>CM069451.1:21845795-22177918 GCA_035610835.1 Ophiura sarsii | reverse complement strand
GGGGGGGGGGGGGGGGGAAGGTAATCGACCGACGAACTCACCTTTGTTCCTTGTTTGGGCAAACAAACCTTTGTTTTGGCCTAACTGCATCACCTCGAAACCACGGATTCCACTAAAATAGCTGTGCACACATTGGTCACTTCAAGACTTGACTACTGCAACAGCTTACTAGCTGGCATAAGCAAGACTCTCATCACAAGACTTCAGAATGTGCAACATACTGCAGCACGGTTGGTGATGAGAAAGAGAAAGTATGACCCTATATCTCAAGATCTTGTTCACCTTCATTTGCTTCTGATTGAGTATACACTCTTATCTTGGCGAGATCGAAATGGGTTAAACAACCTTAAACAACCTTAAACTCTGGTAGTTTCGTTATTCCTCCCTTCTAATTATTGGTTAATTGTCGGTCAGTTTAACTCTTAATCAATTATTTTTTAAAACTTTTTAACCAATTAATGTTTAAAACGCTCTATTAACCAACTAAAAGTTTAACAGTTAACTAACTTGGTTGCTTAACACGTTTAACCAATAACTGTATAGGATTTAATATAACGCTTTATACTGTTATTGTTTATGGAATCAACAGTTATTAACCAGTAACTGTATAGGCTTTATACTGTTATTGTTTATGGAATCAACGTAGTAGTCCAGGGTTATTGGCAAGTTGGAACCTATCATCAGAGCTGACAGCGATATTTGAAGGTAAGATTATAATATACGTTTTGCAATTACACAAATCAACTGCCAGGTAGGCCTAAATTATGTTTGAGTCTCGCATGCATTATAAGCTTATCAATATCATGATGCATCCGGCGAGTCATGACCATCCATCCAAAAATTTACCGAAAATCCCCGGCGAAAATCGCTCAGAAAACATCATTTAGGCCTACCTGGCAGTTGATTTGTGTAATTGCAAAACGTATATTATAATCTTACCTTCAAATATCGCTGTCAGCTCTGATGATAGGTTCCAACTTGCCAATTTATATTTAACCCATTCGTCCGCCATGATGTCACGTTGACCAGATGCACGTAGATAAGTTACCTAAACTGATTTAGTTTATGAGTGATGCAGTTCGTGTGTGAAACCAGTCGCGGTTCTTAAACCGAGCAAACGCGGCCCTAATTTCCCTAAAACGTTCTTAAAGTTTAATACCTCATAAAACCGAGAAAAATTAATGAATATTGAACAATTTAGTTTAACGCCACCGCACGCCGGTATAAACCAGAAAGGTTTAATGGAAGTAATCAGTCGTTGTAGAAAAACCTTAAACTTTTCCTCTTAAACAGCATCATTCTTATTCCAGGACTTAAGAGTGTAGGATTGATTTCAAGATGTTAGTCCTCACATATAAATCTCTCCATCAACAAACACCGGACTATCTTGCAAACTTTTCTAATATACCCATCAACCAAGCAACTGACGTCTTCAGCGTGAGTTTAGATGATGGAATGTATATGTTCGTTCTGACCTTCTATATTCAATTAGCTCGTGCATTGACGCTTATCAAATTGAAATCGGTGACTTTACACCTGCAAATTCCCATGTTGGTGAATGCCAACCTTATAATATAAGGCATTGGTAGTGACCATAATTTATCTTCATTTCTATGGTGAATTATTCATTTGACTGATATTACGTCGACTGACGCTCGAAAGGCAATTTATTAAGAACATGATAAATCACCTCATATTGCAATAAGTCACTCGTGATAAAAGACTTCTTCAGACCTTACACACCTACCGAAATCACTATTGATGTAATATAGTGAAAGGTACGATCTATGCGTTGCTTTATGCCTTGTCTGTAATACTGATTTCCAAAGGCGACTTATCTCACTTAAAGGGGTATTGAGAGATACTTACATGTGAGTGCGCCCTCAATTATCCTGGATATCAGTTTGTTTGCATCAAAGTAATACTTAGGCATATACTATAACTACCATCTGAAACAGTTTACCAACATTCGCCGTTTATCATATACAATTTCATGATTTACTTAGTCTCGATATGATCATATCGAAAATAGGTGCTGAATTCGGAAGTTATGCTATCGTTTTACATGCGGCCTTTCGCGGCAAATTTCAACCCGGAAGTGCCGTTATTTGATTATTTGGTATGAAGGCGATGTCGGAATTGTATGACATTTTGAATTTGGGCTATGTTGATGATTACCTTTACGTTATTTGCTCATTTAGTATATCGATACATCTCTCAATGCCCATTTAACTTAAGAAATATGTTTTTCTTATTGGTTTCCAGTCAAAATCTAGAAGTTACGGTTTATAGTCCCCATTTACAATAAATCTACTATAATAATAATAATAATGAAATAACCTTTGCTTTAGTGAATATGGTTTTATTATCCTTTTATTTTAAGATATTATATAGTCTTGTACAAACAGGCGTGGATTGCCCAGTGGTAATCTAGTTGGCAATCAATCGACGAGATACCGAGAGGGACCCGGTTCGAGACCATGTATTGTTAATGTCTTTTTGTAATTTAATTCACGCCAGTGTTCTCGAGTCTAACTAATATTTATTCATTTAACTTACTCGGCTTGCATCATTTGGTCGATCCTGGCGTGGATTAAATTGAGTTTCGCTAGTCAGATTCTGCTAGAATCATGCTTATAGGCATTATATAGTCAATATTTGTCCATTTATTTTGATAACCTGTAGCTCAAGGTGTTGAACGAGAAACTCAATCTTGCTCTATACTTAAAAATGGCCTAGAAAATTTAGAACGAAAATAAACCAGATACATTGCAGAGGAATATCAGGCCCAAGAGCGAACGAGTTTTCTATGTCATAATAGAGTTGACGTAACTTATTAATACATGATATTTTGGTGAGGGGCTGTTTTTATTTTATGGGGCTGATGTAATCTAGTATCTTTGCTTACTGTTTCTCGCTACAATACACTATCTAGTGGTAAACAAACGAGGACACTTGTTCAGAAGGTGTGAGTTCCTATAATTACGAAAGCATCGTGAAATTACCTAACACCTCTTAGATATGGGATCACTTTCAAATTATGCAACGCGTCCGATCACTATGATTCGATAAGATATTTGTGTTAAGTCAAGACAACGATCATAATCTTCCCAATTATTTGCAATATATATATATATATATATTTTTTTGGGGGGGGAAGTGTACTTTAGGTCCCAGATTCTGGACTGTACGTAAAACCCAGTATCGTCCGTGTTCCAGTATCGCCCGATACTGGCACGTATCAAATCTCCCAGTATCGGGCGATACTGGATCATAATTATGTACCAGTATCGTTCAATACTGGGACAAATATCAATGGTATTACGTGTACCAGTATTGCCCGATATTAAAACATAAAAATGCCTATGTTGATATCATATCGTACCAGTATCGCTCGATACTGGCAACTTTTATGTACCAGTATTGAACGATATACCAGTATCGGGGACCTAAAATACACTTTATCCCCTTTTTCCCTAATCATTTATGCAACGTGTATAGATCAATATATATTTAAAGTATGCATACAAAAACCCAACTTGACTGCTTCCAATAATGATGCACCTGCTACCACATTAGGCTTTTCTGATTAAAACTGAATACTTAAAGACTGCGTTAGATGCCCGCTCGGGAGAGAGGGCGATACAGAATCATGATGATTTGTTCCCGGGGAAATGTCAAAATCACAGGTTCAAAGGTGTTAAGGGTGTTGGAACATAATGAAGTATGCCTTTTCCTTGAACGATACTGGTACACAATATATTCCTGTATCGCCCGATACTGGAACACTGACTTTGTACCAGTATCAGTAGGGAACGATACTGGATGTTCCAGTATCAGTATCGGTACTAGTGCAGTCCAGAGTCTGTGACCTAGATACACTTTTCCCCGTATTTATTAGATTGGGCTTCTTTTAGCTATCTTATCCTAATCGACCAGAATAGCTTCGTGCATATGAGGTTTTTACTAATATATGTTTCTCATAATTACGTTTGTGATAGAATCAAAGTAAAAACTTACCAACCAACGTTAATATCTGGACACTGCAAACTGTTTCCCCTCTTTTTGCATTTTACCATCAAATCTGGAAAATCTTTAATGCGAACAGCATGTCACCCACCTACTGCCCTCGGAAAAAGTGTACGTTAGGTCCCAGATTCTGGATTGTCCTAGTATCGTTCGATACTGGAACACCCAGTATCGTTCGATACTGGTAAAAAGTTCTAGTATCGGTCGATACTGGAATACAATTTGGTTTTCCAGTATCGACCTATACTGGAACAGTAAATTCATACCAGTATCGACCAATACTGGCAACATTTATGTTCCAGTATTGAACGATACTGGTATATCAGTATCTGGGACCTAAAGTACACTTTTTCCCTGCCCTCCATTGATATTTCTTTACGGTTTCTCCTGTCACATATTTGTTTAATTTAGCCAATAGTTAATGCACATGTTTTAGGTTGAGTAGAAAAGTTCTTTGAAATTGTTTAAAACAAAATCAAAAATGCACCAATTAGTAAAAACAAAACAAAACAAGAACAATGCTAAACAGGGACAACAACAACAACTACAAACAAGAAAAAACAAGAAAGCAGTAATGAAACAGACACAAATTAAGAATAATAAACCATATCATGCTACGTACTGCTACTATGTCCAACTAAAACATACAAGGAGCCATCTTTAAGTATCTAAAATGTTGAGTCACAACCAAACCCTGCAATAAAGGTCCTGTTGCGTATAGAGCTAACGTTTTGGAAATGTGGGTGTATGTTCTTGTAAATTGACATTCGTTCGTGACATATTTTTGGCATACGCTGTATTCGTTAGAGGTTCGCTAGTGGGTCGACGTTAAATTTTGTCAGCGGATGAGAAAGTAGTGATCAATACGCTACGTATACGTTGAGCATTCGCTGCGTGAACGTTTCGTACGTACGTTTGGGGTAGGTTGCTTATTCGTCAGCTGTTCGGCGCTTACGAAGAAACCTACAATCAACGTATGAAACCACAGCAGCCTAAATGTTTATTTCATAATACTAAAAAATATATAATAGATAGAGGCTTTAATTTTGTTCAGATCCGGCGAGGTAAACTATGAACGCTGCAGGAAGGTGTATGTTATAAAAAAAACACTCAAATTATAACGATATACATGTAGGTTGGTTGAGGAATTGAACCAGGGTTTTCTGCGTGGGAGCGCTAGAGCGTGGGTGCGCTAGAGCGTGGGAGTGCTAGAGCGTGGGAGCGCTAGAGCGTGGGAGCGCTAGAGCGTGGGAGCGCTAGAGCGTGGGAGCGCTAGAGCGTGGGAGCGCTGGAGCGTGGGAGCGCTGGAGCGTGGGAGCGCTGGAGCGTGGGAGCGCTGGAGCGTGGGAGCGCTGGAGCGTGGGAGCGCTGGAGCGTGGGAGCGCTGGAGCGTGGGAGCGCTGGAGCGTGGGAGCGCTGGAGCGTGGGAGCGCTGGAGCGTGGGAGCGCTGGAGCGTGGGAGCGCTAGAGCGTGGGAGCGCTAGAGCGTGGGAGCGTGCCACTATGCTACACCAAACTATGCAAAGTCGTATAAAGATATATTTAGTATGGAGTTATTCAAGCATCCCGTTTCTTACGTGTTGTTGATCCCCCATACTTCTTTCAAAAATAAAACAATGAAGCGATAAGCATTTTATACAATGGGAATTGTTCATTAGGACTCCCGCTTCTTGTGGGTGCTGTTCAATCTCTTATTGTCCAGACCTACAAGTCCTTCAATCTCTCTCTTCCCGGCTACATACGTGCCTTTTTCAAATCCATAGCACTGCTTATGCACTCCGGTCCAGCTCATTCACATCCTTTGTTGTCCCACGTTCCAACAAAAAGGCGGGTGACAGAGCCTTTTCTATAGCAGCTCCTCGCCTGTGGGATGCACTTCCTGCCAACATCAGAAGTGCTGACAATTTGACCACCTTCAAAAGGCTCCTTAAATCCCACCTTTATCCATCTTCATGATCATTGTCCTCCTGTGTCGCTTCTTCACACTTTTTCTTCTTCTTTCTCAGCGCTTTGCATCCATTGGTTAATAAAGCGCTTTATAAATCCTTGTTATTATTATTATTATTATTATTATTATTATTATTATTATTACGGAAACTAGGGCTATTGGGAATTGAACGCAACATGTCGCAAGTTGTATTGTGGTTCCATGTTCAAAATTGTTACAGGCCGAAATGCTATGCGATGCGGGAAGATTATTAAGGCTGTTGTGGTGCGTTTCGTTCACACGGCGAATGATCAACGTATACATAGCGTATTGATCATAACGCAAGTAACACGCTCTAAGTTTTAAACATATTTAACATTTCGAGCGCGATTCTGTTAAATCAGGTGGTTGTTACACAACAAATAGGGTTATTCAATCATGAAGTCAGTTTGGGCAAAAAAAATCAACCACCTTGATGTAGGGTTCTGCCAAACTTTACTCATCGTGACATTTACTTTTCAACTGGTCAAGCCTAATTGCCAGAAATAAGGTTTGCTCAGTATCTCATAATTACGTATTGCTTAATTTGGTATTCAACTTGTCCCTTATTGAGTAGTTATTCATGATTCACCAATTAGGTAGTGGTGTACCTGTCTATGATGTATGGCACGCTAAGCGACCCACTATGTGTCAACGTTTATATGATTTTACACTACCCACATTTTTAAATGCATACTCTTTAGCAAATCCAAACGTTTACAATTATTGTGCAAAACCTCAAGTATAAATGTAACAACCAGTCAGTGATTAAAACAGTAGCTTGACGTCATTTAAATGTTGTTCTTATAGGATGGTCTGTCAATTATGGTAATATTCCCTTCACTTCTGAAGAGAGTTTTGAAAGTTCTACTTTAGATCTTGTTTAAATCGATACTGTGTGTATACTAATGTACATAAGCGTGGGTATGCGTAAAAAAACGAATTACTAATTGTCCAAGGATCATATATATAAGCGTGAGAGATGACCTTTAGTGTAACGTAACGAAGGTGTCCGCATTTAGATCGAATCTAAAAGTGTAAGTATAAGTAAGTCTCGGGTCAACACTGAAATTAAATATTATTCACGAATAATATAGTTGCTGCACATCAAAGTTTGAGAACAGCTTACATACAATCCCGTAACATTTTGCCAAATATGGTTCAAAAGGTAATCTGTATATCACTCTAAAGGCCAACAGATCCGTAAATACCTCTTTACCAGTTTTCAATAATATCTACTTTAAATTAAATCTTGCTAACAATCTATACTGCATTTCATAACTTTTCACTGGGGGTATACAACAAATCCAGTCATTGAAGAACCATATTATTGTTTTTATTAACGGGAAAGATGATCTTTTAAAAGGGGCACCATCACAGACCACAGTTTCAACATTTCTGAAGAGTATGCATCCTGGTCCTATGATCTATGCGACTCCTTTATGTAACTTAAAATTCATACTCCATTTAACATTTAACCGCTCTTATACGTACCTCAATCCACTTATTATAAACGTTTAATTGATTTTAAAGATAACGATTTAAAGGCCATGATTCAGTACATAATATAAATATTACCCCAGTGACCCTTAAAATAATATAACATCTTAAATTCGGAATTGCAGATAACGGACTAACAATGCTTGATTAGTTTAAGAACAATATTTATATCGGTCAAATCAATTCATGTCAAGACCTAGGATAAAAACCAGATTATTTCATTTTGGTATACGGCATAGATTGATGTTGATACTGAGAATCGTAGCCTTATGCATATTTCCATTGGTTAATACATATGACAAACTGCAAATAATATATCATTCGATTTACAGTAACCATGTAGAGTAGAACAAATATTTCTATTTTTTAAAAAGGGCAATGCATATAATACTACCGTATGCAATCATTGGTATAGGCACGTGGTGGTTCTGGGCATGTATGGAACAACCTGACTACTGTGAATGGTAAAGGCATATTATGGTTATTTTTTCCAAGTAGCGCCCTCTATCATTGATTTTTACTATGAAAGCAGATTTTCTTGCAGATTTGCATTTTGATCATAAATTCATAAAGATCGTCCAAGTTACAGATCGATAAGATTCCTAATTACTTCAAAATGTTGGTTTAAAGAGGTTGACCAGGACAATCTATTTTTCAAATTTTACTCTAAATTCAATCTAAAACCATGATTTTGAGGTAATTAGGAAGTGTATCGCTCTCTAACTTGGAATATATTTATGATTTATGATCAGAAAAGTAAATCTGCATGAAAATCTGCTTCCAAATTGTTTCGATGATCGAGGGCGTCCCCTGGAAAAGATCACATAATATACCTTTAATAGTGAATTTGAATTAGATCGAGTCTCACATGGATTACCAGACACTCTTTTGTTCGGCAATTCTTAAGAATATCTACAATGTACTACTACAGGGCATGTATACTTATCAGTTGACAGTTTTGTCACCAAGGTAAATGGAACCTGTCACGATATTTGAATTCCAACCGAGCTTTTTGACAAGCAATATCTTGCGAAATCGACCAGCGTATATATTGCTGTGAGATATAAATTCAACAAAATTCTTTTTTGTTGGTGCTCTATTTAACTATAACTCTATACACGGCCGAGTGCACCAATGACGGGTAGCTGAAGAATAGCGCTACCTCGCTAGTAACTGAGGCGTAACCCAACATTTTGAGAGCGCCAATGCGGGGTAAGCTATTAGTAGGCATAGCACAATGCACACACACAGAGTCTGCCACTGGGAGCATTACACCAGTGAACAACAACATATGAAAAGCTGTGTGGCATAAAGCCCTACATCCACTTCTACCTGTTACTCATTTTGCATTATTGAATGGATGGTTATTCACGATGTGGAATGTGGTTTTGTATTGTTGCCTCAATTGGCGTGCATGGATGCACTAATCCAAGTTATGAAGACAGCCATACAATATTTGGATTAATTAATCATGCAAAATGAGTAACATGTAGGAGTGGTCTGTAATCCCTTATGCAAAACAATCTTTTCATATAATGTATGCAGCTCCACTTTGAAAAACATCCCTATATAAAATTAATTTTCCTCACGGTAGGCACTCCCTGTAGGGCAGTGAGCTTTCCATATATGGTAGTCATGACCTTGGACTATATAACCTTGATCCAGGTATAAATACTTATCATCAGGTTTTTTAGTTATGACTGTTTTTACCAATTTTTGAAATTGGCTTTGAACTTGAATATATTGGGCCGATTTAAATAAACCTAACCTGAGATATTGTACTAAACACTTCAATCAATTTAGTGATATGCTCAGTTTTTGCATCCTTTGAGTGCCTACTGTGAGGAAAAGACTGAGAATTTGAATATGGGTATTTAAGAAAAGGAAAAGCTTGTTTAATTTCTAAATCCATCAATATTTGTCAATCAAATTGGGTATACATGTTATATATCTATTACCGATCACTCTTATGATGGGAAAAAAAATGTTGGACATTGCTCATTTGCATATCAATGATTTGAATAGATAATTAGCTAATTTGCATATTTAATGAGCTTATGAAACTAAATTATAGTTTAAAAGATTGGGTATCGTACAATTAGCCATAATACCAAGTTTGATTACAATACACCATTCACATCTGGATTTATAACATTTACGCATATTAATTAGCTGGACTTAGTCACTTTTTTGATTGCAGTCAGTAAAACTGGTCAAAATGACCAATTTCACTAGGTTATTTTAGCTTAATGCAATATAATTTTACCATATTTTTTAATTTAACATGGTATATAGATATTCAATTGTTAAAGAAATATGTGTAAATGGTGTTTTGAATGTTACATTATTAACAAATTGAGCTCTCTAAATCCTGATAAATTATATATGTGGGCATTGTTACTGTTTTTGGCAGGTTTTCGGCCATTTTCCAAGTATCTCAAAACACTGTACCACAAGAATGCATTGACCGATTGTCATAATTCTTTTTGGAAAATAAATCTTTCATTGCAATCTTTCATTTGAATCCAATTTTGTACATGTCTCAATCATTTGAATGTTATGTGTGCTATGCCTACTATTAGGCTAGTAACTGGCGGGTAATTTACGCTAAATGTTATACCTGACCGGACCCAAGAGTAAGTTGGGGCATAACGTTTTAAGTCAGTCGATTCTAGCAGTAGCGTAAATTTGATGTGAACATTGAAGGGGATGATTCGCTGATGCTGAAGGACCAATTGCGTTTGAATGTGACCCCTCATAAGCTGAAAGATTTTGTATTTTTGAAAATCCATTCATGCAATTTGGTGATTTTTTTAGTCAAAATTTAGATCAACTCCTTTTGCCCATTCAAACACTAATCGCACCGACTTTGGGTCATATTTTGACCAACATTTACTAATTGTCCAAGGATCTTAACTAATGACTAAATAAATAAACTTATTATTGTTTTTATTAATTAAAAACTGATAAAGCCAAGTTTCAAGATTATTGTGAGTGGAAAGGTAGAACTAAAAGAACGAAAAGAAAAGTATATCGTGCCGTGCCTGGTCTGGGAATCGAACCGGGGTTCTGCGGTTAACAAGCGAAGGACAATGTATCCACGCCACGATAGTATTTGTGTTAAGAGATGTGTTATAATTGTATATAATTGTTTCCATCGGGTGCTTGTGTTGTCATTAAAATTGTGCTTTTTGGTGCAATGTTTGTATGTGCCCCTCGCCCAAAATATTTGTCATGATAGTCCTTATTTTTGAAAAAGCGGTAAACAAACTTCGAAATATTTGGCCATAAAATGGCATCATTTTTTTCCGGATCGCAGGCCGACTCCACGTGATTCTTGATTTACACTCACCTATGACCTAGCGAGTGACGACATGCTTTTAATATTACGGAGGACCATTCACGTCAGAATTTTACAGTAAACTATAGGTTAACACTTGGCATATGCGCCAATTAATGTTGTAAGGGGACGATGCTGATTAATGTGGATATTCACCTCGCTAGTTGCTATTCTGATGTTACTCGCCAGTTATGCTCTAAGAATAACATCATTAGTAAGTTATGCTACAGTTAGAGCATAACTAGTAGGGAGGTAGCTTACCTCCCTACTATAAGTTACCCGTCATTGGTGCACTCGGCCGATGGGTGTTAAGTCGCGTATGACAATTTTCTATACATCACTCAATTCCGACCGCTGGATATCAACAAGTTTGGACATTCTTCTTTTGAAAATATGGAGATGACGAATGAAGCATGCCTGTGTGCAGTCATTGTAAGGCATTGAAATATTAACGACCTGACTACAATTATTTACGCACGCGATTGCATGAAGACTTATTGCGTTAATTATTAAGGTAATTGATTACGGTGTTACGTGCATGATGCCGCTCAATTATAGCCATCCTCTAACAGCAACATAAATGCATGATGATATCTTGATACAAAATATTTGTACAGACAATTCAATCACCATACCATTCTGGTTACATGATTTATTACTTTTTTGGAAATTGCCGGTATCTTTTATCTGGTTCTGATATATCGGTGTCCCATGATATCTTGGTTTATTTTTTCAGTATATATGCCCTGCCAGTAATTGTCTGCAACTGTGGAACAGTGTCGTTCTCTCAATGCCACGTGTACACCTCGCTCTGTATATTAAGCATTCACAAAGTTACACAAGTGATACCTATGTGTTTTACTGACATGACTGAGCTGGTGATTGCACAGATAGCTTTTTACTTTTACATTTTTGCCCCGAGTGTTACATAACCAGGCACACACGTATCAAGTTATCCTCAACTCAAACGCTCCATACTCACTATTCAATTCACTTTCACATTTATCAACGTGTAGATTGCATTGATAATGTAATATTACTTTCTTCTTTAGGCAAACAAACAAAGAATGTCTGCCTCGCATACATCTGTCTGCCTCGCATACAAATAAAATAGCTATGCTATTTTATTTATGCCGGGTTTTTTATTTATTTATTTTAGAATAAGTTGCTATATGCTAAAATGAGGGAATTCCTTTTTCGTTGTGTTTCTGGCCCACTGTCCTTTTTTTGTTTGCCCTTTCGGAGCCATTTGTTTTGTTTTCAATTGTTTCTGACAACTAAACAAAACATTTCGCTCATCGCATAGGGTTATGCAGCAAAAGTGAATCCACATACTTATGCACGCGGGTAAATGTGTAAGAGATTGCTGTCCTTGGCTTTAAGAGTATTTAAATGTTAACTAAGTCGTTTTAGCGTGTATTAATCATGTTTTGACAGATAATGTGCAATACTCGAACGTTCAACTCCCCTCATCTCAAGGGAAGTAATGAATAATGTGTCTAGGAGACAATTTGTAACTTAATTGCCAATATAATTCATCTTTGGCTATAAACATTACGCCGTTCATCTGTGCTCTTCTCCATCAAATATTGTTTTGAAGGGTCCAGCGATAGTCGATAAGAGATAGATAAGAAAGGGGAAAATATGGTCGTTCAGAAAAAAATATATAATTACTTGAAACTACCTCTATAGCATTTGTATAAGAGTAACATGCAAAATGATTAGTTTAATAATAATGATTTATATCATGCGTATGCGTACGTAAACCAAACTTTGTGCTGAAATATCATACCAACCATGTGTCTCCTGAGCAGTTATTGGTTAGTAGAGAACACCTAGGAAACACAGTTTAGACAATCCACGTCCTGATACCAATGATCACAATGACACATTATACAGGAACATTTACAATATCAATTCAATTCTGATGAACTGCAAACTTTTGGGTGAATTGAGATGGATACGTGTCCTGTCAAATGTGTGACTGTAACGAACTGCCTAGGATTTAGACAAATGGGTTTGTTGTTAAACTATCACTTTATAATATAATAAATAATGTGGTCTGGACGGAGGACATTGAAGGGGCAGTCTAAATATAATTAATGTCGTCTACTTCTCAATGTGATTTTCCCTATCGTCGTCGTCGTCCTATGAATCATGGCTGAATAGTTTTGACCTTATGGATGATGGCGCGCATGCGATGTGCAGAGATAGGAGAAAACCTGTTGCTTCCTTAATGCCATCAGTCCAGCGGAGTTGTTTTTTTGGTTTGCCATGTTTACGAGTTCCTTCGACAGCTCCATGAGCATGATGAGTGATCACCTTTACTAGGTTGACACCTTCTCGTCTAGCAATGTGTCCAAAGAATTGCAGTTTTATTGCGCATGATCTTATTACACAGAGAAGTTTGGTCCCCAATCTGGCTTCTGATAAATTCATTGGTCTTACGCTCTTCCCATGATATTCCTAACATGATTTCCCTATAGAGTATACTATATAATGTATAAGTCATATATAGGTCAAATCGATTGACAATACCTTGAATTAAATGGAAGAGTCCTTAATGGTACAGATTTATTTTGATATTGAGAATCATAGCATTTAATATGAATATTCCATTAGTTAAGAGTAGAAATAATAAAATCACAATTGGTCGTCTGCTTTAATACGGTCATGGTGGTAGTGACACCGTTCTTATGAAGAGGCTTACAGAATACTTCATAATCATTACCATTTGCACCGAGAAGTTAACGCAAAGTTCGTTTTTCATGTTTGCAGATGTAGTAATGGCCGTTGATTTAAGTGAGTCTATTATTCTAGCTAACACACAGCTGAATTACATTACTTTAGCTTACATGGGAAAAAGTGTACTTTAGGTCCCAGATACTGGTATACCAGTATTATTAGTTATCAACTGCATGTTCACACAATGCGGACAAATACCTTTGGTTTGGAAAGGCCGCAGGCCGAATGTGATAGACATGCAGGGGATAACGAATTTATCGTTTAGTCCAAAGGCCCCAAAAGAAGAAAACGGGTATGTAAACACTCGCGGAAAACGAAACTCCTTCCAAACAAGGCGCCGAATTCACTTCCCTTGCTATATACTTCCGTAAAATTCTCCGAAAGTTGACAACCCGGTAACAAGCTCTGCGCCATCACCTCTGTCCATAAAATCAGCGCGACAAACACGACCGGTTATGTTGTTTGCAGATAATTTATTTTCACTCTTTTAGAGTGGTTTTAATACACTTTATCAAATAATATAGTGTATGGTACCTGACTATTCTAAATTTCTAATAGTGAATTTGAATTAGGTCGAGTCTCACATGAGAAACCAACAGCATAACCTTTAATTTGTCTGCCATTCTTTAGAAGATTTACTACGGGGCGTGCCAAGATAGTTTGAACCTGTCATGATTTTTGCAATATCTTGTAAAATCGACCAACGTATTGCTGTGTGATATAAAGTCAACAAATGTCCTATTTATTAGAATGAAAGTTCATCTGTGTTGGTGATAAATAATATGAAGTTAAACTTTCGATCTCAACACAAGAATTAATTACCTGGAATTTTCAGGTGTTGCTACACCTTTCATCAGCAGACTAATGACTCGACTTGACCTTTTGGAGGTGTGACGTCATAGACTCTTGTCATAGACTCTTGGTCATTTGTACCTGCCCCCGTCTATGTTGAGTGATGGTTGGTTGGCTCCGATGTATATTGCCTCCTTGACACCTCTCTCAAACCAACGAGGATCCCTATCCAAAATCTTGACTTTGTCTAAGTCAACGCTGTGTCCTGGCGACTCAATGTCGATGTGTTGGGATACCTCGGACGAGGAGGAACTAGGACGCCAACCAACCATCACTCAACAAAGACGGGGGCAGGTACAAATTATCAAAAGTCTATGACCCGATTCTGACGTCACACTTCCAAAAGGTCAAGTCGAGTCATTAGTCTGCTGATGAAAGGTGTAGCAACACCTGAAAATTCCAGGTAATTAATTCTTGTGTTGAGATCGAAAGTTTAACTTCATATTAAATGTCCTATTTTTCTATATAAGCTCTATGAATGTTGAGTCGTGTGTATGACAAGCCTCTATACATCACTCAATTCCGATCGATGGATATAAACAACTTTAGACCATCTTCTCTGGAAATATGGTGATGGCGAATGTAGCATGGTCGGCTGTGTGTGCAGTCAATGTGTTAATTTAAGGCATTGAAATATTAACGACCTAACTGCCATTATTTACGCGTGCTATTGAAGGAAAAATCGCTTCGTGAATTATTGACGTAATTAACTGCGGCGTTGTGTGCATGATGCCGCTCATCTGTAGCCCTCCTCTAACACCGACATCATATTTCATTAGATTTCTGGAAACTATTTTGGTCACCTGATAACGATTAAATGTTGTTAAAATGTAAAATGCAATTAAGTTTCTAAAGATGCAAGGACATTTCCGGGTGTATTTTATGGTTCTGATAAATCGATGTCCCTTGGTATTTTGGTTTATTTCATTAGTAGTAGTGTTGCGTTGGGTTCTCGATGTATATATGCCCCGCCAGTAATTTCTGTAATTGTTGAACAGTATTGTTTTCTCATTGCCAAGTGGACACCTCTGTCTCTTGATTTTGAACGCTCTGTATAAACCATCGTAAATAACTTTTTTTTGCTTAGGGAATTCCTTTTCGCCCGAGCGTTTTTCTGACGCTATGCATAACCAGGCACACATGTATTACGTTTTTATAACTATTATTTCGCAAAAAAATCGTCATATCGTCAATTATCACGTCATCTGTAAATTATCTAGCAATTATCTCGTCAATAAACACGTCATCTGTAAATTATCTCGCAATTATGTCGTCATAATCACGTTATCTGTAAATTATCTCGTCATCTCGTCAATTATCACGTCATCTGTAAATTATCTCGCAATTATCTAGTCAATTAACACGTCATCTGTAAATTATCTCGCAATTATGTAGTCAATAATCACGTCATCTCTAAATTATCTCGTGATCTCGACAATTATCCAACATCTGTAAATTATCTCGCAATTATCTAGTCAATAAATACGCCATCCGTAAATTATCTCGCAATTATGCAGTCAATAATCAAGTCATCTGTAAATTATCTTGTCATCTGTATATTATCTCGCAATTATCTAGTCAATTAACACGTCATATGTAAATTATCTCGCAATTATGTAGTCAATAATCACATCATCTGTAAATTATCTCGTCTCTCGTCAATTATCACGTCATCTAAAAATTATCTTGCAATTACCTAGTCAATAAACACGTCATCTGTAAATTATCTCGCAATTATGTAGTCAATAATCACGTCGTCTGTAAATTATCTCGTCATCTCGTCAATTATCATGTCATCTGTAAATTATCTCGCAATTATCTAATCAATAAACACGTCATATGTAAATTATCTCGCAATTATGTAGTTAATAATCACGTCATCTGTAAATCAACTCGTAATCTCGTCAATTATCACGTCATCTGTAAATTATCTCTCATTTATCTAATCAATAAACACTTCATATGTAAATTATCTTGCAATTATCTAGTCAATAAACACGTCATCTGTAAATTATCTCGCAATTATCTAGTCATTTATCTCGTCATGTCATCATCTGGTTAACTCGTCATGACCCCTCAGGGCCATCGTACATGTCAATAGAGTGCAGTAATCATGTTTCGACGGATAGTAATATGCAGTGGAAACATTCAACTCCCTTCAACTACCGAGAAGCGTATTCATTTGCCATAAACAACATTTTGAATGGGAAGAATCGATACACTATACCCTGTACGAGGGGGTATCAACAAGTTTTAGAAATCACCCAGAAGTGAAGGAGCCAGACACTTTATTTTGATATGTGATCCTTCAGACATCTTTAAAAAGTCCCTGTGCAAAGTTACACATTTCTCCCACTATTTACACACTAAAAACGACGGGGTCAAAATATTGACCCTCTTACGGGGTCAGTTTTATTTAACCCGATTCGTGGTTAAATCAACCACTGTCGGGGTCAAAGGTCATTACAAACAATCTTGGTGATAATAAACTTATAGCTAACATGGGGTGTACACAGATCGACCTCTAATGACCCCTACATGACCTTAGACCCTTTCTGTCAACACTTATTATAACTATTGTTGGAGTGCAAATGAATTATATTGGCAATATCTAACTGGGCAACTAATGAAATCACCGGATGTACCTTTAGGCCTGTTGTTGTTTGTCTATTGAGATATTCTTAGTAAATCCCTCGCTTGTTCGCTTGGTTTAGATTCGAAGAATGCTAGTCTTATTATGTGTTGATGCTTGCGATTCATCTGCAGTTTGAATGCTTTAAAAATATCAGTATCGATATTAGCAATATGATCTGAAAACATTGGGATTTGCCGATACAATAATGTTGAAGCAGAAGTTGTTATTCATTAAAAATGAAACATTACTCACTGTAATACGACTCCCTATAAATTATGCTGCGCCTCTGGTGTTCGAATGAAGTCATGCATAATTGCTCATAGTCGTCTGAAGTGTCAGCAAACGTGAGCAAAATTATAAGAACCGTGACATTCCCATTACATAAGCATGAGGACATTTCGTGTGCTGACATTACAATGTTCTTAATTATTCATATTTAAAATGTGATGGTAAATGCCAGTGATATTGATGTATTATTAATCATTAACGAAAAGTGAGCGTCAAAAAAATGTGGTCACTCCAGAGTGGACCTTCTCCTTTTTAAACTTTTTAAATTTGATTTCGATATAATTATAGTACCTTAAGGAATATATTGAGAAAAAAAGAGAGTTTGCTCTTTAAAGGCAAATGTCCAACCTGTCTAATTCACACAGTGTGAACTGGCTTACACCTGTTCGTTTGTTGACAGATGGAATAGAGTTAAGATGGGGAAATCTCAACCTTGAGATATTCCCAAAGGATCTGGCTAATAAGAGTGGACCTAAGGGTTTAAAGACATTTTATATTTTATAATTACGGTCATATTATCCAAAATTGAAAAAGTAACTTCATTTTTAAAAAAACCCCGTAAATACACTTTAGGTAGTGATAACATTAATTTGAACTGTTATTGAGAACAAGTTTTCACAAAATATTGGTCGGTTAAACTCATGAAAAAACTTGAAAAAAATCAAGATAACAGTTGGGATTCCCGGTGACATCAGCCGTTTCGTGTTAACATCCGCATCGACCATAAGGTCTGAACTTTACGTTGATTCAAAAGTCAGCTGCTAGTTTTGTTTAGGTTTTTTTTTAAACGTCATTAGACAGCCTACGTTCAATGATCAAACTTAAACTGTCTCGCAAACGTTCTTTTTTTACCTAATATCATGTAATGTTTGCGGACACACGTTACAACAAACAAGCAGTGTATGCCCTTTGCATTTTAATTAATAACACCAAATTAATGGATTGATTTAGATAGGTTAAAACATTTATTCTATCAAAATGCCATGTAGGGTCATTCACTTATGGTGGTACACTTACACATTCTAACAAATTGTATTATGTCAATACATAAAATTACTTTTGATATAATATTAAGAATTAATAGGAACGGAATTGAAAATATATATCTCTTGTTATCTATGGACATTTTTATGTACTATCAATTAGCCATTAATTTGCTATGGAGGGTATAATTGATGTATACAATATTAAATGCTACATGTAATTGAGTATTATTCACGCTCGGTGCACACATTAAATAATTGAACATATCTCATAACTGCCAGTCCCCTCAACCAGTAATGGCAAGGTAAAAACACACAATGGCAAGCGGTACATAACTGCTTCATTTATTCTTACATCTTGTCGTATCAGGTGAAACTGTTTCTCTTTCATACGAGTATTTTGTCAAGGAATGACATCAATAGAAGATGAGATTTCGTTGTTAGGTAAAAGACACGTATAGTGTTTAATCGTAATAGTTGAATTGGAGAGACAAATACGACGACATAATGCCTGTCGTTCTTCTGAGAATTGCTCGATGTGGCTTAATTTTAACTAAAATAATGTCCTTAAATGTATAAACATACTGTCGTAAGTAACAGCATATAATATAACTCAAAGTTGATTCAGTGGTAAAGGACGAAAGTGATTCAGAAAGGGGCACCAGGACGACATATCTCTGGTCTGATCGTAAACGGGTGTTATTCTGGTATTCCCCGTGAGTGTTCCTTGAAAACGTCATCCGTGATGCCGTCACTGCAAGCATGCAAGGAGGAAGATAATCATCTCTATGAAAGTAGTCTACGCCTTGAAAACGTGCTCTGTACGGTTTCAGCTGTTATATTCTTTCTTTTGCATCACGCAAGCCAACGGCTCTTTTTAGAGCCACCATAACTGCCACAGAGAGAAATAATGCACTTGTCGTTTAACAATACATGCATGTCCACAAATTAGTCATGTATCAAATATACTCCCGATATATGATCTATTCAGTAACAAGAGTGTGAATTCCATTTTGGCCACTTTTGGACAGGAATTGGATTGTTTAAACTGAAAAAATACCGCCTTTGATATTCCTATGATGACTAAACGCATTTGAAATTCCGATGATGACTTATAGGATACATCAATGCATTGTGTAAAAAACATCTAATATTCAAATACTCTGCGATTAGTCATGGATACTATGGATGAAAATATGGTTTTCTGCTCAAAATCTACAAGTAATCAACATGTAGAAGGTACATTGTAGAGTATTATTGATTAATTTTGATTTTGTTCAATTACACACTGAATGACGATTATACAGTATTTCTAATAAAATAGTTCTCTGCACATGGAAAGTGGCCAAATTCGAATTTGACATGCCTGGATAGAATTGCCATCATTTGATAGCTCCAAAATGAAAGCGCCAAAATGGATAGGGAACAAATCTCATTACCCATTAAAGATTGCTGAACATGATTGTTATTATTTCATGCACAGTTAGTATGTTATCATGGCAAAACAAACCTACTGTTTCACATGGGACACTTTTCTAACACGCCCTGTAGAACGAATAGTTAGATTAATTGAATGATCACATCTGAGGAAGGGTGGAGGGGACGACGAACAGGTTGTCATCTTCCCCGAAGAACGGCATGGGGGTCCATGATCCCTTATTCAATAGGCACCTCTTGGGGTTCAGGGGCGAAGCCTTTGGCGGGGGTTCTGGGGGCTGAAGGTTGTTTTAACACATCTGAACATGCTGAATGGCCTAGCTCCTTGCGATAAATACTTATATATTTATTGTTAAATGTCCTCATCATTTTTCTATTAAAACGCACAGTTAATTTGACAAGTATACGGGTACATTCATTTGTACCAGTATCGGGCAATACTGGACACTTGGAAACGTACCAGTATCGAGCGATACTGGAACTAAAGTACACTTTTTCCCTTGTTTTATTCATAAATAACGAAATGCTCTAACAAATGAAATCATTGGTATAGGCATGTGGATTCTGGGCATATAGAATATCTGACTACTGCTGTGAATGTTGAAAGTGGATTTGAATTAGGTCGAGTAACACCTGGGAAACCAGAAACTCTATTGTTCGGCAATTCTTTAGAAGATCAATGACAGTGCTGTCACCAAGATAAATGGAACCTGTCAGGATATTTGAATTTCAACAGCGCTTTTTGACAAGCAATATCTTGCAAAATTGACCAGCATATTGGTGTGAGATACGGCCGAGTGCACCAATGACGGGTAGCTGAAGAATAGCGCTACCTCGCTAGTAACTGAGGCGTAACCCAACATTTTGAGAGCGCCAATGCGGGGTAAGCTACTAGGCTAGTAACTGGCGGGTAATTTACGATAAATGTTATACCTGACCGGACCCAAGAGTAAGTTGGGGTATAACGTTTTATGCCACAAGTCAGTCGATTCTAGCAGTAATGTAAATTTGTTGTGAACATTGGAGGGGATGATTCGCTGATGATGAAGGACCTTGCATGCCCAGGGGCAGGGGGTGTCTATTTGAAATGGAATGTGACCCCTCATAAGCTGAAAGATTGTATATTTTGGAAAATCCATTCATGCAATGTTGTGATTATTTTATTCAAAATTTAGATCAACTCCTTTTGCCAATTCAAACACCAATCGCACCGACTTTGGGTCATATTTTGACCAAAATGTACTAATTGTCCAAGGATCTTAAATAATGACTAAATGAATAATATTATTTGTGTTAAGAAATGTGTTATATTGTATAATTGTATATAATGTTTCCATCGGGTGCTTGTGTTTGTCATTAAAATTGTGCTTTTTGGTGCAATGTTTGTGTGTGCCCCTCGCCCAAATTATGTTTGTAATGTCATGATAGTCCTTATTTTTGAAAAAGCGGTAAACAAACTTCCGAAATTTTTGGCCATAAAATGGCATCATTTTTTTCCGGATCGCAGGCCGACTCCACGTGATTCTTGATTTACACTCACCTATGACCTAGCGAGTGACGACACGTTTTAATATTACGGAGGACCATTCACGTCAGAATTTTGCAGTACACTATAGGTTAACACTTGGCATATGCGCCAATTAATTTTAAAAGGGGACGATGCTGATTAATGTTGATATTTACCTCGCTAGTTGCTATTCTGGTGTTACTCGCCAGTTATGCTCTAAGAATTACATCGTTAGTAAGTTATGCTACAGTTAGAGCATAACTACTAGGGAGGTAGCTTACCTCCCTATTAAGTTACCCGTCATTGGTGCACTCGGCCGTATAGAGTCAACAAAGGTCCATTTGCTCTATATACCTCTGTGAAAGTTGAGTCGTGTGTATAACATTCTCTATACATCACTGAATTCCGACCGCTGGATATCAACAAGTTTGGACAATCTTCTTTGGAAGTATGATGATAGCGAATTTCAAAATTGTGATTCATCTCCTGTAGCCTATTTGTAATTATAAGAATATCTATCAGAAATGGAGTAGCACTAAAAGATAAAATGTTACAACTAAGTATGGTGGTATGTGCATGATGCCGCTTAACTATAGACATCCTCTAACGACAACATAGTTTCATGATGAATTCTTGAAACGGAATATCTGTGCAGATAATTCAATTACCACACTATTGTGGTTACCTGAGTTGGTATTTATTGTCTAAATGTTGTACATATGTGCAAATAAGATTCTATAGTGAAAGGAAATTGCCTGTTGAAATTACCGGTATCTTTTATCTGGTTGTGATATATCGATGTCCCATGGTACTTTGGTATATTTCTTCAAATGTTGGGTTCGATGTATGCCCTACCAGTAATTTCCTGCAATTGTGGAACTAGTGTCGTTTTCTCAATGCCAAGTGTGTCCCTCTCTCGTGACTTAGAACGCTCTGTATAAAGCATCGTTAATAGCTTTTCACTTCAGTTAATTCAGTTTAGGGAATTCCATTTTTGCCCGAGTGTTACATAACCAGGCACACAGGTATCAAGTTAACTCTCAACTCAAACACTCCAAACTCAATATTCATTTATACATTGTGTATATTGCATTGATACTGAAATACTACTTTCTTCGTTAGGCAAACAAATGAAGAAGGTCTGCATCACATATATTTGGGGAAATAGCTATGCTATATATATGCGGGTTTTATTATTTTTATGTTTTTTGGTGTTTTTTTTAAGGTGACTCCACATACTTATGCGCGAGGGTATGTGAGACAGATGTTTGTCCTGGCCTTTAGGAGTACTGAAATGTTAACCACAGTCCTCAAAATAAGTAACTGACTAGATAATAAATATACTCTTAACCCCAAAACTATAGCTTCTACGTAAAAATATTAAATAACAAAATTGTAAGGAAATCTCTTTTCTTAAATTCGAGACATTGTTCATGAAGATCGGTTAATAATAATGAGAACATTACATTGATAAGGATAGAACCATGTGCAGTTTACATTTCCCCACTTGGGTTTTGAACACACATGACCGTGTGCCAGGTATATGTATGGGCTGCTTTGAACAACTGAAGCATCCTCAATCATCATCTTACTATAAACCCGTGAGTTATCGCTACCATTTAATCAATAATCTGCCTGTTGCTAGTCCGAGTCTGCATGTCGACGAACAAAATGTTAAAATGAAAAACTGAGTTTGTTTTGGTTTTGGGCACATAACTGAGTTGATATTTATTTAATCTTTACGTGTTATATCTCAAATTGAAGAAAGAGATTTCCTTACTACTAATTTAATATTTTTACGTAAGAGCTATAGTTTTGGAGTTGAGAGCATAGTAATTACCTCGTCAGTTACTTGTTTTGAGAACTGTAATGCGTTATAGCGTGTATTAATCATGTTTCGAAAGTTGATATGCAATGCCAACCCTCATCTCGCGGGAAGTAACGAATAATGTGTCTATGAGACTGTCGGGAGTTTATAGACAAGACAAGGATTAAAACGCACCGTACTGCGTCACGCATCATATGACACGCATGGCGCTTGGCAACGCGGACAACCGGGAGGACACGTGGTAGAGAGACGATTAACAAAGAAGGGAATAGGGAGAGGGGTGAGAAGGGCCGGGACCAGGTGAGCCGCAATGCCGCCAATGCGGAACTATCAGAACCCTATAATGGATATAAGTATCACCATTGATTTGTAGAAATATTACTTCTTGAGGATATGGCCCGTGACTCAAACGCTGAACAAG
Source organism: Ophiura sarsii (assembly GCA_035610835.1). NCBI lineage: Eukaryota > Metazoa > Echinodermata > Ophiuroidea > Amphilepidida > Ophiuridae > Ophiura > Ophiura sarsii. The sequence continues at coordinate 22,154,387 of CM069451.1, read as the reverse complement.
ATCTTACGGTGAAACCTGTAGAGGCAGTCGCCGAATTTTGCCGGATACACCGATCTTCTGGTGGAACTCTCGTCCTCCAGCGAACCTATGTATAAAACATTCACCGATCATCGCCGTGGACACCGACCATCTGGTGAAACTCTCATCTTCCGGCGAAACCTATAAACATGATAAAGACATTCGCCGATCATCTCTGTGTACAGTGACCATTTGGTGGAACTCTCAGGGTTCAATCAGCGGAACGTCGGTGACTACACATTAGAACCGATAAGTGCACTCCAACAATAGTTTACCCCAGTGATGACTGGCGCCGCGATAGCGTATAATTGCGTTGCCAATGTCATAATATGTCTTGTCTAGTATATTAAAGGGTTGTTAATCAAGTCTGCCTATTGTTTGGTATTTAATTTTAAACGCAAGGTAACCCGGCTCGTGACAGAGACAATTTGCAAATTAATCTTCACTGTAATTGTCATTTGGCTTTCAGCTTGACGCCGTTCATCTTTTCCATCAAATGTTGTATTGACGGGTCCGTCGATAGTCGAAACGAAACAGATGAAAACAGATGAAAAATAAAGGATAATCGTTCAGAAAAAATATAAATGCTTGAATCTTGCGTTATTAACGTAACAAATTTTGATTTAAGGTTTGCAATCCATTAATATTAAAATCTAAATCTGCATGTCATGCGTGTAACTTGAATGCTACAAATATAACTATAGTGTGGATATTTTTAACCATAGATACTACTAGCCTTTGTACTAGAGTGGCATCCAAACTGCCGAGTAGCAGTACAATGACACCCGACAACAAATATCCTGTTAGATAAGCTCCAAGCTCCGGTGTCCATGATAGGCATTCAATCAATCAATCAAAATACATATTTATAGCGCCAAAATCAACAACAAAAGTTCTAAAGCGCATCAGACAGATACATGAAATTATTTACAATGCACTTGTTGAAAAAGATAAGCAGAAGAGTTACCGATCTGCAAATGACACGGCATGAGTTCTGGCATTACAGTGTGTGTGTTTATGTCCGAAGCAGATATGTTGACTCGTTTCGTACACATTCATGACTTCGTTAGAAAACGATATAGGCCGACTTGTATTATTGCGCAATGATTTCAATTATTACTATACCATTTTCAGCAGGTTGTGCATACCTAACCTGTTTATTCTGTAAGCTTTGTTTTCTCAATTTCAAGAGATTTTCTAAGAGTTATAGAATTAGGATTTTTCACATTTCGGTTGTGTCTTATACACTTTATATAACTATTGTTGGAGTGCAAATTTATTATATTGGCAATAACAATCTTGGTTTTAGAGCAACACATTACGTCACATGTACATTTAGGCCTGTTGTTGTTTGTCTTTTGAGATATTCTTAGTAAATCCCTCGTTTGGTTTCCATTTTTAGATTCGAAGATTGTGTTGATGCTCGCGATTCATCTGCAGCTTGAATGGTTTTTTTATATCAACAAATATATAAGTATTGTGATTAGCAATATAAACTGAAAACATGGGGTTTGGCCGATACAATAAGCAGATATTTGTATTCGTTAAAAATGAAACATTGCTCACGGTAATATGACTCCCTATAAATGATGCTGCGCATCTGGTTTTTGATTGAAGTCATGCATTATTGCTCATAGTCGTCTGAAGTGTATGCACACGTGAGCGAAATAACAAGAACCGTGAAATTCCCATTACATAAGCATGAGGAAATAGCATGTGCTAACATCACAACGTTCTTAATTATTCATATTTAAAACAGTGATGGTAGATGCCAGTGTCATTGATATTGATGCATTTCACAACTTTAACGAAAAGTGAGCGTCAGATAAATTTGATAATGGGAGGGGGTGTTAACCCTTTTTACATGAAGTTTATCAAGCGCTGTAACTTTTGAAATATTCATGTGATTTATATAAAAGTGTACATTATTGGAAAGAAAATGAGTCAAATAATCCATTTTTGCTATCAAATGTCACTTACAATTCAGGTTTTTAAAAATATACAGATGCCGCTCAGTGAAATAGTACAGATCCAAAGTGTGCCAAAAGTCCAATTTGGTCACTCCTTCATTTTTTTTAAATTGTATTTCGATATATGATAGTACCCTAAGGAATATATTGATATAGACCAGGCTAAAATGAGCTAGGTATCACTTGGAGGCGTATTTATCTAATGTAGTTTTTTTAGAACAGAATTTCATGCGGAATAAGAATATCTTCGGTAATCAGCCCAAATCCTGAACGCCCCCCCCCCCCCCCCCCGTCCCCTAACCGGGGGGTTCCCCAAAAAATCAGAAAACTACCGTATGTTGCACTTAAAGTCAAATAATGTATGATCAGAGTATAGTTTTAACAATGGGACGTATGTGTTAGACCACTAGAAACTCATATCTAGTATTTTCGCTTAGTAAATAATCAGAATACTTAGATACCTAGCTAATTTTTAGCCTGTTCTAATAACAGAGTTTGCTATTTAAAGGTCCAACCTGTCTAGTTCACCCAAGGTGAACTGGCTTACACCTGTTCATTTGATGACAGGTGGAATAGACCTTGAAAAGATGACAAAATCTGAACCTTGAGATAGTCCAAAAGGATCTGGCTGATAAGAATGGACCGAAGGGTTAAACCTCGTCCTCCTGAGACGTTACACTGCTACCTATTAATGGGGGTTGATACCACTCCCTCTAAAAAAATCCAAACTGAGATGCAGAGCATGCTTATTTGGGTATGGTATAGCTAGAGGTCCCCTCTTTTCATACATACCTAAACAAGTACAAACATCTCACGCATGGCGTCACAATGACGTCACTAAACATGGCCGACCTCAAAAACCCGCTGTATTTGCTGTACAGTTCCAAATATCAGAATTTCACCCGGTTATTTTTGTTTCTAACATTATACTATAATATTCAGGACCATACAATTAAGATATTTTTTCAAAATGTCGATTTAAAAAAATGTAAGGTGGCAACCCCCCCCCCCTACTATCAGACTCTGACGGCTTTCCCTACCCCCGGGTAAGATGACATGCCTACCCTCAAATTTTGTTCGTAAACATTAGCGCAAGGGATGTAAAAGCGATCACCTAGACGCCCTAGGTCAGTGTCCTTTGTGTTTTAGCGCAATCGGCGAAAATAGGGGGGGGGGGGGGTGTTAAAGACATTTAATATTTTATAATTACGGCTTTATTATCCAACATGGAAAAAGCAACTTCATTTTTTAAAAGAACCGTACATACACTTAGGTAAAAGGCATTAGGTTGTAAATGCACACGCCTCCTCTTTATGTAATACTGAATGATAAAAATAATCTTAAATGTTCAAAAATAATTGGTCAAACTCATGGAATAGGTTGAATATTTCATTTTTTAAAGAAAATCAAGATATAAGTTGGGATTCCCGGTGATTTCCGCCGTTTCATTTTAACATCCGCAGCGACCATAACGTCTGAACTTTACGATGATTCAAAAATCTCCTGCTAGTGTTTTAGTTTTTGTTTTTTAAACGTCATTTTAAAGCTTACCTACTAATATAGACACACGTTACGACAAACATGTACCCCTTTTTATTTTAATCAATAACACCAAACTGATGGACTGATTCAGATAAAACATGTATTATCAAAATGCAATGTGGGGTCGTTCACTTATGGTGGTACACTTACACATTCTAACTAAATTGTATTACGTCAATACCTAAAATTACTTTTGCTATATTATTAATAAGAATGGAATTATCAATCTCTTGATATCTATAGACATTTTTACGTACTATTACTTATCCATTAATTTGCGTGGAAGGGTATAATTGATATATACAATATTAAATGCTACATGTAATTCAGTATTATTCAAGCTCGGTGCGTGCTTTTAAATAATTGAACATAATCTTGACTGCCGGTCAATGGCAAGCGGTACATAACTGCTTTATTGATTTTTACATCTTGTCATATATTTTCAGAAATGTGTGGGCACAAGGTGACACCTTTTCTCTTTCATATTTTGTCAAATAATTCCATCATTAAAAGAAGAAATTTCGTGGTTAGAAAAACGACTGTTTAATCGTTATAGATTAATTGAAGAGACAAATGCAACGACATTATGTCTGAAAGTCTTTTGGAAATTTGGTCGATGTGGTTTATTGACTAAAATCATGTCGTTAAACGTATTACTGTCATTGGTAACAGCATGTATAACTCGTAGTGAACATTTTAAATGCGTAGACAAAAATAGTAAGCAGCTCTCGAATAATTGATGTTCATCTTGTTTCATATTTACTTTTAATGAAATGCTTGACAACTCAAGGTTATTTTCGATTAAAAACTTGTCACTAATGAAATAAAACATAACAGAAGAAGGAAAACATATGTTTTGATTGATGACACGACACGTATATTTCTCCATACAGGGTGAGTCAAAAAGACTGCAATAGTGGAAAGAAGCCATTTTGTTTTCAAAACCAAAATGAACTTTAAAACTTTTTAAACGTTGCAAAATTGATGTATTTAATCCTAACTTTGTGTGAAAAGATGAAGTCGATCGCATGTTTTGTTTGTCTTTGGTGACCCTCTTTGCTGCACAACCAAGTTTACCTGTTTGTCCACGAGCATAGTGATTTTCATTTGAAATGGCACACATTGCATTTTCATATTTGAATATCCCGCCAACAAAAAAATGGAAAATGTCAGTTGTTTATTAACATTTAGAACATTATACGCTTTCACAGCATGGGTATGATTATAATTGATTATGCTATCTCACATGTAAACAAGAAAGGATGCATCAAATTCCAATAACATCACAAATGAACTCAAGTTTCCAAATTTGAATGGGAGACACGTTTTGCGATCTGATGCAGATTTTGGGTATGTCGTGGACACACGTGTGAAATGGGTGCACTGGTCAAAAGGTTCACCAAAGGCAAACGAAAAATGCGATCGACTTCATCTTTTCACACAAAGTTAGGATTAAATACATCATTCTTGCAACGTTTAAAAAGTTTTAAAATTCATTTTGGTTTTGAAAACAAAATGGCTTCTTTCCACTATTGCAGTCTTTTTGACTCACCCTGTAGTTAACACATTTGATAGATAAATGGTATGGCGTGTGTTTGACGTTCACCTTTCAATTCCTATTCTTAATGATAAGGCCTTGATACGCGACCAAAATACCCTTAAACACAGTTGTCACCTTAAGTAATAGTATTTTAACTTCGAGCTGAACATCTCTGATGCGACTAATAAAGACAATGACATTTATTAACATATTCCTAGGAATCCTTGGATTGTATTCTATGGATATATTTAAGGTTCTGCCATCAGCTCTTTTATAAATTGTCACAAATCTCCCATTATTTGACTACAAAGTAATCATGCTCTCTATTAAAGGCATATGCTAAGATGAAATAAGGATCATAAAAAGGGGTCTACAAATTTAGGAACATAAACAGGACGGGTCGCGAGTGGTGACGGCCGGGAAGACGGTGCATTTCCATTTCGGTTTCACGGGTGTCGCCGGAACAAGTATGAATGTTATTTCAAAGATGTTCGACAATTAAGTGGTTTTTAGCGATGTCCAGATTCTCGATTTTTCTTATCTACATGTAGCAGTGTTGTTTTCTCATTTAATATACACTGAGCCAAAAAAGAAACTTATAAAAAAAGAGAAACTTATAAAATGTTAACAGATCACCAAATAAAATTCTGTGCATGAAAATGTACCAAATTTGGATACAATATTACTAATGTCATTATTAATATTGTATCAAAATTTGGTACATTTTTATGTACGGAATTTTATTTGGTGATCTGTTAAAATGTTATAAGTTTCTTTTTTTTTATAAGTTTCTTTTTTGGCTCAGTGTACTTCAGCGATGACGACAGGTTTAATATATCACATGACATTGTCTCAAAACAATAGAAGAAGTACTTTAACCCATTAAATAGCTGTTTGTCTAGCTAAAACTTGTAAACCCTTCCTGTGTTGAATGAGACAACCGTGTAATATTCAAACATTAAACATTTTGGTTTCCTTGAGCATATGCACCCATTCGATGTAATCAACCTGTTGACGCCAATCAGTCGAAACAGGCGCCTTCACACCTTGTAATATAGTACTAGTACGGGTAGATGAATATACTGGTTAGTGACCATAGGTCTCACGTCTGTGATAATTAAAATACAGGGTGCCGCTTAAGGAGGAATGACATCACTCAAGCAGAACAATTTTCTCACACCTTTCAAATATGGCTTCATAAAAGATAATCAATAGTTGATATTTATTACATTTTGTAGTGGAAATTAAAGAGGACACGGAAAATCACCTGCGTACGGTCTGGCGGGACGGTTTGTTATCACTTGCATGGAAGTTAGGTATTCGGGGCAGTATGTGGAACATTATTAGTAGTCTATATATGAATGTTCAATCTAATGTTAAGTTTGGTGATCTCATTACAGATTTTTTTGAGGTGGAAGAAGGTGTAAAACAGGGATGTGTGCTTTCACCAATTTTATTCTGCATTTACATAAATGAATTAGCTAGGCTCATAAGGAAAGAAGGGGTGGGGGTACGTACATGTAATGTGCAAACAGGTTGTCTTTTTTGGGCTGATGATGTAGTTCTTATAGCAGATAACGCAGTCGAATTGCAAAGGATGCTAGACATTGCATCAACTTTCTCACGAACCTGGAAATTAGACTTCAATATTGATAAATCTAAGGTATTGGTGGTAGGCAAACGTACAGATAAAACTAAACTCTGGAAACTAGGCAATCTATCTATTTCCGAGTGCGATCACTATAAATACTTAGGGGTCCACATATCAAGAAATTTGTCTGATCACGCTCATGTCAATGAAGTTGTTAAGAAAGGTAATAGGTTGATCGCGTATATAAAATCGATCGTTGATAGTCACGATAATTTCAATAGGATTTATTATGGTAACATTCTTTGGAAATCTTTAGCGGTTCCCTCTATTAACTATGCATGCTCGGTATGGACCTGTGGTAGCAAGGCTGATAGCAATAAAATAGAGAATTTGCAGCTACAAATGGCAAGATATATCTTGAAGGCACCCCGTAACACGCCGGGCGTAGCCCTCTATGGCGACTTGGGGTGGAACCCCATCGCCTCCCTTCAAGATGTTCACAGAATTAAGTATCTTGCACGACTCTCTAATCTAGAGATGCACCGTTGGCCAAAACTTATGTTAAACGCTCTAATGAATCTAAACTGCGACATGGACCATATCAGGTTCAAATGGTTGTCGTCGATTAGAGATGCGCTTAAAAGATGCGACATGGAATACATTATTAATGACGCCCCCACAAGTCCACGCTGGGTCAACACATTTAAGCGCATTAATAAGATTGTCTGTCATAATGTATGGAGTAACACTGTTAGGGAAAAATCTTCTCTTAGCGACTATTTGCAGTTTAAAAAAACCGTTCAATTGGAAGACTATCTTTTAGACAAAACTGATTTCTTTGGTTGTAGTCTAAAATTCAAAGCGCGATCAAACACGCTTCCATTGGAACATAGAATACGCAAATGGTCTTCAAATAATAAGGATGGTAAATGTATGCTTTGTAATGATGATTCAATGGAAGACTTAAGACATTTCTTATTTACATGTAGATCACTGAATGAGATAAGGGTCGAGGAATATATCAAGCTCGAAAATAACCTATGCAACGATGGTTTTAGTGATGTTTGGCTGGAATTTATTATCAGTAATCTGGACTCAAAATTGTATATAATGCTAGGTTGTCCAATTAATATCATCACGCCTTACAGACACACTAAAGCTGCCCGTTCTGCATATGCTATCCTTGACCAATTCTGCAAATCATACCTTAAACGTGCGTGGGCTGTTAGATGTAATATTATGAACTCAAAGTGAATCTATTGAGAGTTGAGACTATTGTATACATGACTATATAATAATTTTTAATGTTCTTTCGTTTTTGTCAATTATTGTATGTATATATTATGAACGCACCGTCGGGTAGACGGGTGCCACTGTTGTAAAAGTGTATGTTCAAATAAATAAATAAATAAATAAATATCATTGAAATCGAGCTTTGTAAGTGTCAATAGATGTATAAATGTTATAATAGTCAATCTTAGATTTTACCATTTTTACAAAAGAGTCCTTATTTTCTGTCAAAAAACGTCCGATTTGTACATTTCTAAATTCCTAGGAAAGCTAAATGTATGTTCATGTTAGTATCATACGCGCCTTAACAATAACCATGGTATAATAGCTAAATAAAAGCAACTTTCCCCGGTATAAATCATTGTAGACACCCTGTACGTCCTTTCTGTATTTAATTGTATTTCATTGTATCAATGTTTAAAGGATTTTAAATTTCGCATACATTTCAGGGATTCATGATAGATCAGCAGCCATCCGAATACGGGTTTCCTTACAGTCGTTAATTCAACACTAAAGCCTTTCATTTGTTATCTACACATAATTCGTTAGTTTCTAATTCCAGCCAACTGTCTCCACACGCTAAATTAAGATAATGATTTTACATTGTTAACAGTGCTCATTATAAAAAAAAAAGCTCTTAAAAAGTAACCGTAGAATAGAAAGACTTAGACACCGGAATGATTTCAATTTACGCTGATAAATCCCCAAGGACTCTTTAGGTAAAGCAACGGCTCGATTCACACGGCAAATTACCAGCGGTATAGATTTTATGTTACGTTGATTAACTTGTTTTATTTGATTTACTTATTGAGTTAAGCCAAACTAAATTAAATAAACATAACTTATGAGTGACAACAAACTCAATCAATGAAATAAAGTGCTTTCTTTTTAAATATCCAACACTCGTACCCAATTAATGCATTTGTATTCTCAAAATCGAACCAAACATCGTTGCTCTTGATGAATCTACCCACCATATTATCGAGACGATTGTAAAACACTTCTTAGAGGTATTTTTTACAATATGTCTATGTTTCGTAGCTAATAAAACAATAGAGCAAAATTGTTTTAAAATAAATTTGAGGTTTTAATTGATGTTTATATTCTTAAATATACGACAGACGGGGAGGATCGCATAATACCAGCATGATTTATACCTTTTTTGAATAACAAATGATACAAATATAAAAACGACATTGCAGTCTAAATTTAATGCCAGTTATATAATTTGGAACATGTTTCCTACTTTCTCTAATAATGTCATCAGAATATCTTTATCAAAATATTCCTATTTTTGGTTAACAGATATTATATGCTTAGACTTAAAAGTCTAAGCATATAATATTTTTTAACAAAAAATAGGAATATTTTGTTCTATGTGCTATATTCTGGATCTGAAAACTTTTTAAGCCATGTCATATTTTAAAAAATAACTTCCTATACACGGTTCACAAAATCTGAGGGTAAATCGAAACGATAAATGATACCTTAGATGCCAAAAGGCTTTGTTGCTAATAGTATCTTTTCGACCATTGTAAGATTTCACTTAGTCCAAGCTCTGCTAGATCTCTCTATTAATTTCATTGTAAGATTTCACATAGTCCAAGCTCTGCTAGATCTCTCTAATAATTCCATTGTAAGATTTCACATAGTCCAAGCTGTGCTAGATTTCTCTATTAATTTCATCGTCAACTCCCTAAAGTCTAAAATCGTCATCTTGACATTTTGATATTCAACTCCTGTTCAGCTTAATTGCCAGAAATAACGTTTGTTCAGTATCTCATAAATACAGTTTGTGTTTAAATCCCATGTACTGAGTTGTCGCCACGTATCGCTTAATTTGGTAATCTATTGGACTCTAATATGTATTATCAATGTCCGGAGTAGTTTTCACCCGGGAGTTTTCGATGAGATTTCCCTTTTAGGTAGGCGTGTACCTGTCTGTGATGTATAGCACACTAAGCGGCCCCCTAGGTGTCAGAGAGTTCCTGACCTGCTATTAAGCACGTTTTTAAATGCGAAATCTATAGAAAATCGAAAAAGTTTAAATTTGTTTTGCAGAACCTCATGTAAATAAGTAACAATTATTCAATGATTAAACAGTGGTTTGACTTCAGATACGTGTTGTTCTATAGGATATACTCTGAGTGTAAATTGTGCTAAGAGGCCCTTCACTTCTAAAGAGAGTTTTGTAAGTTCTACTTTAGATCTTGTTTACATCGGAACTGCATGTATAATGGCCATAAGCGTAGCGGGGATTTACGACAAACCATTTGATGAAACATAAACACAAGCGTGAGAGTTGACCTTTAAGCGTAAAGTAACGAAGGTGTCAGCATCAAGATCTCTGTTAACCCCCTGAGAACTACCGGCCGATTGGTCAGAAAGATAGATACATCATTTATTGCGCCAATCAGAGACAATGTTAGAATAATTGTATCCCTGATAAAGATGGGAGTGAAACATTTTACAAGCTGCATTTGAATTGGCTATTCATATGAGTACATCTTGTAATAAACCAATCAGAACCACTGTAAGATAGACAGGTAGACCCCAGGGGGTTAAAGTACGAGTAAGTCTCAGTTAAAAAGTTAAGTTTAATAAACATTAAGGTTTTGAGAACAGTTAACATCAAATAACGTTCAAATTTGCCAAGTTTAGTTCTCAATGTAGTCTGTGTATTTCTCTAAAGACCAACAGGTCTGTAATGACTTATTTACCAGTTTTAATTAAGATATAGACTGCATATAATAACGTTTGTAAACGTTTAAAAACTGGAGTATATAACAAAACCAGTGACGAAACCTATTATTGTTGCTATTAAACGTGAAATATGATCTTTAATGGGAAACGTAATGCATATCTCAAATCGCGTTGGTATTCTTTAGCAGATTTACTACAGGGCGTGCTATACTTATCAGTTGTCAGTGTTGTTACCAATTGGATAAATGGAACCTGTCACGATATTTTATTTTAACCGAATGTTTTGACAAGCAATATCTTGCCAAATTGACCAGCATTTATTGCTGTGAGATATAAAGTCAACAAATTTCCTGTTGCTCTATACAACTCTATAGTCGCGTTAATATGACAATTATCTATACATCACTCAATCCAGACCGCTGGATATCAAAAAGTGTGGACAATCTTATTTGGAAATATGGTGATACTGAAGGTAGCAGCCAGCTGTGTGTGTGTTACATTAATGCATTGACATGTTAACGACCTAACTGCAATTATTAACGCACGCGATTGCAAGAAGAGATGCTTCGTGAATCATTAACGTAATTAATTACGGTGTTGTATGAGTTATGCCGCTCACCTGTAGGGTCATCTCACAATGAAATAGTTTCATTGGATTTCTGGAAACAAATACATGTACAGAATCAAACTATGTTGGTCAACTGATATCGATTAATAATGGTTTAAATGTTTAATGTAATTTAAGTTCTAGAGATGCACGGAATGTTCCGCTTTCTTCTATCTGATTCGAATATATCGGTGTCCCGCGGTATTTTGGTTTATTTCTCTATTAGTTTTGGGTGCGATATATGCCCTGCCGGTAATTTTCTGTCATTTCCACAAAATATTTATTTCATTTTGAATAAGTAATTTACTTCAATTATCAAACAGTATCGTTTCCTCAATGCCAAAAGGACACCTCTCTCTTGACTTAGAAGGCTCTGTATGAAGCATCGTAAATAGGTTCTTACTTTAGGTAATTCAGTTTAGGGAATTCCACTTTGCCCGGGTGTTTTCCGATGCTTTTCATAACCAGCTGCCTTTTTTTGCAAAACACTGTAACTCCAAAATTGTCATATTGAGAAATTCAGCTTTTAAGTGTACATGAATGCGTTTTTTTATATTTGTGAAATTAATCAGTTGTAATGAAAACATGAATATGCGGGGTAATTTTGTACTTTTCTACAAATTGATATTAGGTTTACATATAGGCCTATATGGTTATTTCAGTATTCCTGTAATTTTACTCGATTACATTTTCTCCGTATATACCTGTCTGTCTGTGCTATTTGCCATAAAACATTGCATTGAAGTGTCTATAGTCGATAAGAGATGAAAAACAGGAAGTCGTTCAGAAAAAAACATATAAATGTTAGAATCTACCGCTATTTACATAACGAATGTAGGCAATTAAAAACTGAAGCTGTCATGTGTGTAACTTGAATACTACAAAACATAACTAGTTTGGATATTTTAACCTAGATACTAACATTTGTACTAGAGTTACAAACACACTTTACTATCAGTACAATAACAGCCCACAGACAATAACCTGTAGATTAGTTCCAAGCTCTAAGGCATTGCAGCGTATAGGTTTATGTCTGAAGCAGTTACATGTTGAATCGTTTTGTGCTAATGCGTGTCTTCGTTACAAACAATATAGCCCGACTTCTATTATTGCGAAATCACCCACTCATTTCTATCCCATTTTCTGCATATGGACTATTCGATACCTAATCAATTTAATCTGCTTAAAAGCATTTTATTTTCTCAATTTTAAAGTTTTCGGAAATGTTTTAGAATTGATCAAATGTAAGTGTCTTCCACAAAGATAACTATTTCTGGAGTGGAAATAAATGATAATGGCAATAACTTAGTTTATTCTATGGTCTAAGAGAGATAAAGAAAAAAAGGAATATTTCTCTGAAATCACCTTTAAACAATTTATAATTATTTTTGTCTATCTGCATATTCTGAGTAAATGCCTCGTGGTGTTTTTTTTTTATATTTCAAATTTCCGGGTGAAAGCAAAGCGTAACTATAGTTATTTGTTGAAGTTTTGATCCAGCTACAGTCTTAACGCATTTTTTTTTTTAAATGAGCCATCAGCAACACTTGTATCTGAGTGAGGGATGTTAATAGCCTTTCTCTCCCTCCGAAATATCATTTTTGATGATACTATAATACTGTTGAAGCAAACATTTGATTCATTAAAAATGAACATTAATGGCGGTAATATGATGCCCTATCAATTTTCCTGCGCCTTCGGTGTTTAAAGGAAGTTATTTAGAATTGCTCATAGTCGTCTGAATGCATACATGAGAGACATTAAATGAACCATGACATTGCCATTACATAAGCTTGAGAAAATAACATATGCTGACATAACTGTTATTCATGCATAAAAGTGGGATGATAAATGGTACATATATTGACGAAATATCACCAGCCTCAACAGTACAAATTAACAGATGCCGTCGGCTTGATAGTATTGTTGAAGTTCCTAGTGATATGTGACTTTTCCGCTCCGATTAGATCATTGAGTAATTAAACTAACCATACTGTTATAGGGTTTATATTTATTTGGTATAGCGTGGATTACAGTCATCATTAATTAAATTAGTTTGTACCAATTAGGATGGTTTGTCGATAATTTTTGGTATATAATGTGAGTTTACCAGTATGATATGAATTACGGAATTTAAGGTTGAGATGGTAACACGGAGCAATTAAAAAAGGATTGTCTGGGTTTTTTCCTCTTCGAATCATCACTTGATCCGATTTGAGCTTTTCGCTGAGAACGATCTTCCATGCACTGTGATAATACAGCGAGTATTCATGCAGCTGTGTTTTGTCTGTATGTTGGTTATCGTTTCGATATGTTGAACTACTAAATATTCTTCCCCCATACCGTGTACACATTTGCCTACGTTCTATTAAACTTCGTTCACGATACGTCTTGCACTGGCGGCAAAATGAAGGCGATTTCGCTTATAATATAAGTCGTTGAAAGAATCTCATATAACCAACATTTTCAATAAAGTTATCAGCCGCAGATATCAATCACTCTGGCCCGCACTCTGGTCATAATTTGTGTACTGCCATACGCAAACGAAAGCGTCTTACAATCATGGTCATCGATTGTTGATAGCTACGAGTAAATTGCCAGACACTGAGACACCGTGTTATTGTTAGCTCTGCTGGCATCGCCTAGAATTCCCATAATTCCCATTAATAATACTGTATTTTAATCCAATTTCTAGAAACACTTCAGCAGGTCAATTATCTACCAACACTGTCTCTATGCAGTTCACCAGATGGTCTATACTGCTGTATATTTGTTTTTCTTTCATTTGTCTTAATTGCGTGCTTTATTTGTTTAAATTTAACCGATTTCAAAGATGCCCGATAGTGTGCACTAATAATAGATTAGTTGCACAAAGAGTGGTTACTAATTGATATTGACTTACTTGCTGTATCAATGGTGCTTTTTTATTGTTTGAAAATGTTCGCAAATGATGATTTTTGTTAAATGCGTTGACATGTTTTGAAATGTTTTTGAAATGTCGACAACATTCAAAATTCAAAACGAATTCCTGATATTTCATTAGAAAAAGAAAAAGCCCGACAGACTCGACCCTACCTGAGAGGTCAGTTTTGCCCGTGCGACAGGGTTTTCCCCGTCGCCTAAATGGAGCTTTAAAATCAATATGCTGGAATTAAGTGTAAATATACAGTCTTACATTAGTGTTTTACGATGACATCAACATTTTACATCATCCATAAAATAATAGTGATACATCTTTAGATCGAGACCAAGACGGTTGTTTCCTAGTCCAGATAAACCCACTGAAACCAAGTTTCAATGGAATATTGTTACCATCTGTAATTAAAATAATCACTCGTAAAATAATATATACATAGCAACAATGTAAATACTTAATCGTTTAACTCAATTGATCAAATTAACATATACAACACCAGTAAATATTTATTATTATACTTTTGAATTTGTGATGCAAAGTAAGAGCGACACAAATAGACTCATGTACCAGCAATTTTATGCGACGGAGCGGTATCACTAATCGATGGTAATACAATATTAATTATAATTTTCATAACGAGTAAAGCTATTAAAATAAACTGTATTTAAAAAAAAAGTATTTAAATATACTGACATCCGCAAGTCTTTTGTCACACGATAAATAACTGTTGTACATTTGATCATAGATAATTCAAGGTCTATGATTTGATTTACTCAAGTTAAACCACACTTGATTATGTCAACTTTACATATGTGAAAACCAATCGATAAAATAAAGTGCCTTATTTTTAAGTACCCCACAACCACGCATATGTACCGAATCCATGCATGTGTATCCTCGTACTCGAACTACATTGCTGTTGAACCGGGTCGGGTTCGTTATTCCTAAAAGGTCGATAAATCCCGGGTGGAACCCATCATTATGCGGGGCTATCGGTAAATATCGTAAAGGTCCAATGGTTAAGTAGCATATATATAAACACATTTGGTAATTTAAACCATATGTACAAAGGTTATCGCCACTTACCGCTTACTTGGTATTCAAACTGCCCCTTTTTGTCCGTGGTAGTTATTCATGAGATTCAAATAAGTTGACTTGTATCTGTCTATGATGTACTATCATGCAATGCGATCAATGATCCATGTCAACGTTAACGTGATTCGTGATTGAAATGAGTAATCTTGAGATGAGCATAATGTGTTTGCTTTGAAAAATTCCTATGCAGTTCAGGATAAAACATCAAGGGAGTAGGTTAAAATCCGTTCAAGAATACAATTGCAGTGGAACACCATTTTAATAGTTTACATCAAATGCCATTTAAATTGGTCAAGTGGCACTTGTGAAGTCTTTTAATTGTCTTATAAGTCTTGCGACTTTTATTAGATCTTCTTAAAGTCCGTGGTCTGTTTATAATATCTACTTTTGATTTTGTTAACATCAAAATCTACAAGTATAATTGGAGTAATGTAAGTGGGTCTCGTTTGATTTAAGCAATGAAAACACGTATTGCATTGAACTTTTTCACTGTGTCTTTGTGTGGCTTAATCAGAGTGACTAAATACAACTAGAATAGTATAATTGTTTTTTTAAGTTGATTCAGAAAAACGTTCAGAATAATCATAGTTGTATGGTTTCATAAATATGTCCCTATTGACTACTGACAATATGAAAATATTTTCTTCAGCACTAATGCTCGAATTGGTCAACTAAATTAATGGCACTTTAGTAAATACACCTGTATTCCCTTTTAAACTGAGATTGAAAAAATGATATAGAAGTTCATTTGGCTGTTTCGCAGACCATGATAGAAATCATCACCTTATAAGTACATTAAATAATATAACAATTGCGAAAGATCATTGTAGTATTCTAATATTTTTAATAAGCATCTATATATAATTTTAGTGATTGTATAATGGATGTTTTGCTTTCGGATTTTGGTGAAGAGTAAATAAAATAAAAATATGAAACAACATTTTGTTTGCTATTTCTATTCTTACGGGTAATTTCAACAATATCATCGTTCTGAAAACTATAATCAAATTGATTCTCGACCTGTATTAGGACACAAAAACACGTTGTTTCTATTGTTCTTTGCTTGGGCAAAGCAACATTGATCAGTGTGACAGTATTGTCATCATTAAGTACTGCTGAGGGATATAAAGTAACCTTATAAAATAACCAAATAACCTTATATTATACGAATGTAAATAGTAACGATCTCACGACGAATTGTTTCTTGAGTTATAAACAAATAGTATGTATATTTGCTCACCTTTAGTTTCTTCGAGCAAAGAAAGCAGTTCACGGGATGATACAAAATCGTATGGAAAATTAGATCTTGTTGAACATGATTATAAGTATTTCGCGAACAATTTTTATGTATTTCATGGCCAAAAAAAATCATATTTCACATGGGACACTTTTTAACACACCCTATAATTTATAATAATCATCTTGATATTTACTATTCAATTTCTGATCAGTTTAATTGCCAGAAATATACAGTTTGTGTGTATATCCCATGTACAAAATCACAAAGTCGTCGCCACCTATCGCTTAATTTGATATTCAAATTGACCCTTATTGTCCGGAGTAGTTATTCATGAGATTCCTCCGTTAGGTAGGAGTGTATCTGTAAAAGTTTTGAGAACAGTTAACATCAAATCCCGTTCAAATTTGCCAAGTTTGGTTCTCAATGTAGTCTGTATATTACTCCAAAGGTCAATAGGTCCATAATGACTTATTACTAGTTTTAATTAAAATCATAACGTTTATACACCTATCAGTTGTAAGACGCACTATACGACCCCCGGGAGAGGTGCGTCGTGGGTGCGTCGTTTACCAATAATTCCTGACGGAGGGTACGTCAGTGGCAGCCTTTGGTCCGTCAAAAAAATGACGGAGGGTGCGTCAAGGTCCGTCACTTTACATGGGTGCGTCACAGTGTACATCTGTTTACGAACAACAAAATACGACGTTTAAATATACGCTATAGGCCTACTATACCACATAACTCCTTGATACCGCCAACCAGGCTCTACTTTAATACCGCAAACATCACTCCGATATTTTATACCGCATGTTATGCCTGAAATCACTCGATCATCGCCAATTGCAATACAAGAGTTTGGCAAAAAACAAAAACAAGGAACCGACAGTAGACCGAGAACCTTTCATTTTTAGAGTAGTGTCACGTATATGATAGGGGATCAGCATTGCGCTCTTCCACACAAGCGCAGAACAACACAGAGGTAGGAGGACGGGCCCCCGGAATTAGATTTGGTCGGGGATTTGCGGCGCGGCAGGAAATTCAAATAACGGTACCCATTTCTAAGGATTTTGCTTCATTTATAGACCCCGTTCGCAAAATGTCGTGTATGTGCCGCCTTTTGGTGTGCCTTTTCTCGAAGTATATGGGTGGTATTGATTAAATCAGAAATGTTTTTGGTATTTTTAAATGCCCCCTTAAATTCTTTGATGGTTTATAGAAGGTGTAATTTCCAATCCGAAGTTCAAATGTTTAAATTCACTTTCGAGAACCCAATTTTGGTTAAAATACACTTTCGAGAACCCAATTTTCTACTTACCTCCCGTTTATTGTAAATAGGCGAAAGCCCACATGTATAACAAGGGATAAGGGATGAGGATGCCCCCTCCCCCACCCCTACCCCACCCCACCCCACCCACACCTCCTGGTTACGCCACTGAACGGGTCGAAGCAGAACAGGAGATGTTCTCGAAATTGTTTCAGCCTCATCCTGACGTTTATGATAATCAGTTAAATATTTTATGAATTTTAGACCAGTCAGACATTGCGCATACAAAAGTTCTCCTCTTGGTTCCGTCCATCCCGGTCCCGGTCAGGGATCTATATATTCGAGGGCCAGGGTTTACAACATCGAATAAGGGCAGATCCCCCCCCCCCCCCCCCCCCCCCCCCCCCCCCGTGAATCAAAAGTAGCCTTCATTTTCAGTAGTCATCGTGTTTTATCCAGTTTAGTCAACGATATCTGACGACGGGGTGCGTCGTCATGGTCCGTCAGAATCCACCAATGCTGCGTCCACAAATTGAATGAGGGTGCGTATTTGGATGGCAATGGTCCGTCGTTTTTTTGACACAGGGTGCGTCATGGTACATGAGAAGTTGACGCACCTCGGTAAAGTGACGCACCACTCCCGGGGTCGTATAGTGCGTCTTACAACTGATAGGTGTATTAAACTGGAGTATATAACACAACCCGTGATGGAAAATTATTGTTGTTGCTATTTATACGTGAAATAATTATCTTTAATGGGAAACATAATGCATACCTCAACTCGTAGTGCTATATTTATCAGTTGCCAGTGTTGTCACCAAGATAAATGGAACCTGTCACGATATTTGATTTCAACCGAATGTTTTGACAAGCAATATCTTGCCAAATTGACCAGCATTTATTGCTGTGAGATATAAAGTCAACACATTTCCTGTTGCTCTTTACAACTATATAGTCGCGTTAACATGACAATTATCTATACATCACTCAATCCAGACCGCTGGATATCAAAAAGTGTGGACAATCTTATTTGGAAATATGGTGATACCGAATGTAGCATGGCCAGCTGTGTGTGTTAAATTAAGGCATTGACATATTAACGACCTAACTACAATTATTAACGCACGCGATTGCAAGAAGAGATGCTTCGTGAATCATTACCGTAACGGTGCTGCGTGCGTGATGCGGGACGCGAATGTATTAACCGTACACACTTTTGGCCAAACACTGTATAAAAGTATTGCTGTACAATGTACATGTTCTATGCGCTTTACTCCGTCAAGGTTTCAAATGTTGTTTACGGTAACGAACATCGCATGCCGCTCATCTGTAGGGTCCTCTCACAATGAAATAGTTTCATTGGATTTCTGGAAACAAATACATGTACAGAATCAAACTATGTTGGTCAACCGATATCGATTAATTATTGTTTAAATGTTTAACGCAATTTAGGTGCTAGAGATGCACGGAATGTTCCGCTTTTTTCTATCTGATTCGAATATATCGGTGTCCCACGGTATTTTGGTTTATTTCTATATTAGTTTTGGGTGCGATATCATATGCCCTGCCAGTCATTTTCTGTCATTTCCACAAAATATTTATTTTATTTTGAATAAGTTATTTACTGCGATTGTCAAACAGTATCGTTTACTCAATGCCGATAGGACACTTTTCTCTTGACTTAGAACGCTCTGTATGAAACATCCTAATTAGGTTTTTAATTTAGTTAATTCAGTTTAGGGAATTCCACTTTGCCCGGGTGTTGATGCAATTCATAACCAGGCACACGGTTATTTTCTACATCGTGTAGATTGAATTAATATTGAAATATCACTTTCTTCTTTACTGAGTACTAATGTTAACTAAGTCACGTTATAACGTGCATTATTCATGTTTAGAAAGATAATATGCAATGTCAACGTTCAACTCCACTCATCTCGCGGGAAGTAACGAAGAATGTGTTTAGGCGACAATGTGTACATATTCACTGCTATTGTTGATTGGCTGTCATCAACATTGCGCAATTCATCTGTCAGTCAGGTATACGGAGAAAATGTAATCGAGTACATTTACTGGACATGTGACTAAAAGGAGGCGACCATGTAGGGCACTTAATGCATTACCTCATGTTTACACGCTGCCAGTCATCGAAGAATATTGTCGATTGGGCTTACCAGCCCTATTCTTTTCATGATACCGATAGATGTATATGTTGACAGAGTTGACGCTATCCCTATCTTCATAATCGCCCCACCTTTCACTAAACATTGCTCGAATGAATCTAAAATCGGGTCTTAAAATCAATGTAACTTAGCTTTCCGTCAGCGAGGTTTTTTTTCTCGTTGGTAAATCTATATGTTAGTAGAACATTTTTTATGGCTACGTCAGCATGAAAAATTCGTTGTTTGTAGTTCCGAGTCTAACAGTTTATAGGCCGTCTCGAATGTAAAAAATGTTGCCGTAGCCCGTTTTATTTCCATTACTTGTGTTCCCTCAATAATACTCCTACACTGTTGTGCAGTTAGGGGATCACATCCCAGAAACTGTATTATGTTTTGTTCACCAAATCAGATCCATAGGAGTACGCGTCCAGTAACTTTACTCGATTACATTTTCTCCCTATATACCTATCTGCCAGTGCTATTTGCCATAAAAACTTGCATAGAAGGGTCCGTCTATAAAGAGATGAAAAACAGGAAATCGTTCAGAAAAAATATATATAAATGCTAGAATCTACCGCTATTAACATAACAAATGTAGGCAATTAAAAACTGAAACTGTCATGTGTATAACTTGAATGTTTCAAAACATAACTAGTTTGAATATTTTAACCTAGATACTGGCATTTGTACTAGATTTAAAAACAAACTTAGTAGCAGTACAATGACAGCTCACAGAAAATAACATGTTACATTAGATCCAAGCTCTAAGGCATTGCAGTGTATAGGTTTATGTCTGAAGCAGCTACATGTTGAATCGTTTTGTGCAAATGCAAGTCTTCGTTACAAAACAATCTAGTCCGACTTTTATTATTGCGCAATAACCAGCATCCATCCCACTCATTTCTATGCCATTTTCTGCATATGAACCATATATTTAAGCATTTTCTTTTCTCAATTTTTAAGTTTTCGGAAATGTTTTAGAATTGATCAAATGTAGGTGTCTTCCTCAAAGTAAAATAAAGAAAAAATAATGTTTTAATTTGTTTTACTTCTGAAATCACGGGATGCACCTTTAAACAATTTATTATTTGTCTATCTGCAGATTCTGAGTAAATGCCTCGGTTGGATTTTATTTTTATATTCTAAATTTCCGGATGAAAGCTAAGCGTAAACACTATAGTTAGTATTATTTGTTGGAGCTCCTGAACCATCTACAGTCTTAACACATTTTATTTTAAAAGAATAATGAACCCTCAGCAAAAATGTGTGAGTGATGTTAATAGTGTTTCTCTCATACAGAATGTCATTTTTGATGATACAATGCTGTTGAAACAGACATATTGATTCATTAAAAATGAACAATAATGACGGTAATATGGCCCTATCAATTATCCTGCGCCTTCGGTGTTCAAAGGAAGTTATGCGGAATTGCTCATAGTCGTCTGAAATGAATGAATAATGAGAGACATTAAAAGAACCATTACATTTACATAAGCTTGAGAAAATAACATAATTTATGCTGACATTACTTTTATTCATGCATAAAAGTGTGGTGATAAATGGTACATATATTGACAAAATATAATAATAATAATATAATAATATTACCGTTCTTATATAGCGCTTTCCACAATGCAAGCACAGTCCCAAAGCGCTTTTTTAAATCAATTATTATCGCTGCCAGTTTAGATATCAGAATCCTTTGGTCGCTACACTTAGGCGGCTACCAGTCGACAAGTGCACAAGCCTATCAGCACTACTTAGATTTTGATATCCTAACAGCTCCCCAAATATCGCTTGGGTCGACGAAGCAATTGAGACTAAGTACCTTGCCCAAGGATACAAACATGTTGGACCTAATGGGGCTCGAACTCACAACCTTTGCATTGTGAGACCGGCGTCTTATCCACTAGACCACACACGCTCACTCATCAGCCTCAACAGTTCAAATTAACAGATGCCGTCGGCTTGATAGTATTGTTGAAGTTCGTAGTGATATGTGACTTTTCCGCTCCGATTATATCAAATTGAGTAATTAAACTAATCATTATACTTTTTTGACCAATAAGTGCCAACAATCGTGAAAAAAATGGAAACTTTAAAAAAAATTAATCCCATAACTAGTGACTTTACATAAACATTAAACGATTTGGGCATTTTTAGTCACAATTATTTGTGTTAGCTTTATTCAACAAATTTGGGTCATAAAAGTGATTTAGTGTCATTTTCTCAAACAATCAATATTTTTGGTCAAAATTGATGCCATTTTCTTTCCAAAAATGTATTTCTTTTTATATACATTTGAGTCATAGTTCAATAATTAGACCACTCACAAAATTCAACAAAAACCATCCTTAAGTTAAACTGTGTACACAATACGTCTTGCACTGGCGGCACAATGAAAGAGACTTCGCTAATAATATAAGTCGTTGAAAGAAGCTCATATAACCAACATGTTCAGTAAAGTTATCAGCCGCAGATATCAATCACTCTTGCCCGCACTCTGGTCATAATTTGTGTAATGCCATACGCAACCGTAAGCGTCTTACATTCATGGTATTTGATTGTTGATAGCTATGAGTAAATTGCCAGACACTGAGACACCATGTTATTGTATAAGAGTGGTTGCTGTTCCGATGGTCAAGTTCATCATGTGATTGATGAACTCGCACGTCATCACTATCGCGCACACAGTAGTTTGTCAATGATGTAATGGTCAGATAGTAACGATACCGGTTGGATCAAACAAATCATTGTAGATATCTAATGTTTTTGTTTTGTTAGTTTCATAATAAAACTGATAATTCATAACATTTCCGTGAATGCCAACTCCTAAGTATGAACACTAAGTATATTGCACAACCTATCATAAGTGACAAAATAGCAATAATAGGATAATTTAAACGTCTTTACCTTAACACTATTATATTACAGTGAGAGAATAACATATAGATCTTAGCTGTATTGCTATAAACGATGGTGACGATTTAGGGTGCACAACACTAAATGGGGTTTCCCCTACCCTTAAGGACGGTGTTTAAAACGAAAATCGGAAAGCATGCATCACAAAATCCTCAATTAAAAAAAAAAGACTTGACAGTAATACCATTGCGTACATGCCTTTTTCATTAAATGTGAATGGGACATCACCTACATGCACCCTGACTATAAACTGTGAATATCATCTAGGTAAATTTTGAGAGATCTTTCAAATTCGTGCATTTTACTGGAAACATTGGCGATTACGGCGACATTTCCAAGCTCGTCAGAGAGGTAGTCAACTCCATGAGCATATTTTGGAAAATCGAGCTGGTTCACCTACTTATTTTTTTCAGAAAAAATGACTCTACGGGGTCCAATTTCGCAATTTAGTGGTCTAAAACAGAGTTTTATATCAGTGTTTTTGTACATATCCCTATGTAGCTCTATTTAGTGGTGTGACCCCTTTATGAGACAATCCAAGTATACGTAACCTCGATATATGCTAATACATACAGCTGAAAAATATTTGTTTTTCTTTCATTTGTCTTAATTGCGTGCTTTGTTTGTTTAAAGTTAACCGATTTCAAAGATGCCCGATAGTGTGCACTCATTATAGATTAAGTGGTTACAAATTTATATTCACTTACTTGCTGTATCAATGCGTTGGCAAACATAAAGCTCGGAGTATCTCCACTAAGACGACGGAAAAAACACTGTTGTACTGGTCCGACTGACCCATTTTTATTCTTCAAATTTGCCAACAAAAATGTTACTTTTTTAATTTAATTTTTGTATTGTTTATAAATGTTCGCAAATTATGATTTTTTGTTAAATGTGTTCATATGATTTTAGATGTTTTAAGATTCGAAATATTTTGAAAATTCAAAACAAATTCCCGATCTTTTATTAAAAAAAGAAAAAGCGCGATAGACCTGACCCTACCTGAGAGGTCCATTTGCGCGTTCAACAGGATTTTTTCCCCGTCGCCTAAATGTAGCTTTAAAATCAATATGCTTGAATTAAGAGTAAAATTACAGTCTTACATTAGGCCAAATTAAATTAATTGTTTGTCTCAAAGCTCCCGCGCGCGTTAGTTTATTGGTGCGCATTATATATATATATTTTTTTTTTTCTTTCTTCAATTTAAAAAAAAAAAAAAAATCCAAAATTTCACAGATTTTTCAGATTTTCATTGATCACATCATCTTTCAATACAAAAGTTCACTTTTACAAGGATTTCAATATTTTATATTTAAAAAAAAAAAATGAAAAAAATGAAAAAAACCCGCATTCCGCATTAGTTTTACAACAGGAGAGGAGCTTTGAGACAAACAATTAATTTAATTTGGCCTTAGCGTTTTACGTTTATATCAACATTTCACATCATCCATAAAATAAAAGTAATAAATGTTAAGATTGAGACCAATACAGTTGTTTCCTAGTCCAGATAAATCCACTGAAACCAAGTTTCAATGGAATATTGTTACCATCTGTAATTAAAATATTCACTCGTAAACATAATATGGCAAAATTGTAAATACTAAATTAACCTATACAATACAAGTAAATATCTTGTATTAATGCTTTCGAACAAGAGCGACGCACATAGACTCATGTACCAGCAATTTAATGCGACAGAGCAGTATCACGAATCGATGGTAATACAATCATGATTATAATTTTCATAACAAGTAAAGCTATAAAAAAACCCGTGAAAACTAAGTATTTTGATCGAATATACTGACATCCGCAAGAAGTCTTTTGATAATCAAAAGGTCGACTCACACCATACATTACTGTTGTACATTTGATCATAGATAATTCAAGGTCTATGATCTGATTTACTCAAGTTAAGCCACACTTGATTATGTCAACTTAACATATGTTAAAACCAGTCGATAAAATAAAGTGCCTTATTTTAAGTACTCCACAACCATGCATTAGTACATGCATGTGTATCCTCGTACTCGAACTACATCGCTGTTGAACCGGGTCGGGTTTGATATTCCGAATGATCGACAAGTCCCGGGTTGAACCCATTATTACGCGGAGCTATTGGTAAATATCGTGTGCCATGGTTAAAGGGACACAATGTCATGTTGATTTTTTTAAATTTTAATCAATTTACTTCAGAATTCAAGATGAACATTAAACATTGTCATTACTGTTGCTTCTACTAAAAAGAAACCCGGCAAAACTTGAATAAAACAATGTTTTAAATATGTTGGAATACCACCCCTTACCATGTAAAATGCTGGTTGCGGCTCTACCAGCATTTTTTAATTGACGTTTTGTTGTACAAAGAGGGCTGATTTTTCTTAATCCTTATAGGTATAAGTTCATACATGTAATACAATTGTAAAAATATACAAATCCCAGTTTTTATCATACATTTTGTAATTGAGGGCGCTGTCTCCACCACATCTATTAATGCCCCTTTAAGTTACGCACATAAGCACATTTGGTAATTTAAACCATAATGTACAAAGGTTATCGCCTCTTACCGCTCACTTGGTATTCAAACTGCCCCTTTTTGTCCGTGGTAGTTATTCATGAGATTCAAATATGTTGAGTTGTATCTGTCTATGATGTACTATCATGCAAAGCGATCAATGATCCATGTCAACGTTGACGTGATTCGTGATTAAAATGAGTAATCGTAAGATGAACATAATGCTTTTGCTTTGAAAAAGTACATTGCCGTTCAGGATAAAACATCGAGGGAATAGGTTAAAATTATTCATGAATGCAATAACAGTAGAAAATCATATTAAGAGTTTACATCAAATGCCGTTAAAATGTTCAAATCGGTCAAGTGGTACTTTTAGTGTAGTCTGTAAATTATCCTATGAGTCTTTTGACTTTTAAAAGATCTTCTAAAAGTCTGCGGTCTGTTTAAAAGATCTATTTTTGATTTCGTTAATATAAAAACTGCATTTATTATCATCTACAAGTATAATTGGAGTAATTTTAGTTTGTCTCGTTTGATTTAATTACCGCAAACATAAAACTTAAAACAATACTTGTATTTATTAATAAACTCGTATTGAACTGTTTCACTGTGTATTTGTATTTTTCGATCAGCTTGATTAAATACTACTGGAATATAGAGTAATTGATTTTGTTTAAAGTTGATTAAGAAAACCCATCAGAATAATAATAGAAATCATCACCTTATAAGTAGGCCCTTAAAGAATATAACAATTTCGAAAGATCATTGTAATATTTAAAACATCTATATATAATTATAGTGATGTACAATGGAAGTTTGACTTTCGGATATTTGGGCAAAGTTACAGGTAATTTCAATAACATTCATCGTTCTGAAAATTATAGTCAAATCAATTGTCGACATGTATGAGGAAATCAAAACCACGTTGTATCTACTTTTCTTTAGAAGAGTTACTGCATGACAAAGCAACATTGACCAGTGTGACAATATTGTCATAGTTATGTTATACTGAGGGATATCAAGTCACCAAATAACCTTATATCATAGGAATGTCAACCCAAGCACTTCCCATAGATCAATCTTTAATAACTATTGGATATCCAAATTCCACCCGTAGTTCTTCTTATACACATTGTCCGTATTGTGTTACTGTATCGAGCGATACTGGAACGTTTAATGTTCCAGCATTGAACGATACTGGTACAGTCTAGAATCTTGGAACCTAAAGTACGGGCCCGACCGGCCTATTTTGTCCAAATCAACATTTTGTTTGAACAATTTGGAAAAATGTTGAACATTCATCAAAATGTCCAACATTTTTGAAAACAACTACAATAACAACGAACCGTCCAACTGACCGACTCTACCAGAGAGGACCATTTGTCCGTACAACAACAGGTGGGTTTTTCATCGCCAATGACATGAAATCTTATCGGGCATGTAAACACAGTCATCATGGTCATTGGTTTTAATTCAATTATCTTCCGTAATATAAAACTGGAAACTTGTAATTTTTCACATGGTCATATCTTGAAAATCTGTCCATCAAAATGAACCAAAATGACACACAGGATTATTTCAATACTCTACTATAATGACATGTCAATATCCAAACGGTTACCTTACTGACAGAACTGGCATGGAACCGCTTGCTGTATCACATGTCACAGCCTGGACATTTCGGTAAAATAGAGTTTAAGGCACGTGAAGATGTCAAAACAAATTGAAATGAAGGTAATGTCAGTTACCCAAACACAGACATCAATTATAGTGTGTGTGTCCACCATGTGCTTGGAAGCATTCAGTGCATCTGCTACGCATGCTGTCCTCAAGGTTTCGGATGCAGGCTTGGGGGATTGTTCCACTCTTAATGTAGACCTGCTCTGAGTGTTTGTGCATTAATATGCGGATTGTCCCTTGCCGAAACACGTCGCCCGAGCTCATCCCACACTTGTTCATTCGGATTGAGGTCCGGGGAACAAGAGCACCATGGAAAGAGTTCAATGTTCTGCTCTGTGTTTGGGTAACTGACATTACCTTCATTTCAATTTGTTTTGAAGTAATCATGTGTGTCCTTTTGGTTCATGGCAGATTTTCAAGCCCGTTTTCAAGATATGACCATGTGAAAAAGTATAAGTTTCTTTTGATCCCAGTTTAGTTACTCTAGAGTTAAAGCTACTTTTACTATGAATCTCAGTGAGCTGATTTCACAGATTCGCCTTAAATTAATCTTGTCATTTACTGATTATACCTATCCACTGTGTGTATGTCTGGGAGGGTTGGGGGAGGGTCCTAAGTACACTATTTAATAAAAGGCTTCAAAAGTTATCAAAATAAAGGCGGATGACCCGATTTTTTACCCAATTCGTTCACATGGTGTTTGTGCACCAAACATTCAACATTTGAGTTAAATAACTATTGCGGTTCTAAAGAGAGAAGCAAACATTCACTACAAATTAATTTATAGACAAACTATGGGTGTAGTTCACCACATTTGGTGATACTTCACTATTTCTTCGCTCGCAGCTCCTACACGAACCACGTGACTAGGTAACATTGATCGGGTAACACACTTTAATAACATGTCGTATAACTGATATCAAAAATGTTTTTAAAAATGTGACCCTAACCCTCACCCGATTTGGACAATCTAGAAAAGGTGAATACAAGGAGTTGTCGAAGGAACGCGTAAACATAACACACCAAAGCTCCGTTTGACTGGCAGCATTAAACATATTAAATACTTAATAAGTCTTTCTCTTATCTCTGCATATCGCATGTCACACAATAGACAACGTTGGCGTTCCATCATCAATAGGGTAACAAAGAATCAGCCATGATCCATAGAACGACAAAGACGAACCATAACCTTAAAAATAACCCTGCCCAAACCCTAAATCTAACCCCTAATCCTAATGCATAAACTATGCGACACCTTAGGTCTTTGCGGGAAATGAAATAAAAAGTGTCTCATCATCGTCGTTTGATTTTCTTCATACACGAGAGAAACTATAAAACCACCGTCAACTTACCATTACATAAGCATGAGAAAAAAGCCAAAATAGCATTTGCTGGGATCACGTTGTACTCACTGATGAACAAATGTATTAATAGTGACGGAATATGCCCTAGTCACATTTGATTCACGCTCTAATTGTATTTAATTGACGAATAAAACTATACATTGTTTGGATAAACGACTGGTTTAATTTAGCTTAACTGACAATCTGACTCTCGCATATCCTGTCACTGTATATTCATACGGGCCCATTAAGTTATAAACAGGTCATGTGAGGAATTAATCGGAGAATGTAGGGCTTTTTTAATTTGTACGCAACTTCAAGTGGTGCATTTATCACTAAAATACCAAGTGATTCAAATGTCGATTGATCACTGTTGTTAAAAGTCGCCATTAAAAGACCCTTTTACGTCAAATGTGCTCCAAAATTAAAATGTGTTTACAATTCATCTTTAACAAATGGTGCAATGAATGAGACTTCGCTAAGTCATTGAATACGGCTCGTATAACACAAAACGTCCTGTAGTCATCTGTCGCAGAAATCAATCACTTTCGGACATTATATAATGTCTGAGACACAACCGTAAGCCAGTTGCAATAATGATAGTTGATTGCTTATAGCTATACGAGCCAAATGCCAGACACTGTGGCATCCTTGTTATTGTATGTAAAACGTACAAGGTTTACTGCTCTAACGGTCAAGTTCCTTTAGTTGCTGAGCTATTTTTTGCTTTCACTTTCGACGCAGGTAGTGTACCAATTGAAATAATGCACCGATGATTAACGTTCCTAATTAAGGCTAATCGTTTGCTTACATTTTCAAAATTACGAAACAAATCATCGAAAGTGGCACTTTTCAAAATCGTGTAAGAAAGTTACAAAAATATCTCCAGTGCTTTTCAAAAATTAATTTCAAGTATATTCTTTCTGTAGCTGGTCCTTAATTAAAATAAAAATACAATTATTTGTTCAAGCTTGACTAGCCAATAGTGTCCACCATTCACGCCAATAACCGTATCGTTGAAGAACGTCATTTTGGGGAAATGTGACAGAAAAGCGGAACATTTGTGTGTGGGGAGTTATGCAAACAAACTCATATAGGATATTAAAAAGTGCCACTTTTTCTGAAAACATAATTTTGGGGAAGTGTGACTATGTTGGAAAAAGTAATAACGATATTGAAAGGGGAAAGTTTTTAAGGGTAGCCAAGTTATTTTTCCTTTTCATAAGTGTTTCATTCTCTCAAAACGTCTAATTTTCAGCCTATACGCACTATATGAAACAATGGTGTATAGTTTGAGGCGGGGCTTAATTCTTTCGAATAATAATACCTTCAGTGCTTATGATCATCGCACCAGCGTGCCCTACACAAAGTCGCCGGCGTATGATATGTGCGTATAACGCAGCGTTGCCATGTGCGCGTGTGCTACAGAACGAGATTAATTCGAAGAAGGAAGTAGGTAAAAAGCTCGCTGGATTCGCCAAAGGGGGAAATTTGTTGTTGTTTGATTAAAATAAATTTAAGAAACTGCGTAATTTTATGATGAAAAAAACCCAAAAAACCCCCTATAAACTAAATGAGAATGAGACTAAAATATAGTTCTTAGCTGGTTTGCTATATACGATGGTCTTAATATGTATGGGCTGTATCATATCGTCGCTGTTCTGACATACCGGCACATGTGCCATTTTGGGCAAAATGAGTTAAGTTGCATTTTATGATCTACAAGTGAAACTCTTTATTCTCCAAAAAAATAGAGACAAAAAGGTAATTAATTAATGAGATACCGCACTAATTAGTGTCATATGCCAGGGTTTTAACATAATACCGGCATGAAAACCTAATTTTGTATTCTGACATACCGGCACATCGCGATATTCTGCCATAGACCATCGTGTAACTACATACCGGCATATCACTGGCATATCGCTGTAGGGCTGTCTGACATACCGGCACATGACTTTATGACATAATTACTCCTAATTAATAATTGCAATTTGTTGTTGTAACATGCTCATAACAAACATAAGTATATATCTATTAGTGTTCTTTGACAATGATAGTGACATTTGATGTAAATGCTCTTTAACAAGTCTTTAAAAATTGGAAAATTTTCAAACACGATTTTCTCAAAACGCTGTTTTTCGTGATGTGCCGGTATGTCAGAACAGCGACGATATGTGTCAGCGTTGCCATGTACGCGTGTGCTAAAGAACGCGATTAACTCGAAGAAGGAAGTAGGTAACAGCTTGCTGGATTCGCCAATTTTATAAAGGGGGAAATTTGTTGTTGTTTGATTTAAATAATTCTAACAAACTGCGTCATTTTATGATCAAAGATCAAAATAACCTATAAACTAAATAATAATGAGAATAAAATATGCGGCGGCCATACACGACGACACAAATTATGGCACATTATAAGACCATCGTATATAGCAAAACAGCTAAGAACTATATTTTAGTCTTTAACAGAGGTGTAATGAAAATCATTAAACATACTGTTCCCAACATTGGTTGTCCAATACTTCATCGACATCAAAGTAATGCAATTCATAATAAAACTGGCATTAATTGCATTTATATAATATAACATGTGTCTGATATCTCTTCTCTCATATATCAGAATTCAGTGAAGGGAGCCCTAAAAGTATTACACTATGTTATAATGCTGAGAATACTGGGTCTGATTGTGGGAGTATAATTTATGACAAAACAATGCTAATAATATCATGAATATAAACATAAACATTATAATGAAAAATATGATATATCAAACTAACAAAGGTGTATCATTGACATGGAAGTCTTTCATGATAATTTACTAATTGTATGATATAAGTATTTTTAGTTCAATTATGTATAATTAGCAGCTGCGCACTACTTATTGTATTTTGACATATGCAAACGGACTTTGTGTGTTCATTCAAATGTAACTTATCAAACAGACCATCATTTATGAGGTCTACAATAAAAAAAAATCCAGTTAGCTGTACAATCGATTTTTTTTCTATTGAGTTTTAAACTATTTTCTAAGCTTTTAAAACCATGATGCAGGAAATGTGACAGGTTGTTTTTTAATTAAAACGGTGCCTTGACAACCAAAACGAATTACACTAATAGTTGAAGCCCGACTTAAACTACTGTATTTTCATTTTGAACGCTCAATTAATTGTGCATGCAATTGATAAATCACTGATGATCGTAATCTACCGGTATGAAACGACCTTTCTTATTACGTCAGTCAATGTGTTGCCTCAAGAAATGTTCAAATAGCGGATTGTGATGGAATTTGTAGTTATCGCTTCTGGACATATTTTATTATTTTAACTGTCCCTTCTGTCCGGTGTGGCAATTAGCGGCACAATATTATAGATGTTGTTATTTCCCATGATTAAGGATCCTGTAACGAAAACACCAAGGGACTGATACTATATATTATCCCTAGCCGGTTTTTTTTTAATTCAGTGAAATAAAGGTGTGTTTTTTCTCGAGATCATCGATGACGAACAAATACAAAGCCTATATCAACACTATAAAACACATGGTAACTGGTATTTTACTTTAATTCATACATTTAATTTAACTTGATCACATTGCTGTCGTTCGCCGCGCGGCGAATCTTCAGGGTAATGGTATTTATACTACTTATGTTTCAAGTGATGTATTCTTAAATTATGTTTTTGCCTATACGCTTAATTTCTACACGGCCCAAGGTTGCCGAGCATGAAGACCTAGCCACGATTTCACGTTTGATTGCTATCCTAGAAGGCGAAAGAGCGAGCGGAGCAAATGGAGCGTCTTACAGTGTAAACAGTTGAATGTTAGACGCATTTTGACGCCCTTTCTGGTCAATCATGTGAGGAAGAAAAACAATTCAGCTGATATCCTTCTGGGCAAACTGAGAGATTCCATCCCTTTTCCCCATAATATTCTTCAATAAGTCAGCGTTATCTCATTGACTGCACCTGCACTTGTGCTTTATTGATTGTTGTCATTCACGTCTCGGAAGCACCTTTCGTAATCTTGCATTCGTGTCTGGCAAAATAAAACATGATATTGATCATCAAAGAAAAGTCTTGTGCTTTACTAATTTAATGCCTAAAACTATGATTTGTGTTACGATTTGGACCAACTTTTTTCACATGGTGTTTTCAATGTAACATGAATGTGTACCAAACATTCGACATTTATAACTATTGCGGTTCTAAAGAGAGAAGCAAACATTCACTTCAAATTGATTTATAGACAAACTAAGGGTGTGGCTCACCACATTGGGTGATAATTTACTATTTCTTCGCTCGCAGCTCCTACACGAACCACGTGACAAGGTGACATTGATCGGGTAATACACCTTAATAACATGTCGTATAACTGTTATAAAAATGCCACAGCAGTTGTTTTCAATCCTTAAATTTTAAACATTAACCATGTTTTATTAATGTGACCCTAACCCTAACCCTATTTGGACAATCTAGAAGGGTGATAATACAAGGAGTTGTCGGAACGCATAAACGTGACACACCAAAGCTCCGTTGGACTGGCAGCTTTAAACATGTTAAATACTTAATAGGTCTCATAGGCGGATTTAAGGGGGCGTTAAGCCCCCCCCACCCACTTATTTTTGACACGGCGCCTTTTTGACACGGCACCTGCGCCCTCTTCCCCTTATTTTTGACAGGGCGCCTTTTTTGACAGGGCGAAAACGTTAACCACGAGTAAAACATGTAAAAACGTGTAAAAACCGTGTAAAATCGTGTAAAAACGTGTAAAACGTGTAAAACCGTGCGAAAACGTCTACAAGAAATCGCCAATGATGGTACTGCCCCCTTCAACGCCCGCCAAGGGGCCTTGCCCCCTTGACCCCAATAAGGGCTGCCGCCCACTTGACCCCCGCTTGCCGCCCCCCCCCCCCCCCCCCCCTACCCTATTGAGAAATCCTGGATCCGCCCCTGGGTCTATCTCTTATCTCTGCTCATCGCATGTCACACTATAGACAACGGTGGCGCTCCATCATGTGAGGTAAGGAGGTAATTAGTATTTTACTTCAATTCGTACATTGATTTTAGTTTGTTCATATTGCTGTCGTTCGCCCCGAATCTTCAGGTAATCGTACTTTATAATACTTATCGTTCCAGTGATGTAGTCGTAAACTATATGCTTGCCTATACGTCTATTTTATACACGGCTAAAGGAGCCGAGTTACGAAATGCCAGTGGCGTAGCATGTAGACCTAGCCAATGATGTCACGCCTGATTGATTAAAGATTACTATCCTAGAAAGCGGAGAAGCAAGCACATTGTCTTAGAGCGTAAGAAGTTGAATGTTAGACGCAGTCTCACGACATTTCTCGTTAATCATGTGAGGAAAATGTCGATTTTATTCAGCTGACATCCCTCTGGGCAAACTGAACAAATCCTTTCCCTTTTTGCCGTGACGCCTAGCGTCGCGGCACATTAGAGACCAGATTTCTCAGTATTCAGTTTATTGAGCACCATTGTCGAATTTCTAGATTGGACGAAACAGTGTAAATATTGCAGCTTTAATCGGTTTCGGCCAATGAAAAGGAATGTTACAACATTTGTTTGGATGATTTTATCAAAGATATTCATAGATAAGAACTACTGATTGGACGAGCAAATAAGACACTCCCGTTTATTCTAGCGTTCAACCAATGCTACTGATGGTATGAGATTTTATGAGTCGCCATTCTTTGCGCTGATGGTATATTATTTGTATTAGATTGTTGTCGCGTCGTTCAATCGAAAGACAGTTGTTAACGCTTTACAACGAATACAGGTTAAACTAACTAGTTATAATCAAATCCATTTATGATCTGCATATATTAGAAATTAAGTTTTATTTCAAAAACTATTTTAAAGTTTGAAAATATTTATTAAATTGGCAAATATTTGGAAAATTATTTTTATCGCATACAAAGAATATGTATTATATTGTCGAACCGTTCCCGTTTTTATATTCAATTATCGTTGCTCGATCGAAAAACAGTGTTATAACGCTATAAAATTGATCGTTCGCTGGAAAGTCAGTGATTAACGGATGAACATTTATTTAATTAGTTATAGTCAAATTAATTTATGGTATTTATTCATATATATTTGATTTGCTTACAAACAAATATTTCCAAATTTAAAAATAGTATTAAAAAAACTTAAATCGCATACAAAGAATACTTGGTAGCCGCTTCCAGTTTACAGACAAAGAAAACTACACATGTGCTGTGAATTGAGAAGACCGGTCATCGTAGAAAAAAAGCTGTCTGTGTGCCTTACTAAGTTACCGATTTGTTCCCTCAACGTGATTTTTGTGCCGTGTGAAACAGTTTACCCTAACTCTTTTTACTGAAGCTGATCATTATTCTTATGAAGGGCCTGAAGGTCTGCTTTATTCTCCTATATAGCGTCACGGCCTGTTTTTTAGAAGATCTTGTTTCCTTTAATATTCCTCAATAGGTCAATGTTATTTCATTGACTGCATTGTGCTTCACTGATTGTTGTTTTTCACGTCTCTATTGACTTGCAATCGTGTCTGGCAAACTAAAACAAGGTATTGATCATCAAAGAAAGAAATGGTGCTTGACTAATGTATTGCCTAAAACTATGGTTTGTGTTAGTATACAATCATAATATACCTTATACGAGTATGTGTATCCAAATATCCCTTTTATCATAGTCTTAAACATGATTTAAGCTATAGAATTCTTCCTTTTGTATTTTGCTTATGAATGATAGCATTATGAATATCTGTTTTTATTTACTCCAAAAGGCATATAACAAGTTATCATTTACCCCAAAAGGCATTAGAAGTGGGAAGACACGTCATTATGATTTTAGAAATGATTCAAAGTGTCACAACATTTTTGAAATAGAAGACCATTCACCAAGGAATGTAAGATTGCTTTCCCATGAAGTTGTGACACTGCCTAACAGTATATTTAAAAATATTGGATATATATATATACCAAATTGATGTAGATACATGCTTGAAGTGGTCTTGGAACCAATTGGTAATCTGAAGAATCTGCGCCAATAAAGAGTACATTCGGCTAGTCATATTTATAAAGACATATACGGTATGACAAGATAAGAGACCTAGTAACTATATACCTACCTATTTATTGGGTGGCTATTCGTGCAGCTATCATCATTTTAGACAGACCCGAAGGCAATGGAGATATCGAATACTCAGCTGGGTTTTTTTCTCGGAATAACACGTTAAATGATTGTTATTCACAATACTTCTGACACTAATGTTATTCATCAGATATCTTTATGCAATACCAAATATGTTCGATATGCCATATCTAAATTAATTGGATTCAGGGTAGTTGGGTAGAGCTTTTGCGCAATGGCCCTTAAGGGGGAAAAATGACACATGCCGTCTCGTATAGAATGCTCCATATCAATGATATAGTGTAACAAAATGGTGAATCGTATGGGCAAATTATGTTACTTTTATTAGCAACCGCCTAAAGCTCTTGACGAAGTCCAATGTATCTGGTGCAATTATGTCCAATGAAATGACTTGTCATGATTGGTCATAACCCAAAGATTTACATTGTCACTCGCATTGTAAAAAGTACAATGTAATATGTGTGTTAACGTTGTCTTTGTGCAAGAAATTGATTACACAAAGGAGATACACTTTTGTTTATCTAAATATAGGCATTTTCTACCCATCCGATATTAATTGTAGATGTTCCGATCACTTTTGGTGGGGTATTTTGACCATCAACATATTTTGATATCAGACGATCCCCATATTTTTCTCATTATTTCTGTAAAAATGTTTTGGCGCAATATATGTTCCATTTATACGCTATAGACCAAAATGCAGTGAATTAATGCAAAAGGTAATTAACCACCAGGCAAGTTTGTGAACTATCAATGGTCTAATTTGATGTCACTTTGTGCATCTAAATTAAGAATCATTTGGAGTTATGCAACTCAATCTTTGGAATATGACTATTTAAGGATGACTCTTTTTGCTGAATTATATAGAAAACAGCTAGTTGAAATTCGGGCCAGCAATCGGAACACCTACCTTTAATTGAAGTATATTTCAAGTATTGCATTAGAATTTGCTTTACCGAAAATGTGTAGTCTTAAAAAGCTCGAATAACCGTCATTACGGTTCCGTGCCCTGTATAAAATCCAACTTTCTTGACCACGTCTTTGATGACATATCCAGGGTAATAAATCATCCCCTCCTACACCATTTATCTGATTTATTTTACACCAACTGTGTCTTGCCAGCATGCGTGCTACCATTTCCACCGCTATCCTAAGCATAGCTCAAGGCTCTTTAGTGTTGGTGTAACTAGAAGCCGTATATACTACTTTTGAAAATGTTCTTGTGATAACAAATTCCAACTTTTAATTTGAATTTGTCATACAAACTAGTGCTATATCATATTTTATAAAAACAAATGTTCAAATTTCGAGACAAAAATCACATTATACATGTATTATCCAAAGAGCAGATTTTGGTTTTAAAACTAGCCCAAATCAGGCGGAAAATCACCACGCATGGAAAGTCATGTGGCAATACTGCAGCCCCTCAGGCTTGTTTCTAGTTCCACCGCTGCCACACTCAAGGTCCCCCAGCATGCGGTCAATGGTGTTGGATGGATCAAACTTGGGCTCAAACCTTACGCTTACAGGCAACTGGAATGTAATGGTTAGGGCACTAATAGATGAATGGCTATTTAAAAATCATTCAAAATACAATGGTATTAAAATAAATCGTCAAACCGTAATACCATATTATGGTTCCTTCAACAACACCCATGCCTAATTGGGTTTTCCAATCATATAATGTGCCTGACTATGATTATACGTCTCCAAGACTGCGCATATTTTAACAAACCGACGAACAGGACAACGTCTATAGACATCCTGTACTCAGTTCCATCTAAACATTTTCCATGGGCCTATTAGTTTAACTTTATACAAAACAGATGTTCCAAAAGCCTTTCAGAACTTTCTAGACCTATCTTAAGAGTTACTGAACCAATAATACACTAGCCATGTTTGTACTTATTTCAATGCATCTCATGGTGATTTCAAATATGGTAATTTTGTGAACTTTTTGAATATCGTCTGCAGACGCCTGCCGCATGGAAAGCGTTACGCATGGAAAGCGTTAAATTCACAATAACTAGCCGTTGCTCAACCAGAATGTGATTGCAAGAGGACATGACCGTTATACAAACACCTTCTGCCAAACATTTAATCATAAAAGATATACTACTGACGATGTAACAATATGGTCCATGATTGCTTCGAAGAAAAAGTCATATTCAATGACACCAGATGTTCGTGAAGGTTACAGCTTATGCTTCGGGTCAATTCCCGCGGTGTGACAATGAAGTGACAACTATTGGTAAATACAATGTATAAATAACCCAGGTCTATATAGTATGATGAGGATTTGTGGAAGCTTCAGTTGATAAATGCAGCCCATACAAATGCATGTCACATTATTCGGCGTGCTCAAAACGCAAGTGCAAAAATGAAAAATGCACTTTGTTTTATTCTTTTTGATGTAGCGTTCCTAATTGTTAACCGATCTTCGCATACAATGTCTCTAATTAAAGATGAGAATTTATTCTATAATATTATCATTTAATATTATTAATTTAGAACCAAGTTTAGAGTTATGA
Source organism: Ophiura sarsii (assembly GCA_035610835.1). Lineage (NCBI taxonomy): Eukaryota > Metazoa > Echinodermata > Ophiuroidea > Amphilepidida > Ophiuridae > Ophiura > Ophiura sarsii. The sequence continues at coordinate 22,116,310 of CM069451.1, read as the reverse complement.
TCGTATCTATTACCTCGTTATTTGAGTACAACATATACCTGTATATTGATTTTGAAAGTACTATTATCTGTTATGTTTTCTCCGTACTGAAATATAATTGATGACTCACAAATAGCATTATTCATATCAATAAAACTACTCCCGGGGAAAACATATTATAGCTACATTACTTCATATGTGTTGTATGAAAGTGTTATATTCATTTATTTGTTTGGATAAATTAATGACGAAATGCAGTGGTTACGTATTTATACTACTCGTATTTGGTGTTTGACTTTCGAGTTTGTCGACGACAACTAGATCTTAAAAAGATTGGAGGTGTGCACATACGACGGAGCAGTTAAACGAATCAATGATGTGAACATATTGATTATAATTTTCGAAAACTATGAAAGCTAAAATGGCCCGTAAAATAGAGTTACACTGACATCAAAGAGTAAAAGAGTTACACTGACATCCCTAAGGACTCTCTGGGTAAATCGACACAATACCCTACAAGCAGTTTTCTGTACCGTTTAATTAACGTCGTATATTTTATTAACTTACTAAGTGAAACCAAACTTGATTATGTCAACTTTACTGAAGTGAAAGTAAGTATCAATCGATGAAATAAAGTGCTCCCTTTTCAGGTACCCATCAGTATTCTAAACCTGTTGAGCATATCCACAATCATACGAGGCAATGGTTAATTTTTTTTAATAGAATTGGTCATTTTACACTTAACGATATATGTACACGGTAATCGCCATTTACACCTCCATTTGGTATTCAAATATACACATATTGACCGGGTATATATTAATGAAATTCACATAGGAAGTCTGTTTGTGACGTGTAGCATACAAGCGCGAGCCCATTTGAGTCAAAATATCAGTGCATGATACATGTGTTATGAGTTAAATATTTTTTTAAGTAAGCCGTTATGCAGTAAATATCACCTGTTGGCGGTATTATAACATTTTATGAATAGAGAAATTATTCTTGTTCATGATATACGGATCCATTGATGTACAGATCATCGAATTTTTAAAATGTCCTGAACTTTTAACTATATATTGTAACGCTGGAAATGTTAACCGATTTTTCCTACAATGATTTCCTGAAAATCCGAATCTAATCGCATTATATTAACACTTTCCATGCGGCAAGCGTCTGCAGACGACATGCCATAAGTCTAGAAATGTTTAAAAAATGTCAAAATTATTGAATTTAATTACCATATTTGAAATCACCATGAGAAATGCATTGAAATAAGTAGAAACATTGCTAGTATTAGTACATTAATTCTTGAGATAGGTCTAGAAAGTTCTGAGAGGCTTTTGAAACTGTATAGTTAAACTAATAGCCGCATTGAAAGTGTTTTAATTAAAATTAGTTGTTGCTCGACATGAGCTTTTATTATTTTGATTTTGAGCACTCAATTAAGTTTGTATGCAATGGATACATATCTGATGATTGTTATCTACCGATGCGAAAAGATCCAATTTACATACGTCCATTTGTTGCCTCAAGAAAAATTGTCAGATAGCGAGATAGTTAGATGGAATTTGCAATTAGCGCTTCTGGACATTTCAGATTATTAATGTCCAGTGTGGCAATTAGCGGCAAAACATTGATGTACAAAAAAATCACGATCATGAAACAAAAATACCTAGGGACATATCCTAGCCTGATTGTTCATTAAAATAAACCGTTTCTCCATAGATCATCGAGGACGTGACCAGGGGAGCATAATACAAAGCATGCTCATCATTATCATGTCATAATGGAATTTGTATTTTACGTGATTTGTTATCTTTATCACGTTCATATTTGAAATATTTTGCATTTCATTTCCCCAGATCATTGTCGACTACCGTGAATCATTAGAGCAATGGTACTCTATGGTGACAATAATTGAATTTGGCAAACTGAAATATTCCCCTTCTTTCTTTCTGTAATAGCCTATTCATCAATAAGTCAACGTTATTTTGGTCACTGCTCTTGCGCTAAACACGCATTGATTATTGTAATTCACTTCTCTCAGGCACCTTTCGTAAACTTTTCATTGGTATCTTGTAAAAAATACAAGGTATCGTTTATCAAAGAAATAACAAACAACTTCAATAATCTGATGCATAAAATCATAGTTTGTTTTAGTATACACTCATAATGTATGTATGTGTATTCAAATATCTTCCTCGTTGTACTTTAACAGATATGTGATTATACAGAAATTTAGGTCAATAGCACACGCTATAGCTTTTTCCATTCTTATTTTAAATTACATTGACGAATATCTGTTGTTATTTTACCCCGACATTTGACAAAATTCTAAAAATAGCCCAACAGTTTCACACAATGTTCTAATACACACCCATTCCCCTATAAGATGGCTTTTTCAGGTGGTCATGAATATGCCTGACAGTATATTTGAAAGTAATGGATCTTATACAAAATGTATATAAATATTTGAAATGGGCTTGGAACAAATTTGCGCGAAAAAGAGCAAATTTGGCTAGATTGTATTAAGAAAAACACACATTTAAAACAACTGGATCGGGCTCCATTCCATACAACTGGCTATGAGAAAGTGCAAAAGAAACAATGCACACATACAAATAATTTAGTAGGGAATTTCTCCCTAAAGTGCCTTTAAAACCAAAATCTCCTTTCAACGTAATGCCTGCTTTGATATCCGAAGGCCTTCTAACTACCTACCTAAGACATATATACATGTATAACGCCAAAAAAAAAAAAAAGATATTCTAAGCCGCAACAGACAGATACATTCAATTATTTACAATACTCTTGTTGGATAATATACCAAGCAGTTTAATCAATATATTAATTAATATTCTGAGCATCTTTTATGTGTTTTGGAAGAGTGTTCAATTATTTTGGTCCAAAGCAGGAGAATGACCAATCTGCAAATGACACGGCATTGAGTTGAGGGCTTATTGGTGCAGCAATCATCAGTCTTGACAGACCTGAAGGCCAAGCAGACACGGATTTTCAGCTGTTGAATAATTGCTATCCACAATGCGCTTGACACTGATATTACACAAGTGTGCAATATGTGTCCGATATATGCCAACTCTTAAATTAGATGAATACAAGGTAGTGTACTAGAGCTGTTGCACAATGACCCCTTAGGCGAAATGCTGACAGAACCTCACACTAGGGTGTTGTTGGAATGTATCAGAATGGTGATTCTTATGAGTGGAGTACTCTGCTTTCTAGCAGCCGCATCAAGTTATTTACCATGCATTACTTATTACTGAGATGAGCCGTTAGCCCGAGAAATCTAGTAAAGTTAATAACCCCATCGATCAGTACCGCCTTTAGGCCCAAAACAAATTTGTAATGTTGTCCTCGACCGCCCGCTCGTCAGATTTAGGGCCGCTCCGATTTTTTTTCAGATTTTGTTTTCTTTTTCAGATTTTTATTTTTGTATTCTGTCATTTTACCTTCGCTAAAAAGATTCTGTTAGAATCGAAACGTCAGGTCCTATTATATTTATTACATTTACTTACACAGACAATTTTTTAGATAAGCAGTTTGCATTCAGCTTTTACATTATTTCGTTTTTTTATCATTTTTTTAAACAGTTTAAATGGCATTGAATATTAAACTAAGTGTTTATAACATATGTGTGCGACTCTTAGAGTGGTTACAACTTCTTGTTGGCTGAACTTTGAGCTTCCGCTGGTATAAGAAAATTGGTATCTGAAAGCTGTGGAGGACAACATTACCTCTCTTTTTTGGCTTTATCATTTCATATTAAAAAATGTGTGCTTACCGAAATGACGGCCATGATTTAATAGTTGAAGAACAAAGAAATATATTGTCACTCGCTGTATAAAAAAATAAATTCTAAGATATGTTTTGAAATTGTCGTTTAGCAAGGGATTGATAAAACATAAAGGTGTCTTTTTATTCTTGCCGTGTCATGAAGGGAACCATTTCAATCGAGTTAGATTTGGTACCATAATATGAAAGCTATTCTCCCCAATCCTCAAATTAATCGAAGTACATTTCAATTATGAAGCTCGAATAACTTGAGGACACTCAATGCAGATGAATGATTGTTATACACACGCTATCCAACTATACCTTATAATAAATAAACACTAATGCCTTATATGGTTATCAACATATGACTGGATCTGATTAAACATACGTTACCAAGCCTGCACATTTATTAAAATAACAAACACCAACGTGCGCTGAATACCTTGTCCTCAGTCCATCCAGTAGTAAAGCGTTACTTTTATTTTCATTTTCAGTTTAAAGTAACTATAGCCACTCTACAACCAGTAAACGATTACAAGAGGACATGACGAGAGGACATGACCGCTATACGAACACCTTCCCTCAACAATTTAATCATACAGGACATATCCCTGAAGGTCTAACAAAGGTTTATGATCGCTTTGAGGAAAAAGTCATATTTAATGACACCAGATAGTCGTGAAGGTTATAGCGTATGCTTCAGGTCATTCCAACGGTGTGACAATGAACTGAAAAAGATTGGTAAAGACATTGTATAATGCTATTTCGAAACCATGATCAGTTTGAATGAAGGGAGATGGGGATCCAAACAAGACAGGATGAATTCTACAGCAGCATAGGTTATTTGAATATTCAATCGAAACTTATAATACCGGGATAGTGACAATGCAACTAGTAAGGCGATTAAGGGGTATTTAAATAAATGACCACAGTCTCTGAATTAAGTGCAACATTTAATCATACGAAAATGTTATCGTGTAAGCATAATACACCTATCAGTTGTAAGACGCACTATACGACCCCCGGGAGAGGTGCATCATGGGTTTGTCGTTTACCACCACATTCTTGACGGAGGGTACGTCAGTGGCAGCCTTTGGTCCGTCAAAAAATTGACAAAGGGTGCGTCAAGGTCCGTCACTTTACATGGGTGCGTCACAGTGTACATCTTTTTACGAACAACAAAATACGACCTTTTATATGCTATACTATACGGTCTATACCACCAACCAGGCTGTACTTTAACACCGCAAACATCACTTTTCCGATATTTTATATCGCATGTTACACTTTTGAGAACCCAATTTTTTCTACTTACCTCCCGTGTATAGTAAATAGGCCTACATGTATAGCAAGGGATGAAGTATGCCCCCCCCTGCAAAAAAAACCCATCCCCCACGGTCCCACCCCTGGTTACGCCACTGAACGGGTCGAAGCAGAATGGGAAATGTCTCGAAATTGTTTCAGGGATCCTCATCCTGACGTTTATGATAATCAGTTAAAGGTAGATGACCCGATTTTCAACTTGATGTTTTCTATTTTACATGAAAGGTCATCCTTAAAATTGTTGCATTCCAAAGTTTGAGTTGCATAACTCCAATGGTTCTATTTTAAGAAGCGCAAGGTCAAAATACATGTGCCCATTGAGTAGTACACAGACTGGTTGGTGGTTAACCACCTTTTAGCAGTAATTCACCACATTTTAGCCTATAATTTCCAAATGAAACATTTCTGGCCCTAATATTTTACAGAAATAATGAAAAAAATATGGGGATTCTTCTGATACCAAAATATCTTGATGTGAAAAAGAATCATAGCCCCCAAAAAAGTGATCGGGTCATATACCTTTAAATATTTTATGAATTTATAGACCAGTCATACATTATTGTGCATTTAAAAGTTCTCCTCTTGATTCCGTCCCGGTCCCGGTCCGAAGTCTATATATTCGAGGGGCCAGGGTTGACAACATCGAATAAGGGAAGATCCCCCGTGAATCAAAAGTAGTTTCATTTCCAGTAGTCATCGTGTTTTATCCAATTTAGTCAACGATATCTGACAAGGGGGTGCGTCGTCATGGTCCGTCAGAATCCACCAATGGTGCGTCCAAAAATTGACTGAGGGTGCGTATTTGGATGACAAAGGTCCGTCGTTTTTTTGACACAGAGTGCGTCATGGTACATGAGAAGTTGACGCACCTCGGTAAAGTGACGCACCACTCCCGGGGGTCGTATAGTGCGTCTTACAACTGTATAACAACATACTTCATGATGATGGGAGAAACTGATAGAACGGTTTCAGCGCACCTGTTCCAAATAGAGAGCTGAAATGCAAAATTAAAGGTTGCCTATTGACACCGATACCCATTACTTTACGTTATAAGTTGGGCAATTAATTTCGTTTTTCTAATCCCTTTAATGCGAGAGGTTATGTTGTATAATCGAAAAATAGATCGAAAAATAAATAATTAGATGGATTAACGCTGTCACACAAATATGTGTGTAATATGGTACACTCTGACGTCCGCTCTGGAACGTTCTTAATATACACGTCGGAAATTCGGGATAAATTGGGAGCCTCCAATACAATACCAAGATGATCCCATTTTGTTCAGGCGACACCTATGACTGATTTACCTCACAATTACTTCACCTAGACACAATTAATCTGCATCTCATCCACACCTTAAAACCGCAAGACATACCATACAGTACGTGCCGCTAACAGTTTTGCAATATGATAACGCTCGCTTCGAGGATATCGTTATATTCCGTGACAACAGGTGGTCAAGAAGGTTATAGCTTAATTTTCAAGAATCTTAATATCGTGGCAATGGTTACGTGCATATAAAGTCAAGGTTATAGATATGAGGCACCTAGTTACCGTTGTAAAATGTTTATTTCTGCATTTTGTACAGGCAAGACAATAAGTTTTAAAATAATTAATATCACGCAGTACCTTAAGATGCACTAATTTGAACGTTCACGTACGATGTTCTTGTTGCATTAAGAGCATCCATGAAAGTGTAAGTGTAAGAAGATCAGTAAAAGGTCTCAGATTCTGGACTGTGCTAGTATCGTCCGATACTGGTACATCCAGTATCGTATATACAATGTTCCATTGTCAAACACTTTCGGACCGATGATTTGACATTTCGCCGGTAGTAAATCATCTAAGAATGTGCCTATTTCCCACTATGTGGTCCAATTAAAAGACTACAAAGGACATAATTATGCCCCAAGGGCATAAACTAACCTTCATAACCCTGCAAATGGGCCACATAGTCAGCGGTTGATAACATATTAGATGATCTATTACCGGCAAAATGTCTAAATCACCGGTCCAAAAGTGTTAAGGGGTGGGAACATAATGTGGGCCAGTATCGTGCTATTCTAACCGCACACTGTATCACCAGTATCGCGCGAGTATCTGAGACCTAAAGTACATTTTTTCAAAGATCATATGCGCATATAGGATATTCTTGCCCTAAAGCGCTGACATATATGAATCTTCTAATGTCTGCTCCATATAATGTGTTTGCATTGTTTTTACACAAAACAGAAAGTACTATAGGAAGGATTGGTCTTAAATATCAGTTTATTGTGACATCGTCTGAGATCAAATCCTCAAGATGAGGCCGCATATCAAAACATGATGAGAGAACGGACAGGCTGCCCCTTTTTAGTTAAAGGCAAATATAAAACAAAATTTAAGTGTTTGGACTTTAATTTAATTTGTATTGATTAAGAAGCGAGACCGTGGCGACTGCTATAGCGCCACCTACGCTCGGTCAGCAACATCTGTCTTCTATGTTGCTTCTCTAATGTTATAATATCTGGACGATTTCGTCGCCACATTATCCGTTCAAATGTAATGCTTTATCGTGGTGTCCATGTTCCCTGACGCCAAGTGCATTGGAACTCATGGCATAAGTTTTACACATTGTTTTTTTTCTCTGACGGACGATGTAGAGAACAGTGTTGGCCATTGATTGAAAGAGAAATATACAATCCACTATAATAGTGGCTGGGTGAAATATAAATTGAGTGATAACAATACAATAATCCTATCTTGGCATAGTCTTATCATGTTGGTGTAATATCATTAAGCTCCTTTAAATTGAATGTGACCATGGGATCACACGAATGGTTATTGTAATTAATGATAGCTAATAATTGAGTGGTTAAACGCTGACTCCGAAAATCATGCAGCAAGTCAACATCTTCAATTTTTAGCAGAGTTGTTGTTTTCCATTTCCAATAAACTATATATCGTATTGGCGTTGTTGTTATAGGGCAGTTATACAACAAAGCGTTCATAAAGACGTTAAAGACTTGCAAAATTTGCCCCAGAGCATTCTTTTTGAAACAGCCATTTCCCCTGCATGTCATAATTGTGATTTGGCACCTCTGACATATCGCCAAATAGCGATAAACACTGCAGTATCGGTGAAATTGTCAATTGCAATTACCCTGCGCATCATTTCACCTTACAAGTGAGTTTTCATATATATTTTGTCCTTTGGGTATGTAAGTATAAGAAATTGTTGCACGTGTGAGAATATTCAAGAAGGTCCCCCAAATAGACAGAACACTACGTTACTTTGGAATTGGGTTAATTTAAAAATGATTGTTTTGTATTGGGTCAAAATAAATGTTTCGCAAATGCACATTGTGCTTAGAAATCGATTTCGGTATTAAAGCTAAAGCCAATCAGTCAAGTATGTATTTCTATTGTCAAAACAAAGTTATCCTATGTGTATTTATCCGAAAATCTGGGTTAAAATATTCGCAATAGTTAAGTTTGTTATATTCAAATTACCCACCCACGTAACCATTACAGTCTTCAACATGTTGGAAATGTCTCGTAAATACCTTAAATTAACATTTTGATTGATAGATTGATTTGTTATGCATTGCAGCTCAAAGTAGATCATCCACTTGAATGTTAAAAAAACACATACTATCTGCCTTAAAGCGCTATCAATATATCAGCCGACATTGATCAACTTGTTATCATATGTTTTAAAATAGAATCCGAGTAATACCGAGTGATTTGTTTTGCAAAGTTAAGTAGGTGGAGTAACAAACAATAAAGCGTTACATAATTGTCATGAATTCTATCCAAACAAGTACATGAATACAATGATACTTTCATTCAAAACACATGCAGATTCAAGCTATGTATGTTTTCTCCGAGGTAAGTAATCCATACGTATCATTATAGCAAAATGTATACATGTATATAAACTTATAACCTATTGCGATATGTGTGCAAGAGAGAGATTATCTTACACATTGCACGTAACGGTGCAGTTTGGTTATTTTATGTATACATGTACAGTTAAGCCCACAATTATTCATACCCCTTGAAAAATATGAGTTTTTGGCATTTTTCTCATATCTATACCAGCTGGAGTGGTGGAACTTTCATTTTACACTGAAGACAATTAGTTTGCAAGTACAAATCAATATATTTGGGCTCAATATTTTTTGCATAACAATAGAATTGAACAAGAATTGTGTTTTTATGCCTGTCCAAAATTATTCATACCCCATGACAAGTCTCAGGATTGAGGCCACTTTTTGTGATACTACACATGTTTTTGACATTCCAAACATTCTTTACATTGTGTGATAGGCTTTTATATTGTTATGCAATTATTCCATGATGTGTGCATACAATGTGGATGCATTACAAATGTGTCCTATTGAATGTACAGTGAGGGATACTATAGGACAACAATCTAGCTCTTTGATAGCATGGCGAAGAAGATCGATAACTCAGTGAGGACCTTTTTGTGTGCATTGTGAATGCTCACAAAGAGGGGAAAGGCTACAAAGCTATTTCGAAGCAATTTCGAGTGCCAAATACCACCATATAAAGCATAATTAGGAAGAACAAGACAGTTCAAATCAGTTCAAATCAGTTAAAAACCTTGAAGAACAAGGTCGGAAGCCAACAGTGTCCCCTTGTTTGACAAGAAAAGTATGGTGAAAGGCCAACAACAATCCACATATCACCGTCAATGCTCTCCTGAACAACCTTGGTGAGTCTTGGACCAAGATATTAAGGCAGACACTCCAGCGGACATAGTACACAAAAGTCTCCATGGACTCCGACCAAGAAAGACTCTACTCCTGAAAAGAGACTAAGAGAAACTCATCTAGCATTTGCAAGAGCACTTCTGGACAAAGATACAAGTTTTTGGTCTTCAGTGTTGGGGTTGCCTAAGATGCAAGACAAGTTTCTCTGTGTCTCTTTTAAGGAGTAGAGTCTTTCTTGGTCGGCCTCCATGGAGACCTCTTATGTGCACTATGTGCTCGAGTGTCTTCCATGATATCTTGGTCCAATAATTGCCCAGGTTGTTCAGGAGAGCATTGATGGTAATCTGTGGATTGTTGTTGGCCTTTCGCAATACTTTCCTTGCCAAACAAGGGGACACCGCTGGCTTCCGACTGCATCCTTCAATGTTTTTAGTGAGTTGAACGTCTTGTTCTTCCTAATTATGCTTTGTATGGTGGATTCTTGCACTTGGAACTGTTTCGAAATAGCTCTGTAGCCTTTCCCCTCTGTGTGAGCATTCACAATATGCACAAAAAAGTTATTTGATCTTCTTCGCCATGCTGTCAAAGAGCTAGAGTGTTGTTCTATAATATCCCTCACTGTACATTCAATAGGACACATGTAATGCACCCACATTGTATGCGCACATCATGGAATAATTACATAACAATATGAAAGCCTATCACACAATATAAAGCATGTTTAGAATGTCAAAAATATGTGTATTGATCACAAAAAGTGGCTTCAATCCTGAGACTTGGTATGGGGTATGAATAATTTTGGACAGGCATAAAAACACAATTCTTGTTCAATTCTATTGTTATGCAAAAATTGTTGAGCCCAGATATATTGATTTGTACTTGCAAACTAACTGTCTTTAGTGTAAAGCAAAAGTTCCACCATTCCAGCTGGTATAGATATGAGAAAATCGCAAAAAACCCATATTTTTCAAGGGGTATGAATAATTGTGGGCTTAACTGTATATATATAACACCACCATTGTTAGTTCTCAACCCTCGTCCTATTGAGCCTTTTCTTGTAACACGGTTTGCTAAGGTGGACGCCCCTCCCCCTTAATCAAATCCAAACGGAGACGTAGAGTATGCTTATGTCGGTACCATGGTAAAGCTAGAGGTCCCCTCTTTCCTTACATACCAAAAACAAGTAGTCCTACAAACATTACATCCATACAGTGAAATATAGGCCAACATTCAAATTTTCGCAAAACAAGTTCAAAATTTCCAAAATTTTTAGATTTTTTATTCAGGTTTTTTGCTCTTAAGTGATAGCAATGATGTTTCCAACATATACTATAATATTCAAGACTCGACTATACCATAAAGATGTTTTTCAAAATGTTAATTTTTTAATATCGTAAGCTCTCCTCCCTCCCTCAGACTTTGAAGGGGTGGTTACAAACGAGATTACCTATATTATAGTTGCCCTAGATCACTGTATGTTGCGTTTTTTTTGTGCCGGCAGCGAAGATTATTTGGGGAGCGACAACACGTACCTCTTGGTCAAATAATATTATAACTGTTCTAAAATTCAGATATTTAACAGACTATAACCAGACTATAACAGACTATAACCAATGAAAGTGACCTGATACGATATGAAAAATATGGCGTCTGATAAGCAAGAAACAGAGCAAGGCAACACTAAGCTTAACCCTCCTATAGGAACACTACAAAAGTCATATTTGTTTTTCAACAGAACTGTGTGATCCTAAATTGAGGGATTCCAATTCCCTCCAAGGGTTGATTTTATATTTTTGACTATCTGAATAACTATTCTGAAGTTTGCAAGTAAAGAAAACCCACACAGGGACTATAATGCTTAAGATTTGACGTCACAGTGGCATGAATGTAACAACGAGTTTGACCGCATAGTAATACATTCGAGTTGATATTATACAATTTGCAAACCTGCTATTGTTAATGTTGCTTGCAATCTTATTTATATATCATTGTATTTTTTTAAAAAATCATTGTATTTAGATATCGGCCATTGTTTTCCATTTTCAGTATTCAACTTGTGCTCTTATATCTAACCATACAGAGAAAAAACAAAACTATGTACTTTTTTATTTGTATCATAATAAAAGTGAAACACATATCAATTATCATTTACTATAACTGTGTAGTCATGATTCAGAGCAATAATCATGACAAACGTTATGAGGCTGACATTCAAATTAGCGATGTCATGAGGTAGATACTAGGGTAAATACACACAGGATCACCATATTGTGACCATGAATTATAGGAAAGCTTACCACTTCCCTTTCCTAAGAATATTATTTAATGGGAAGATATTTGATTCAGCCAGTATATTTTGACCAACGTGATGTCATTGAATTCCAATGCCTAAAAGAAGCATTAGATCCATAACGTAGTTGTCTTGATCATTATCACATTGCTCCTGAATGTATTGGTTATATTTTTCACCAAATGTCGATACTTATATATACCCAAAGGACGAAAGTAATGTAAACACTCACATGTAAAGCGGAATGACGCTTTGCGTAATTGCAATTGACATGTTCACCGATACTGCGGTGTTATCCCTTTATTTATATGCAATAGAATAATATGTCCGAGCTGTCGAATCATAATTATGACAAGCAGAAAAAAGGCTGTTGCAAAATGTATGCTTTAGGGCAAATATTCTTATAACAAACTAACGTCTTTTTGAACAAATTATAGTATAACTACCCTCAGTGGCGTATCCAGGGGGAAAAAGGTCAAGCGCCCCCCCCCCCCTTGACAAAAGCGTTTAAAAAAGAAGGAAGAGGAGAAGAAGGAGAAGAAGTAGAAGGAGGAGGAAGAGAACGAGGTAGGGGCATAATCGGCGCAAATAGGGGTACGGGTCACATCCCTATAATGTTAATGTGGTGACGTTAAAACGTTATACTTGACCTTTTTAGTGTTAAAATGCCAATTTTTGCGCGCTTTGCACGTATTAGTTTCAATGTTTCATCATTCAAGCTTAACAAGTTGGTTTTTTCTGAACCATCTTAGTTAAAAAAACTGAAATCTCAATTCGCGCTCATTTTTTTTACAGTTTTCAACATTAAAATGGGTCTCAAACCACCGTAAATATTATGTTGAGGATGTTAAAAACTTCATTCTGGACATTTTGTGTGTAAATATTCCAATTGTTGCGCGCTTCGCGCGTATTAGTTTCAATGTTTCATTATTCAAGTTGAACAAGATGGCTTCAGGAAAGTTTTTAATTAACATATTAGTTTATAAAACTGAAAATATTAGCGCGCTCTGCGCGCATTTTTCTACGGGTTACCACATTATAATTGGTCTCGAACCACACCAAATATTCTAAATGTTATGTGGGGGACGTTAAAAACGTCATACTGTACCTTTTGAGTGTTAAAAAGCTATCAACCCAGGAGCTCTGAGAGGCTCTAACGCGGGCACTGGACCAGATCCACTTGATGTGGATGATGTTTAAGTTTGAATTTGAAAGTGAACATTTTGTGATTGGATTTTACTCCTGTTACCTAATAGTAATACCTACATGCAGGAATAATGGTTTTTTTAGCTAGTAGGCATGTGAGAAAATGCCAAAATGACATGCTTCAGAATGCTGAATCTTTGCCATAAAAATGCCGAAAACCCATGAGCTTCCACCGGTTTCGCCCCTGGACTAAACCAGGGGCCCTAAGGCGGGCCATTGGACCTCACCGCTAATAACTGCGCTCGGTTCGCTCACTCCGCTCACAAAATGTGGGCCTCCATCAAAACAGTCCTGGATACGCTTTTAACTACCCTATATATATTGTGTCTGGTTTGTTGTATCTAGTGTCTTGGAATTGAAAAAAACCCGTAATGGTTATAATTGCGTAATGTAACTTTATAGCTCCCATTGCCCAGTACAGCTTCATACCAACCACCTGACAGCATTTCAAGTTCAATAATAGTATATGTACATACCACTTCATGGCGAATACAACTTAATTAATACAATACACGTTGTGTCTTCATTTATGCATGCCCCTCTCATTGGTTTGATAAATCATTGAAAATCATCAAGCATGTGAGAAAATTCCAAAATGACTGCTTCAGAATGCTAAATATTTACAATAAAAATGCCGAAAACCCATGGGCTTCCAGCGGTTTCGCCCCTGGACCTCACCAGGGGCCCTAAGGCGGGCCATTGGACCCCACTGCTGGTAACTGCACTCGGTTTGGGTCGCTCACTCCACTCACAAGAATACAAAATGTGGCCCTCCATCAAAACAGTCCTGGATACGCTTTTGACTACCCTAGATATATTGTGTCTGGTTTGTTGTATCTAGTGTCTCGGAATTAAAAAAAACCCCACCGTAATGGTTATTATTGCGTAATGTAACTTGATAGCTCCCATTGCCCAGCACATCTTGATACCTACCGCCTTACAGCATACACGTTGTGTCTTCATTTATGCACGCCCCTCTCATTGGTTTGATAAATCCTTGAAAATCATCAAGCGTCTAAATAAAACAGACTAAATCGTAGCCTGATTCGAATTTGTGGTGAAGTCAAAGTAGCCCTACTAGAAGTCTACTAAGTGACACTTGAAAAGGCGCAGCTGGCGATTTAATGTGCGGATTACCATGAACAATGAGTTGTCTATTCTGGGATGAATTTTAATAGCAGTCACTGCTACTTCGACGGCAGAAGCCAATTCAAAGTAACTCATCCATATCAGTTATCCCCTCATTTGATGTCCATAGAGGTGAGATGGCCTTATGTCATGTAACAGAAAAGTTATATTATTGTAAATTGTTCATCATTTGTCTTGTTTTAAAGCTTGTTCAAAAGCTGGATACTTTTATTTAGGCCTTCCCTTTTTGTTGATATTTTGTGTTTGGTCATCATTCTGCGTCAATCTACCATGTTCTTCCAATTTATTCTGGTGAGCTGAAATGTTCCCTTTTCTCTTCGATTTTCGAGTTGTACATCTCGTAGCCTTTGATAAAACCCACTGAAAGGCGAAGAGGAAAATTAATTGGCTCAAATCGATCAAATTAAAGGAAGACGATTGTTTTCTTAAAATACTATCGAACCAGAAGAACGGATTTACCCGTCTTGTAAGCTATGTTTATGCAGCATCTTAATGACACCACATCGTTCCTTTCCATTTGTTTCCTACAGGTATGACATATGCAGAGAGAAAAACATACAACACTCGAGTACGTGGTGCTCATTCATATTTAATTGAAGATCTAATCGACAACTACGGGCCTACAACAGCAAGACCCGTGATGAACAACAGCCACCCTACTACCGTGTATTTTTCTTTAACAATTACGCAAGTAATTGAGCTGGTAAGTTTATTTAATCATTTTTTTGTAATTTGTATAGCTATATTCTCGTATACTATGGCAAAGATAGTTAAGGCAACGACCCTGTTCTACGGAAATTGTTAAAAAAAATCCACGTGTCGGTCATCCCTTGTAATCTACGTTTGCCATATTTTGCCTAATGTACATTTCAATATTTTGGGCTCCCTTATACAACTCCATTATTATATCATAATGCACGTTTTCCATAAACTGAAATCCCTTGGTAGACACTCCTTTAATATATCCTAATGTACGTTTGCCACACGCTGGTAACTCTTGGGAAACATTCCATTAATCTTTGTCTAATTTACATTTTTCACATACTGGAATCCTTTAAAAATAACTTCATTTAATTGAGTATATGTACATTTTCAATATCCCGTGATCCCTTGAAAAACACTCCATTAATAATTCCCAATATACATTTTCCCTTGAGAGAGACTTGAGTTACCATATTTTGGGTTCCCTTATAAAACTCCATCAATATATTATAATGAACATTTTCCATAAACTGGAATCCCTTGGGAGATTCTCCAATAATATTTCTTAGTGTACATTTTCCTCATGCTGGTAACCCGTGGGAAATACTCCATTAATCTTGATCTAATGTACATTTTCTACATACTGGAATCCTTTGAAAATAACTTCATTTATCTTTGCATAATGTACGTACATTTTCCATATCCTGTGATCCCTTGGAAAATGCTCCATAAATATTTTCTAATGTATAATGTACATTTTCCATAAACTGGAGTCCCTTACATTTACCTTTGCCAAATGTACATTTTCCATATCCAGTGATCCCTAGGAAAATACTCGAAATATGATATAGCACTAGTTTCTAAGACAAATTGAAATTTAAAGTTGGAATTTCTTAACTCAACAATATTTTATAAAAAGTAATATATATAAGGCCTCTAGTTATATCCAGACTAAAGAGCCTTGAGCCATGCTTAGGACAGCGGTGGAAATGGTAGCAAGCACGCTGGCAAGACACAAGTGTGAAATAAATCAGATAAATGGTGTAGAAGGGGATTATTTAATACCACGGATAAAGCATCAAAGTCGTGGTCAAAAAGTTGAAAAACAGGGAACGGAATCGTAATGTATCTTTGCCTAATGTACATTTTCCATATCCAGTGATCCCTTGGAAAATACTCCATTACTATTTCCTAATGTATTTTTTCCATATACTAGAATCCTTTGAGAATAGTATGTAGTTTTTCAATGTGGTGAACTTTGCACTAATCATTAAACATTCTTCATACTTCTGAGCTGTTCAATATTTGACCTTATTACATTCGTGAAATAAACTTGAACGTATAAACGATCTTTTCCACTAGTTTGAAAAGAAATGTTTGCTGGTAACCGACACTATCTAGGAAAATGTAGAAGTTCACAGTTCATTATATTGCAGTGAAAGTACGAGATTGTATGTTTATCGGTGATATCGAGTATGTCTCCCTATCTAGATATGAAATCGCCAATTATGAATAACGTCTATAACTCCATAATGTACATTTTCGTTGTTCAGTGATCCCTTGGAAAATACTCCATTATTACATGTATATCCTAATGTATATTTTCCATAAACTGGAATAATGTACATTTTCCAAATCCAGTGATCCCAATACTATTTCCTAATGTACATATACTGAAATCCTCTGAAAATAACTTCATTTATCTTTGCCTAATGCACATATCCTGGGATCCCGACTCCATTAATATTTCCCAACGTAAGTTTGGCGTGCGTTGGTAATCCGAGGAAACACTTTATTAGACTTTAACTAATGTGTATTATCGATATTTATAATTATTGAATCCGTGGGTAAACACTTCATATCATTGCCTTATGTACCTTTTTCTATATTTTTATAGAAATTAGTGAAAAACTGCATTGTTCTGTAGTGAGCACAAAATAAGGGTGGTTGTTTTGCATATTCATAATTATTAAACGTCTCATCATTGCTAACCAAGTTGATGATTACTGAAAAACGTGATTTGCTACAACCGTTAGAAAGATGTATAAATTGAATATATTTTGTATTGATAGAGTTCATTATATGCTATGCTAGGGGTAGCTATGGAGGTGTTATATACTCTTGCAATCTTTAGAATTTCAACATTCGTCTTTCCATTGATGTGGGACTTTATTTGAAAATATTACCGAAAACACTGGCATGTGGAAGATATTGGAGTGTAAATGAAATTACACATACTAATTTTGCATTGTTTGTTTCTCAACTGCCAGTGCCATGAGCAATGAATGAAGTGGAGTCTTGCAGCAGCATCAATGCATTTCACAAGTTTCGAAACATATTTACCAGACATATGCGGGAACACATCGCGATATTATTCGGCCCTAATAGTTGATTGATTGAGTTCTAATTGAATACTCTTAATTAAAAAGATCAAAGGTGTATATGATCAAGAACGCCCTGCACATTACAAGAGGTGTAAACGTGTTTCAATTTAATTACTCAAAAGGAAAAGTGCATGTGAACACAGAAGTAACATATGGCCCTATTCCCATGGGATCTGCAACACACAACGTATTATATTCCACTCTAGTATTACTTATTGTCATTGAATTATTAATTGGATTAGGACCCGCTAATGCCTCAAGTTACTATGTAACTAGCCCGCTTTCGATGCTGATTATTTCAACAATGTGGTTTCATGATAAAACTTGGGATTTCAATTTCAGGTGAAAATGCACCGATATTATATTTGAATGGTGTGAGGAAATTGTTCTGCTTGCGTGATTATATCATACTTTCTTAAGCAGCAGTTGAAAGATTAGCTCGATTATTAGCATATTAAAACTGAAAGTGGAATACAGGTACAGATTTTAAATAATGTCATGCTATATTTGAATGGATAGAGATATTTTGATGAAATTAACAGATTAAGTAGACAACATTTTCACCATTACATTGTAGGCATTACACTTGAACTGCAATGTTGTTTTTATATTTTTTATTCTATTTTCAAACCCGGTATAAATCATTGTGGGACACTCTAAACGTACACAATAACATATTGGCAAACTGTCACATTTATGTTCCGTTAAAGTCTGTTATTTGACGTAAGAGCAAGCAAAACGAACTTTATTTTGTTTCGTCATTCTAATAAAATATAGAAAAATGGTCACCTATTTTTTGTTAATATTTTTGATATGGGCTACAAGCTACTTGGATATACAGTAGACTACGTTTTCATTTACCATGATACATTTTATAATAATGCCTAATAACTCATTAAGAAGGCTTTCCCTTTAATGGAAAACTTGCACCATTCTTAAGTTCAATTGCAACGACAATACGGCTTGGCCGATTGAATGGACAGTTACATGATATACAATGGGCTTTTTCTGATCGACCATTAAAAAGGGTCAATAAAAAGTGGGTCAAGTGACAGAGCATTATTATTTATTGAAGAACATATGAGAATACAGTTTTAAATATAATCCTTGTTCGCACTCCAAGGCAATTTATTGCGACATGGGTGACAGAGGTTGGTTTCGGGTTCTAAAATATAACCTTAATGGTAAGGCAATCATAATCACAACATTTGCTTGGACTTTCGATTATAACTGGCTAGACCATACGATAAAGATAATGACATAAGGAGAAGGTGAACACACTTTGCAAGAATAAAGTACTATTCAAACACAGTGGTCAACACTGTCTGACAAATACCAAGCCTGTCACATCCAACGTGTTAAAAATGTACATTTAAAAAAAATTCTCCGATTTAATGCTTGGCCCTCTGTATTTTTCATTTATTATTTTGACTAAATTAGTTAGATAAGTTTTAGCTGAGGGCAATTTAGACAATGATTAACATAACAAGTGTATACAGTCAATACAATAAGTAACTGACCAGGTAATAAATGTGCTGATAACTCTAAAGGTATAACTCCTAAATAAACTGATAACTCTAAAGGTATAACTCCTAAATAAACATATTAAATAATAAAGTTGTTGAACACTTTCCCCTCTTTAATTTGAGATAATGCACGGTTGATTATCAGGGAAGTTACAGTCCTAAATGTAAGGTCAAGTCTGATTTCCATTTTCACATTTCTTTTTTTCTTTTCTTTTGAAGTGTAAACACCAGCGTAAATAAGATTAATTCAGAAGATAGTGCTCTTGTGCCAGATTATAACAATCCATGTATATACAAAGTCATGATGTCGCGATGTTTTATGTAGCTTTAATGGAAGAAGTGTGCTTTAGGTCACATATACTGGTATACCAGTATCGTTCAATACTGGAACATAAAAGTTGCCAGTATCTGTTGATACAGGTACGAGTAATTTTCTGGTTGATTTATTGTTAGTTTCAAGGCAATAAAATGCTGCCTTGTTGATGGCGCTTGCAAGAAGGAATTTACATTCACTTAGTATTCATTTAATGTATGTAACATCCCTTAAGACGATGCAATAATTATGTTTTCCAAATACTTTTTTTCGTGGACAATGTGTACATTTCTCTAAACCTTTATCCGCACAGGCATATTGTAAATTTAACCCCAAAACACCCTACCTAGATTAAACAATTTCATTAGGTTTGACTTGATTCTTATCAGTCTACGGGAGAACATTGTTTTCTAATAATTATGATGTCAATGCCTTCGTTGTCAATGTCAAGTACACAGTAGCAAACATTTGTTGCCATTCCACCGAGATGTTGGAAAGTGGTTACTACAGACAGACTGTCAGTTATGCCATTCCCTAGGTGGACACTTGTAAACACTTGAGAACGATATTTTTTAGTGTTGATGAAGGTTAGTCAATGACACTGAGTATAAATGTGGGTCACATGGCCATCCAGAGACACTTCAACCGCTATGTTTCTCATAATAGTCACAAGGAATACTCTTGTAAAATGAAGTTGGTATCAAATTATTTGAAACCTGCTTACGCGGGCTTTTACGATCATTAGTACGTATTGTCGCATAGTTTTGTTTGTGTAGTCTTTTATGAAGTCATAAAGAAAAATATTAAGTCGGTCTCAAAATCATTACAACCTCAATAACTGTTTAGGTGAACATGCCGTCATTAATAAAAAGGGTATGACCATTGATGACTTTTGCGTTTGAATGCGATTTGGGTTATAGCGTCCTTTATTCCTTCCAAGAATATGCAATAAGATATATTTAGGATTGACTATTGTATGAATAGGTAACAGTAAAATTGCAGGATCTAGTATTGAGCCCGAGCACACTGTTAGACTACCACAAAGATACTGTGATTTATGACTGAGATTGAAAAAGGGAGCTCTCTTTAGTTGTTGATAGTTCTGTATGACAGGCTGTCGCTCCAAGGAAAACCTCGGAACATTAATTGATTGATATGATGATTGCTTAATTCCCTGAGCGATGACGATGGGTTATTGCGCCGTTTTCTTCCAAATCGATGCAATACGATATATTCAGGATTCACTGCCAATACTAATGTTTGAATAGGAAACAGTTAACTCAGAAATTACAGGATCAAGTCTTCAGCCCAGAGCACACTATGAAACAACCATAAAGATGTATCAA
The DNA here is from genome assembly GCA_035610835.1 of Ophiura sarsii. Classification (NCBI taxonomy): domain Eukaryota; kingdom Metazoa; phylum Echinodermata; class Ophiuroidea; order Amphilepidida; family Ophiuridae; genus Ophiura; species Ophiura sarsii. Next base: position 22,095,579 of record CM069451.1, on the reverse strand, counting down.
TCTACTAACATCCCTTTGCTTGTATAACGCATAACATTAATGTACATATTCCTGAGACAGTTAGAATGGGAGAATGGGACACTACTGCCCTAAGCAAAACATGTTAGCAATTCAAACATCGCTGAATATATACTTCAAGGTCTGAAATATAAGGCAGACGGTGAGAATGAAAGAGAATGATACTTTTACATTACGATACATTCTAATGAGATTCCACGTGTGACAGAGGTCATGAAGTCTGGCGCCGTCGTCAACAATATGTATGCGTTTGATATATGTGTAGTAACCCGGAGACAGAGTTAGTTAATCTTTCAAAGCTTTTGATTTGATTTCTACCTTTGGCAGTGCATTTACTTTTAAAAAACACCTTATATGACTTCGTTGAGAACAGTGAACTGATTAATCATAGCCCCAAAAAAGTGATCGGAACATACACCTAAAGCATATCTGATATTATTAAATATCGTTACAAATCTGGTATGTTCTCACAATGTTGTTGATTTGTATCATCGTCCTTTAAAAAATCATAGATTAACTGAAAAACCATCAATACCATCGACGGTGAAACGGACTCTCTTTCCAAACAGTTTAATGAATACAAAGGGTTAACACTTATCGAATTTGGTTAAAAGTTCACTAGAGATGACCACGTTTCCATACCCTGTCCCTATGCAGTGTCATTCATTATAGATGTTGAAACATTGTTTAGGCAAAAAAAAACAATTGTTATGTTGTCCTCGACCGACCGCTCGTCAGATTTAGGGCTGCTCCGATTATTATTATTATTATTTTATTTTTTTCAGATTTCTTTTTATTTCAGATTGTTGTTGTTTTTCAGATTGGTTTTTTTCTTCAGATTTTGTTATAACAGTTTAAGTGGCATTGAATATTAAACTAAGTGAATAAGGTTCATTGTATCTAATCCAATTATTTCCACTTACTTAGTATTGTGGACGTTTCAGCAACCACTGTTGCCTTTATCAACACATGATAGGTAGTGAGTGATTAACTACTGCTACTATCGACGCTAGTTGGTTGCTTAGCGACGACTCTGGAGTTTCTAGAATCGTGACGAGGGGCAGTATCGTCACCATGAATCGTGACGAGGGGCAGTATCATCTCTCACATGTTTTTGATGAACTATTGCTATCTGGAGAAAAAACATCTAGAAACTCCAGAGTCGTCGCTAAGCAACCAACTAGCGTCGATAGTAGCAGTAGTTAATCACTCACTACCTATCATGTGTTGATAAAGGCAACAGTGGTTGCTGAAACGTCCACAATACTAAGTAAGTGGAAATAATTGGATTAGATACAATGAACCTTATTCTCATGTTTATCACCAATCCTGATGAATCTTTTCAACAATATTAAACTAAGTGTTTATAACATATATGTGCGACTCTTAGTTTGATTTCAACTTCTCGTTGGCTGCACTTTGAGCTTCCGCTGGGATAAGAAAATTAAAGAAAAACCAAAAAACAGAGAGCAGTGGAGTACAACATTACTTTTTATTTCTTTTTTTGCCTTATGCTTGCTGGCAATGTGTCGCGCCAAATTATGGACGTGAATACTAAGACAATATGAAATTAAGAATTATGAAATGCTATTTTTATATTAGCGGTGTCTTTGTTTCCCTTTTACTTATACTAATTTCATATTCAACGACATACACTTTTCATAGAAAGCCACTTCAGACACATAATTGCTTATTATTTCATCTTCGTCGTCCAACTCTTTTGAAGTGCTTTTAACCTCGTCCCGTATTTCGATTTGACAATTCGATTGTAAAACAAAACATGGTTGTAATTAGAGGATAAAATATAGTTCGTTGCTATATACGTTTGTCTCATAATGTACAGTATAGGCTGTATTGTATTTGGAGTCGTGTATGGTCGCCGTACAGAACCGTACGCACATTTGGGAATATGAACACGTTTTTTAAAGAGAGTCGTTTATAGAAGTGCCGTTTTCACCGTCGATGATATTGATGAACATTAGACGAAGAGCAGGGGGAGTTGTCCTTTTGGTGGTTGCCTTTACTCTTTATGCTTCACAATTAGAAACATTGTAAAAAAACACATCCCGAAATAGTATGCGTCCGTGCATGAATTTAAACTACCCAAGCAAATAGCAAATAGCGCGCTGTTGAAACGTGCCGTCTTAACAAGTAACACACATAGCCACGTAGCAGCGCAAGCAAGATTAGGAGCATACAGTAGTAGATCAGGACAAGCAAGATTATGAGCATCTAGTAGATCGAGAACCTGTTGTTGTTGAGAGTAGTAGTGTCACATACATGTATATAGACAGGGGATCAGCAACTTCCTTGGGCTATTTTAAAACCGTGCCAACCAAGACCGCTATAATCTGACCACGGAAGAGGTGTGGACAATATCAATCAAGCTCACAGAAAAAATGAAAAAAGAAAGAAAAGAGAGAGAGAGAAACAAAAAATATCCCGGAACCCAAAAGCCTCGGGCCGAGGCTAGAAATATTAAGGGGGTGCTTGGGCCCCATTCCCTGAAGTGACAAATGCTATGATACATTTCAACCTGACCGTTATAAGCGTACAAATTAAACAAGAGTGTCTGGCGACGAATCAAATGTTTAAAGGTGTAGTTCACGGGGATGTTTTAACATCTTAAAAAATGTTAGAGTGGAACAAACACATACAATTGTAATCTAAATGCACGCCTTAAAATAGTAAGGGGGTATTTGGGGCTCCATTCCCTAAAGTGACAAATGTTATGATACATTTCAACCTGAACCGTTATAAGCGTATGGATTATACAAGAGTGTCTGGCGACGAATCAGATGTTGTGAAGATGTATATAGTTCACGGGGATGTTTTAACATCTTAAAAGATGGTAGAGTGGAAAAACCACATACAATTGTAATCTAAATGCACGCCATAGGATGTAAGGCTAACGTTACACGGGTTCAAAGTATTTGATTGGCTTTCTATCTTTATGTTGTTGAACATTATAACGGCGAAAGCTGTCACCTGATTGCGATACAAAGGGATCACTATAAAGATGAAACACCGCCGCATTTTTCACTCTAACAAACAATAGACAGAATGGTATGGTGATTGAGGTTGGGCAGCACTTATGTAAACTTAGTCTATAACCAGTTCTCAAGGGGCTCCGAAGTTGCTGTATGTGCTGGGCTAAAACGCTAAAATGACTGTGATATTTTCTACCACAATTTGCAATATTTTGAACAATAATTTCATAATAAGGGCGGAAATATAATACTTAAGGACCTGTAAAATACTAACTGTTGCATCAAAGAGAACCCGTTACTGTGCACTTGCAAGGAAGAAGTTCAAATTCCAAGACCTCGGTGACGGGCTCTGAGCATAGAGGAGGGTCTGTATTACGTTCCCTTAAAGGTTGGGCGGAGCATTTTACAATGCAATATTCGTAGCGGGACCGAGAGTAAACAGTAAGCCTTTGAACTGTTGATTCTGTCCGTATGGCAGCCTTGATTATGTAAAGCAATTATTTAAACTTGCAACATAAAATACAGAACGATGGTACTCCGTCCGTAAATAATATCCACCTTACACGAGGATCACGTCCACCGCATCAATATCAATCAAATCGATTGACTGTGAGAGTTTGATGCGTCCTGGGCCAATTGGGGCGCGAATTGGGACATGACTTGCAAGTGCCTCGCTGGGAATGCAAACTCGAAAAGACATTGAAAACATCTCAGATAGCAAGTCAATTGATTCCAAAATACGCTCATCTTCGGCCATTTAACTCGATATACCATTATTCAAGCCAGAACATGTCGTGTTCCCCGTCAATTGAGTTCAATAGTGTAGCAGTCAAGCGTGTCTTGCTTTAAACATGGTGATAAACTGTCATCATCGAATAAGGCAAAATCGTTTGTCAGATGCCGTTGATCTCTGTAAGTGATTTGACTATCAACGTTTTGCTACTCATTACTTCCCCTTCCAGACATATACAGCTTCTTATTGTATAATAAAGGTCAACATGTTGTCACTGATGGTTAAAATATTTCTCAGCCTTTGGCTAGTGTAAACTGTTTTTGTTTTTTGTTTTAGGATTTTTTATGAAAGAGTCGAAGAAATTGTAAAAGAAAATAGTAGACGAAAGTGTATTAGCTTCACTGACACCAAATGTTGATGCATCAATGATGTCGTCTCATTTAATTTATCATCTTCAAGTTAATCAAGTTAATTAGCCCTTCATTCATAAAGAGTGTAATGACCGTAACATCTAATTGTAGTATTCTCGTACTAAACGTAGTGTTAGCCTATTAGTAGGTTAAATAAAAGTTTAAATTTATGACAGGACGTTTAAAAAATACGTTTTTAAAAACGATGGATATCGTCACCATAAAAATCGTTGACGAATGACATTGTATGGAATGGTATATATTCAATAATCATCAATTCAAATGGGTTACCGTATAAATGTTCGTCTATTCTGCGTCTGTATTGTTCAACTCGACATATGCGCCGAACATATGCCATGACAATCACGACGCGCACCTGCAAATGATTAGTTAAACGCGAGTTACATTACCCCAATGACCATATTTAAAGTTAGACACTTGTCAGCGAGTTAGACGCCTAATTTGTATTAAGTTGAACATATTTTCGAGAATTGCGTAAAACAATGTTGTTATAACGTTAAAGTTAAACGCGTGTTTAGCTTTAATTACCCACGTTTAAATACGTACCTGAATACGGCCCTTAATCGAAAACATTATCAATATAGAGGCGCAATGGGACTAATATGATTATTGTATATATATATTTCTTTTTATAGAATGAACGAGATCAGACTTTGAGGATAAGTGCAAACATGGACATGGTAAGCGGCCCCTTTAATTATTCCCGTACAGCGTTTGTCTAAGCATGAATCGTACTGTGTTTATGTTAAGGAGTCTCATAAGCTTTAAACCTGTTTTAAAGGTAGGTGTTCTGATTTCTGCCCCGATTTTCAATTTTTTTATATTCTACATGAAGGATCATCCTTCAAATAGTCATATTTAAAAGGATGAGTTACATTAAAGTCCAGCGGTTCTTATGTAAGAAGCACAAGGAGACATGACATTTGCCCATTGAGTAGTACACAAACTAGCCATCTTTGGCGGTAATTTACTGCATTTTGGCCTATAACGTCTAAATGGAACATATATTGCGCCTATGATTTTACAGAAATAATGAGAGCAATATGGGTTTTCTTTTGATATCAAAATATGTTAATGTGAATAAAAAATCTAAAGCGATCGGAACATACACCTTTAAAGATGGCGTGTTACTCTAACTTGCTTTATGTATACATTATGTATTTTGTTGCTGATAATCTATGACTATTTCCAATGTTGACACCTTTAAGCGTGAACTAAAAACCATAGCGTAATCAATGCATGAATTCAAATGTGGGGGTGTGTGTGTGTGAAATAACTAATAAATATACCCATAACCATGTTTAAAGCATGAAATATGGTGCAAACACGGTGAACGGAATATTATTGAAATTCATTGATGTAACTCGAAACCCCTCTCGGATGTTAAAACGCTGTTCACGCCATTAGCAAACCCCAGAGGATGTTTTATAAAAACACTACGCACACGTGCGCATTTTTTATTTTTAATGTCATACATAGTTGTCAGAAGATCATTTCAACGCATTCAACGTGTCAATTAAATACACAAAGGTACGATGAACCTCCTTATGGAAGCCTAGATCGTGATCACATCTATTTTTCAAGCCAACGATGCATCTTCGCAATGTAAACAAGTTCATTTTGATCACTTAAATGTGTTGAGAATTGGATTTTGGTTTTAGTCATTAGTAAGAAAGCTTAGCGCTCCGATATCATGGTTATGGCCTTCTTTAGGAACAGACCAATCAACTTTTAAAAAAATGGCTCAGCATACTCCACAACACTCTTACGCTGAGCGCAAGCATTGACCACCGTTTTCCAATCAGGCTGCATCATTTTCATGTGGCGGAGCTACTACGCATGTGTGAAAGCGCAAAGAGTTCGAGCGTAGTGGAGTATGCTAAAAGCTTTAGAGTACAAGGGTAGTTTCAAATCATTTAGTCAGAAGTTTAGCGCAGGCATAGGTTATAAGAGTTTTGATATCCGATATTCATTACTTCATGAATAATCGCGATAGCTGCGTACCAAGTGCGTTCCAATCAAATTATTCGTTAGGTGAGAACGCGCACGCCGAGCGCGGGTTACTAATAATTGCCCGAAAGTACTGCGCCAAAGTGTTCCATTGTTTTGCTCACTGTCCGACCAATCAAATTAACGCCTCACGCCCCTAAACTGAATATTCAATGAGTTATGAGGAAACACGATTAAAGCTTATTTCTGATTGGTTGAATGATAAAAATGTTAATGAGGGGATGACCTTACTTGGACTGTTTCAATAACTAAGAAGGGTGGACAAAATAAACAGAAAACTAATCAATTATTAGCAAGATTATATCGGTACAAATCAACGATTTGGATAAAATATGCATATTTTTCAGTAATGAATGAGAATAATGACTGCTTAACAACTGTTTTCGTGAATTTGTTTTGAAATCCTCGGGTTTTGTTCTGGTCATTCGGAATTGTCCCTCGGGGGCTGCGCCCCTCGGGACAATTCCTCAGACCAGAACAAAAACCTCTGATTTTAAAACAAATTCACGAAAACAGTTGTTACGCAGTCATTATTCTCTAATTATTGCATGATACTCAGTATTACTCAGTACCGAATGTGCTGGTACACATTATTACAGAGGTTATCCATATCCATGCGAAACGGCCTACAGAGGGCAATCGCATGCGGCCTATCCTACATTCAATCGAATCGGTTCATGTCGTACAATTCATTGCATGAAATGTGTTACCAAACTGGCCTACATATCAGGAAACAGGTGTGTCTTCTTTCTAGAAAGTCTTAACACAGTTATTATTCCCGACAGGATGGCAGCTAATCCGTTACATTTGATAATCTCTATTACTTTTGGTAACTTGACTATTACGGATTATGAAGGTTCTAAAGAAGTGCATTCCTAAATCGAGTATTGCAAACTATGTCCTGTGCCTGTTTTCATCTTACCACTTTCCACGAGGCAGACGTCTGCAGACGACATTCCAAAATTGCACAAAATGTTGAAAAAATGTCAATATGGTTGAATTTAATTACCATATTTTGAATCACTGTGATAAACGTATTGAAATTAGTACAAACATGCCTAGTATTTGGTCAGTACTTCTTGAGATAGACATTGAAAGTTAGGACATGTTTCTGAAAAATCTTGTTTTTGTATTTATAATGGTAACTAATAATAGCGCGTGGAAAGTTATTCTAGCGTACCACTTAAATTTGAATTGCAAACGACAACTATGACAAGTTATAACGAGTTATATTTAAAAATCAGACATCCTCCAAAGTGAGTAGTAGTTGCAGTGAAGGAAATTGACTGAGATGGAGTGAAATGACTGAGTGAAATGAAAAACAATGTGAGGCTTATCAAAATCAAGAAAAAGAGTATTTGTGTCAGGTAACTGAAAAAAGGGCGATATATCTCTAGTCTGTAAAATATCATGGTAGGGATAGTGTGTTATATTTACAATATGCGGGATGCGATATTATTTACCGTAAACAACATTTGATACTTTGACGGAATAAGCGTATAGTATACTTGATGAGACTGATAATGCATGTATACAGTGTTTGGCCAAATGTTGTTTACGGTTAATAAACTTGCATGCGGGGCAACGACTGTTTCATTTTGGCACTATAGATAAGGTTCTGTAGAATTTTATTTGGCTGTAAAATCGGTGAGAAATTGTGTTACTTATTCTAACGCAATTCTATAGGTATCATGACATTAAGAAAGACTCTGGTGGAAATTAGGAATGACAGGCACATGTGGTGTACCATTTTCAGCAATGCTTATCTATAATAAGAAATCTAACCGTGAAACGTGTGAACAATTGATTCGCCTTGACAGTGACACAATGTTTTAAAAGTACTGCGGTGTTTCAAAAGAAGATTGCAAAATAGATAGGTTTCACTTTCATTTTACAATTTGTTAAAATTTAAAGGCAAGATAAAGAAACATGTATATTGTGCAATTTTTGGCAACGAGTCGATATGACGTTATTATACAACACGTGTACTTCAAACGACTTCCAGATTACTGTTTAATTCAACGTTCAGAAATCTGTTTAATTGAAATATCTTTCACACTTTTCAGATTAATAATAAATTCTTGAATACCCACAGGCAAATTGTTTGTTAAAGTGATTTCGAAATCATGTACTGGATTATGATTTTCGATTTCAATGCTCTGTTTAATGCTGGTAATTAGAGAGATTTGAAACATTTAGGTGATGCAATTCTTTATGAGCTATCATAAACATTGCATTTATTTCAGCGCGCTTGCAGGACTCCGTAAAAAAGGCGTGATCTAGAATTGAGGATTTCTAATTAAGACCAACTCCAACGATATCACATTTGTACCGTTCAATGTATCACAATTTATGCATCTCCTATAAGTGGTGTTACAATGAGATTATTGAGTTAAACTATCTGTAAAGATGACGTAACAAAGTTAAATCTAGATATATTAAAGACTCACTTAGTAGTTTTGATTCAAATGCAGTACAATATTTGACCGTTCAGGATGGAAAAAAGATATGGATTGTACTTATTGTACTTAACAACAACAACAACAGCAACAACAAACCGACCGACCGACCGACCCAACACGAAAGGTCCGTTTGCCCGTAGAGCACTGGGTTTTTTCTTGGCCTATTTTTTTCTTCTTTTTTTCGGGAGATAAAAAAAATAAATCAAAATTTGTCAGGATTTTTTGTTGTTGAAAGATTACATTCATTCAGTGTTTGCTCTCGTTTTGAGTAATTCAAAATGTGGTAAAGTAAGAAAAATAGTAAAAAAACAGTGAGGAGTATTTCTGGATGTGCCATTAAGTGGGTCACAGACGATATTGCACTATTAAAGGAAACTGAACTACATAATAATAAACACGTATGTGACACAGATGATTTGTAAAGCCTTAATCAAAATTGAATACATATCCCCTTATACCATTACAATTGGTTAACGAGCGTGGGAGTTTTCCAGTTTTGATTAGAGCCTTGGTGTGATGGATTACTCAATACATTCGTAATTGCATATGTTCAAAATAGCATGGGTGCTTCATTTTTTTTATTTTGACCGAATTTAATCAATCATAGTGCATTAAGTTAACGTAAAAGCTAGCCGACCAACAGCGACAGAATGGTTCCCCGATTACTGATTGGCCGTCGATCTATTTCAGAGCAATATACATTTACGGTTCGCTATTGAAAAATAGAAACGTATAGGCCAATAGAAAGGATTCAACAAAAGAGAGTATACCACTTTGTTTATGTCATTTTGAGTAACATTCAATTTTTGTTAGACCAAACAGGCTAAATAGGCATTCAGATGAATCTTTTAGGCATAATTTGATACCAAATGTACCCCCTAACAACAAAGATAAACCATGATTAGCACCATTTAAAGAAAAAAATCCTATTTTCAAAAGTCTCATTTCAAATACACAGCACGAGAAAAAAGGACCAGTTCGAAGCAGTTTACTGCCATGCACTTTAATGTCAGAATTAAATATCCCGCACAATGTCGTACGACCCAACGCATTTTCACTCTGCGATCAATAGCCCCGTTAATCCTGGCTATACACACACAGAGAGATACCCCAATTGGTCCTTTCTTCTGGATGAATGGGTAACAGGCATGATAGGGAGTCTTTACACACACATTTTCAAAGCGTAATCACACACCAAGATACATCAATCTCTAATTTAGTGCAACTTTGTTTTCGTTATTTGTGATAATTTAAACCTCCATAACTTCAAAAATATCCACTACATTTGTACGGATTAGGTATCAAACTACGGAGGAGAATTTTGCTCAATTAATGCTTGTCTCAGAATCATGGTACCGATTATTGATTTTGGTTTAGCCAACATCGAAGTACCTGGTCTGGAACTGTTTGTGTTAGGTGTATATACAACGTCCCGTTGACGCTGTTGTAATAGAATGGAGAGCTGTTTCAATGTTAATTGTCGTCCATCGAGATATAAAATGGGCAACTAAGTGCGTCTGACAATAGTTAAATATACACGCTGTGCTCAGTAATCCTACTTTGGTGTAAAACAATACCCTTGATTGTTTACACGTATATTAATTTGTCAATGGCACGTATTGATAATGTATATGTGATTAATTATATGGAAAGCGTGATATAGAATCTAAGGATAACATAGCCGATATACGATATGACCTACACCTGTCACATTTGAAGGATTGTCTTGCCTAATCTGTCAAAATCAATTCATATTTTATGATTTATTGTGGCCTTGTTTTTTTAAATTTTAGATTGAAAATTGGTGCTCTATTATGTTTATATATTAATAACATAGAACATGATATGTTTAACATTCAAGTTGATAGCAGTAAAGGGGGACTTTTAGTACGACTTTAAATATCTAATCTACTGTTTTCCCCATTGTTTACAACATTCTTCACTTCTGGATTGACCCATAGTGCATTGTTTGTTACATGATGTATCATAACATTACTTCGATTCTCTTCGAAAAATTCAGTCCCTCTCATCTCATGGTAGTTACCTTTACTTATGCCGACTATTTTTGATGAATAAGACTAGTGTATAGTTAGTAAGGTTATTTGGCCTCTTACATTCGATAAAAAGCGATAAAAACAACCATTGAAAAATGCAAAAAAGCCTTAAGGGAAGACGTCGTTTTACCAGAACACAATGTTGTAGACATTTCACGGCGGGTTTTATATTATTTGATAAATGCTTCGACATTCATGATCAACTTGCTCTTTGAAAACACAGAAATCGTGCTGTTATACTGGGTAGTTCTTTTATATTAATGCAAATCAAACAAAATGCCATCTCAAACATACTTGCCCAAAGCACAACAATACATACCTTTCATTTTCAGATTTTGAATGATAGAGGGAAAAGGGGAACCGATGGTATGAAGTGAGTGAATCAAGTTGAAGAAACTAAAAAGAAAATAAGTAAAATAATAATGATGAAAGCGTTATGATGACAGATGATTTTTCAATATTAATCGCACTTGGCCTCTAATATATACGCCACAATATTTCGATAGAGCAGGAGATCGAATACATTACTGATGCGTGCAGTTTGGATAGACATAGACCAGTGGTTCCTAACTTTCTTCTGGTGGTGACCCCTTTCCAGAAACCAGCATCAGAGCGCGACCTCTTACAAAACAAAATCACATGTGTTACAATGATCACGTAATCATTCACTGTAATCTCTGTGCAGATATCGATTTGAATGATCGATTCTATTGCGGGGAGGCAATAAGTTACATAGGGTTATTACTATTAGCCAATATATTTGCTATATAACTATACAGTACAGTACGTTTTTCATGAAAACATAGCATTTGATTTTTGTTAAATTTAGGCTAGTCCGCGACCCCACAAAAAGTGCGTCGCGACCCCCAACTGGGGTCCCGACACAGAGGTTGGGAGAACTGGCCTAGACTGTCAGTTAAATAACCCGTTGTGACTAACGCTGCAGAAGGAGATGTAGTCTCTGGTGCTATTATAGCACCAGGGACTATAATATCTCCTATAGTCCGGCCAGTACAGTACATTATCACTCTCTACGCGCAGCACTAGTTTAACGCTTTATTCCGTGTATTTGGACGCCGGACTATAGCTTACGTGGACTCTTGTCACACCAGGTTATATACGAGGGTCATTCAATAAGTTCTACCTCCTCCCTCATAACATCGCTAATATTAATGTCAACCTCATGACATATGTTATGAGTATAGCTCCGAATCATAGCTACAAATGTGTAGTAAATGATAATTCATATCTGTTTTACTTTTGTTATGACGCGGTCAAACCCAGAGAGAGATTTTGGACAACGGACACAGAAAACTACCTTAAAAATATACACATGTTTATCGGGTGTTTTTTTCGTATTGTATAGTTAGATATAAGAGCATGATTTAAATACTGAAAATGGAAATAAGTGAATGATATCTGAATATATTACAGTATTATCATGTACAGATAAGATTGTAAGCAATATTAACTCTTGTTAGCTTGCAAATAGTGTACTATCACCTCAAATGTATATACAGCGATGCCTTTGTCATACCGGAATACTGCTAATCAGTCAAATTTTCGTTGTTACAACTTAAGCCACAATGATACCTCGAATGTTAAATCTTTACCATAATAGTCACTTTATGAGTTTTACTTATATGCAACCTTTAGAATAGTCAATCAGGTAGTCAATGATAGAAAAGCATCGCTTTGACAGACTTTAAATCCCTCAATTAAGTTCGATGTATTGAAGATCGCTTAGTTATCATGAAAGTCAAATATGACTTTTACAGGGTTCTCTAGGGGAGGGGTAAACTGAATGGTTGTCCTGACCTGGATCTGGCTAATCAGAGGGCATATTTTTCCAAACCAATCAGTCAACTTTATTGTTTACAGTCTGTTAAAGAGATATTTGACATTTAGAACGGTTATAATTGACCCATAGGTATGTTTTGCCTTTTACAATAGGCCAATTGAAAAGCACTTCGGCGATATTTTGCTGTTTTTCAACCGTTTCCGTCACACTAAATCGAGGTTTGGTTCTCACTGCATGTCCGGAAAAGTACAACCAGTACTCTGATCAATTTACATTGGATTTGTAGCTGAGGTTCGAAGCTACAATCGTGTGATATCTGATAAGACTGGCTCATATAATAATAAAGTTATGAGGTAGGAGGTAGAACTTATTGAATGACCCTCGTAGTACTTGAATTTTTAATTCTGATCTGTTGGACCACGTGCATGTTAGTTATTTGGGCATAATATGTGTTCTAATTGGACTTATGCCGATCAAGGAGACCCGGGCTGTATTGTCGTATTTTTAAATTAGACTTGACCTGACATTAATTGATATCGTAATTGTCCTTGTAGACAGTAATACTTGATCAATATTATGTTATTAGGTAAATCTTAACAACTATTTTACAATTGTTATTTGTGTTATCACTTTTTCAGCGCTGGAAGGATGAGTATCTAACTTGGAACATAACTGACTATCCAGACGTCGACTCAATAAATCTTCCAATACGAAATATTTGGCGCCCAGATATAAACCTATACCAAAAGTAAGTTATTATCCTTTAAAGCACACTTTAATATAACATGTATAAGGTCACCTCTTGAAAGGTTTGAAGACGTAATTTTAAACAACATAACCCGTGCATCGTATTATACGTCACGTGTCTTAGTCAACCGATCAATATGTATTGGTAACTTGTGTCGAATTTTGAGAACAAAACTCATTCAAGAATGAAAAGGTAACATTCAGGTTATTAAGCTATCGTAGACGATTAATGCTTTAAGCTGCGGGATTCTCAACAAATGATTCCTTAGAGTCAATACATCGTTATAGTAATAAGCACATTATTGGTCATGTGGTGACTATAACAATTCGATGTTTTCTGTATGAATATGTATTTCGGAATGTTGTGCTGTTGTCCCATATCATTTACATTCTGCTAATGTGACGATAATAAGGTGAATGTAATTAGTCTTAGATATGGTTTTATACCTTGACATTATTAAATACTTCATTATTCCTGTATTTCGTTGATAAATAGATTTGTTGTTGTTGCATGTGCTACAATTAATTGCACACAGCATGGCATACATCTATCAGCTATCCTAGCACTTCAGTTGATATGTGTCACACAAAACGATCCATGTATGCACATTATTGTCCGTGACCTACCGTGTGGTTAAATAATTAGTGTTGAGCAAACATATTTCTTCAAACAAAAATACTTCATTATTTAGAATGCGAGTTAATATACATGTACATTTTTTTAATAATAAAGGTATAGTAATATAATGGTACACCCTGTACATTTTGTCTCATATGAAAGCATATAATTACGAACAAATATACAAAAACAAAGTGAATCTCCAACTCCTCTCGATGTTGACGTAACAACTTTAAAAACTGTTTCAGCAAAAAAACATCAAACACTCCTACGCGTTAGCTTCGAAGAAACACATAGGGCTGACATTGCTCTAATGCTTGCAAACCTCCCGTCTGAAATACACACCTAACCCAGTCATGATAGATACCAAACGATCCTACAGTTATATTTCATTTTAGAATAAAATATTTATCAACTAGATACCCCCCAGTGATGTTACACCTATTTTGAAATCTAATTTTGCTAGAATTTTGCTACAGGTTAAGTCGGAAAGAACGGGCACTTTTCACAAAGGCAACACACAAAAATGCATATGTGCATATTTAAAATCAATAGTAGCACTATAAATACCTATATTTTGACTTTATTAAAAAGTCGAATTTCAAAAATTGACCATTGCATTATCATGTTACACGAATTTTAGTAAAGCCCCTACTTTTAAAGCCAATCCACGGGTTGGTCAAACTATCAAGCCATTCCTTATTGAACTTTTGCTTTCTGAATAAGCTGAAATGCCTCTTTTCACTTTTTTCCTTGAATCCAGGCTTTATTACTCATAATTCCACAGTTTTCAATTATTTCTGGTCATGTATCCAACATTAAAGTACCTTTTCATGTCTTTCTCTTGTTTTATTGGATGGCATCTCTGATCGGCCACCCAACAATACTGTGTGTTAGTGCCATTCCGTGGATTGGCTTACAAATACCGGGTTCTACTAAAAAGTGTTGTAACATTATAACGCAATGATCAAATTCAAACATTCTTTTTTGAATGAAAGCCAAATATGTGGTATTTTGTAGTGCTATCATTGGATTGGAATATGCAGGCCTGACATTTCTGTTGCGCTTTCTCTAAAAGAATGTCCGTCCTATCTGACTCACCCTGTATCCTGGATTTTTAAGATTCAACCTATTCCTCTTTCGTGTTTTCTTTAAAGCTCCGAATCGGGTTCTGGTTATGCTTCGCTTGAAGGGTAAATTACCGAACAAGTTTTTTTGATTGCATGCTTTTCAACTATAGACATTTCCCACCCTTCCCTTTTAACTAGTATATACTTTTTCAGTGAAGTGCAGTTCATAACATGTATATTATTCTCCACTACATCTCATAGTGCTGCTCTTAGATGTAATGTAATTTCATTCTCATACAATACATTACATCCCTAACCAAAACATATAGCAAAAACCATAGGTTGCATATAGACTATTATAGTAATTAATAGTTATAATTAAAGGTAGATGACCCGATTTTCAACTTGATGTTTTCTATTTTACATGAAAGGTCATCCTTAAAATTGTTGCATTCCAAAGTTTGAGTTACATAACTCCAATGGTTCTATTTTTAGAAGTGCAAGGTCAAAAGAGATGTGCCCATTGAGTAGTACACAGACTGGTTGGTGGTTAACCACCTTTGGCAGTAATTCACCACATTTTAGCCTATAATTTCCAAATGAAACATTTCTGGCCCCTAATATTTTACAGACATAATGAGAAAAATATGGGGATTCTTCTGATACCAAAATATCTTGATGTGAAAAAAAATCATAGCCCCAAAAAAGTGATCGGGTCATATATCTTTAACGAATTTAACGAATCAGTGAACAAATGACTGATGTCTACATTAAATCATTACACATGGTGAGGGTCATGTTAAATGTCAATAAGTGAACTCTTGATTTCATTTTGATAGTGAGATATAATGCATTTTCAATTTCATATTATCATTCACTATGTACTTGCATGTTTTTATGTGGAAAGCGCGGTGCGTCGAACTTCATAAACGCCCTTTACACAATGCTTAGACTCTACTTATATTACTTCCCGACATCGTATTTAAATTTAATTCACATATCAATTGGAACAGAATATTATAATTATGCATGTATAACGGTATCGAACCGACTTGAGAGTATGTAACACTAAATGCATCGTGCGTCAAATAACGGAACACATTAAGAACTTCAGATGAAAATTATACTTTCTGGAAACCACTTAGCATGTTTATTTAAATGAATTAATAAGGAATATATTTGTAACACACCAAATGTCTGTCTTAATTGTATGCGGATGAAATATGGATGAAATATGGATACGTTATGTACATTATGAATATTTCATTTACCATGACATTAACAAACGATTAAACCGAGCTGAAAGAGATCACCAGACTCGTGTATTCATATGACTGGCACAAACCGCCACTGCTCTTCTCCATCCCAGACATGATGATATTTCAAGTATAGAGTAAGTGTATGAAAGGAAAAAAGGGAAATAATATTCGTGTAGTACACATTTGGTGAATATAATGGAGAACACTTAATTGTAACCTAAACTGTGAGCTAAAAGCTTTGGAGTGGATTTTTGAGTGTGATCTATGGTTTATATCGGAAAATGCAATATTGCAACTCAAACCAAACATTGTGAAGGGTCGGATTCAAACATATCTTGTGTGAAGCATTTTGGTTTCAATTGATATGACGAAGAAATCGAGTCAACATTTACCTTTTCGGATATTATGAGAACAAGCGAACGCACGGGTCCGCCATTATCAAGGAGAGCCTCGAACTGGTAACGTATGATTTAATTGGACTATTCCATAACTAACATTATGTAAAAATAATGCAACCCGTTCATTCAATTTGATTCCAGCCAAATCAAGACTCTCCTCACAAATGGCCGATCCGTGCAAAGAGCGAATATACATGACAGATCCTAGACGAAACTGGCTCGGTTCTATCGATGGTGGCGTATTTATGGGCTCTTCTCGTAATCTATCACGAGCGAGCTCATCTGACGGAGTTCCGAAAACATCGATTTGGCCTGTCAAACGTATATCTTCCTCCTTACGCCAATAACCGACCAGATCGATGGTAATAATGTGATCAGTCGCGCCCACTCCGTTTGTAGCTTTCATTTCAATCTATAGTTATTTTGTGTTTACACCAAACCTTAAAAAAATCGGTTATACCATACGGAAATAATGCCATTTTTGCTAGCACCCTTGATAGCACTCTCTCATCTCATTCTTATTATCATCATCATCATTGTTGCCATTATCATAGGTACTGTTGTAGTGTCTCTTCGTTTTCATCATATGTTTAATAGTTACGCCTGCTTATGTTAGGGTAATACATATCATTTACACTTTCATTCTAACATATCATTTACATTCCATCGCCCTGCAGACTATTTTAATTTCTATCTTGGATGGTATTTTGCAAGAATACATCAACGTGATCAATGTTATGTAATACAAAACACGATGTTTACAATTGACAATCCTACGTTTCACAAGTTCCACTGATGTTTCTTAGGACCAATTAGTCAATCCAACTGATATAAAGGAATTACATTTCTTTTATTGATTCTATAGTATTTATTCTGACGTCCTAAATGCAAGGATTGAATAACTAAGTGTTATATAGAAATGTTTTGTGATATTAACGTTAATGTAATCTTGGTTAAACCACAGATCTTCTAAACCAATCATGGTTTGGAGGATATTTTGTTAAACATTTTCTATTATTAATGAACCTATTTATTTTTACACGCAAATCCAAATTCACAAATGTCTCCTTTTGAATTGAATGCAATGACATTAACCCTAACCCCCGAGGCAGATTATTCAAAAAAATATTGTTTCGTGGCCAGAAAGCGAGAGAAAAAAGGGCCCCCACGGCCCCGGGGCTCGATTTCGGTCTTCTAGGTTTAGCGGCAAACGACTTACCACTGGGCCTCGGGGGTCAACCATGCTTGACTCAGTATACTTCGCCAAGTATAAGCCTGGGGCCATTATTTCATCGAAAAACTGGCGTGCCTGGAGGAACCAGCACACCGCATCGTAGCAATTTGGAATACCCATGAGTGTTAGGGTTAGTATGTTAATCACAGGTACAGCTTAGGTGCACACGGTCTTATATGGTTAACTCCATTCGCTCGTGAATTTGTTGGTTGCTTTGGTGTGCTGATGGTTGCACGATACTGAATGGGTAATACTAGGTTTTTGTAATCTAAGATAGATTCCAATCAGTAGTATCATTGGTATGCATTAACATAACAATGAGCCGTTACATGGTGATGTAGGTTCGAGTCTCACCATGCAAACGTTGGGATGACAGGTATTTACGCAAACGTCTGATTAAATTGATTTGAGAAAGAAGAAATCAATTAAACGTCCTTAATAGCTACAAGTTATCGTGCTAAATATAAACCAAATTTATTTTTACATATTCAAGTATAGGGGTAGTCTATACCGTTCTTCATCATTCTTGATTGGATGATACCACGTCACATTATACATTGTATTATGCTTGAACACGAATGTGGCTTATTAGCTAAATGTACATGCATATACAAAAAAACCTCTTTCCTCATAAATATGAGTTTAATCGACATCCCATACATAACAGATAATTGGTAACACCTTTAGAGTGTTATTCACCCGGATAAGGGGGATGGGCGCTCATCGACCATAACACTGCGAGCATGCGTGACCACAAAAACGCGTTTAAAAGGGTTGTTTCTCGAGAGTTGCAAAAATTAGGGTACGTTTTTTTCTTGTTTAGGGTGTAAAATTGTTCTTCAGGGGAGAAAACGCTTGATTACAGCTTGATAGTTGACCCCGCCCCTCACCCCGGGTTATTCACAGCTACCGAGTGGTGGATTCATGGTGCATCAATCATGATAAAGCACACAACAAAGAAAAGTAAATACACACATCTGACATCTTCTATATTAATCCTTTTTTTTTAATCTACAATATAATCATATTTTAGTATGGCTAATTAACACTGTTGCAATACTCGTTTCAGCTTCTCTCTCTGCAGCTGCATTTTCACACAATTAACAATTTTGTCTGTTTGTTTAATTGTTCTGTCATCAGCTGTTTCGGTATTTTACGTGCGTGGCATACCCATAACACAACATCAGTCAATTCAGTCCATATAAAACATTATTTACATATTTCAAATAACAATGCCATTCATTATTTCCTCAGTCAGATTTCATTATTTACATTATATCACGCGGTCAACCTACCCCCGATATTATAGAACTAGAAGATTTCTAGAATGTTTGTTGTAAGTTAATATTTACACCCATAGAGTTACACATTTTTACACAAGTTTTAATAGTCCTGACTTTCAACAATATGACATTAAACTATACAATCGTCATTACGGTTCCGTTCCCTGTATGTTATCCAACTTTCTTGACCACGGCTTTGATGCTTTATTCAGGGTAATAAATCATCCCCTCGTACAAAATGTATCTGACTTGTTTCACACCACCTGTGTCTTGACAGCGTGCTTGCTGCCATTTCCACCGTTGTCCTAAGCATGGCTTAAGGTTTTATTAGTCTGGGTGTAACTAGAGAATTCCTATTACTTTTGAAAAAAAATGTTGTTGTGTTACTTTTAACTTCAATTTGTCATAGAAACTAGTGCTATATCATTTTTTTAAATTTTTTTAAAGTTCAAATTTCGAAAACAAAATCACATTATATTATCCGAAGAGCAGATTTTAGTTTTAAAACTAGCCCACATATGGCTGAATGTCACCATGTGTGCCAAGTCATGTGGCAAGACTGCAGCGCCGCCTGCGCTGCGGGCTTGCTACCAGTTCCACCGCTGCCACACTCAAGGTCCCCCAGTATGCGGTCAATGGTGTTGGATGGACGTCATTTTGGGATGGAACTTACCAATACTAGCGTCATGGCCAGTTCAACCTGTCACACTTGGGTTCAAACTTTAAAGGCAACTGGAATGTAATGGTAGCTACTGGTCAAACTTATAGTCTATTAATTAATGCTAAAGCACGAAACAGTTTGCTTACCTTCGATGGCCGATTAAATAACTAGAATTGAATGCTCCGCAAACTAAGTATATTTTATAGCAAAACATTCTGTTCCACTCCCTAATTACTTTCATACCGGCGATTTAACTATTGACCGGTCATACATTTTCCAATATCCAGATTAGGAGGGCCAGTAGTCATTCCCAATCCAACACATGGCTTTGCTTTAGTCATCAATGACAGCCGACTAACCGCCTTAAAACGTTGGTCTGTAATACCGATTGATAAGGCTGTGGAACTTAATGAAACATAAATCATTCTTAAGCAGAGAGCGGTACGTGCTCAGTACAACTCCACTAATTATGTTACGTTATACACACTTTTGTTAATCTATGTTTGATCAACAACCACATCCGAGATGCCGTCGTAGTAAATAACTTCGGGAATCAAATGGGAAAACTATACACAAGTTTAGAACCCACCCAAAGAGTGTGTTTGTATCGATGCGCTATTCGGTAAATGTCTCATCTTTTACCCAGAAGACATTTATCGGAGTCTGAATAATAATCATGATAATGACGGAAACATACCTTGAAGTAAATACATGCATGCAAATATTACCTGAAATTGTATCTCTTTCATACGTAAATTTTCTTCGATTTTGCATGTTGTGTGTTCTCTGAGGCCTTTCCTAGTCTATCAACGTTTGTTAGGTTCCATCGCCTATAACATTTTCATTAGAGATTGTAAGTATGATAACTTCATTAATAGTCAAAATATGCTTGTTCTTTATCTATTTTATATCTACAGTGTTGACAAAGATTTTGAGCACATCAAAGAAGTGACGGCCACGGTCACCCCTTCCGGAAATGTCACGTGGATGACCCCTGTAATATTATTGACTTCATGCCGAATCGATGCTCGTTTCTTTCCATTTGATACGCAACATTGCGAGCTTCGTTTTGGCTCCTGGTCTTACGCCACGAACAAACTAGATCTGCAGATTTTGATTGGCGAATACGATCGTGTTGAATTCGTTGAAAATGGCGTTTGGGAACTGAATGAATTACGCGTGAATAGAGAACTACGAGAATGTTGCGTTTACCCGTTTGCCGAAGTTGAATACATGGTGCTATTGAATCGAAGACCAATGTTTCATGTTCTCAGTGTCATATTACCTAGTGTTCTGTTATCCTTGATGAATCTGATGGTTTTCATGTTGCCTACCGAATCTGGAGAAAAAGTTTCTCTTGGAATTACAAATCTTCTGGCACTGGTGTTATTTCAGCAACTTATCGGTGACTCGTTACCTCCTACAACGGATTTCCAACCAATAATAAGTACGATCATGTTTAAACATTGATTAAAATATCAATATGTTTAGTGTTTCAAATATGTGACCCGTCACATCAAAATGGATATGTTGGAGGCCCAAGTCAATTCCGAGTTATTGATATGACACGAAAGAGTACATTTTAAGCTCTAATATGATACCATGTTGAAGGTAGTCAGACTTTGTAATCACAAGATATTATTTGAAAACGCATATTTTTACTATTATTTTCTTTATATTTCACCAAATATATTGGTCTCTATCTCAAAACTGTGTTTGCCGACAACATGTCCTTTTTGACTGGTCACATATAATAACAAGTGTCGTAAATGTTCACGAACATAAGAGACACGTTTACCTAACATAAGAATCGATTTTTAAACAAAACTTCCTAAAAATATTGTTGCACACCCCCACCCCCCCAAAAAAAAAACACGCACAAAACACAACGACTAGAAATATTATTCTCGCTTACAAAAGCTTTGCTATTAATCAGTGAAAGGGGAGGACAAATTAAAATGAAATACTATACATGTTGCTACAGTTTAATGCATGCCTAATTGATATCAAAAAGCAATCAATTGTGCATCTCCATTTTCTAAATAATTCCGTTAGCTCATAAGGGGGAAAAGTCACAGGACCTATGGCAGTTTTCTTCAACACCATACAATTATTTCAGTTATTTCTGTTCGCCGTTCCATGCATATAGCCAAAATAGCTAAATATATACCAATAGCTGTGAAAATGAAACGCACGAATCCATGTATACACCCTCTCTTTCCATTTATCTACCTCACTTATGCAACAAAAATAAACTTGAATTACTTTTTATCTGTGCCATGCAAACCGAAACTAACCACTAGAAGCTATTTTCTCCATTATTCAATATATGCTTCATCAATCAATTGCAATGCCTAAATATGCCCCTGGTAAAATCTTTTGCGTTGGTTAAGATGTTTGAAGGATACCCGATATGTCTGTTAAAATTACATTTTTGACGATCCTGTATTTGATAATCATTTCCCAGGAGCAGTCACTCCAAATATGCGGAACGTAGTGTATACTTAAAAGCATACGCTGAACTAGAAACCTACTTAATTGCCCTGAAAAGATATTTCTAGTCCTTTTTGATTTTCACATTAAATGTCCGTATAACAGAAGTAAATCCAAACTTACTCTCAGACATTTGGGCTTCAGAAATCGTAGTAACGCTGACAAATTGATTTGATCAAATTATGATAATATTGAAATATATTATATTTCGATGGAAAACATTAACGACGGAAATCATACAAGATCCATCCATGAATTCGATCACTTTTATGAAAGATCGACATCCGTTTACCGTTTGCTCCTACGCCACTAAACTGTACTTGCTACAGTGTCTTTTATAACCGCTAAACTATAGCTGTTATTATCATCTAACATCAATTTATTTTATCCTTGTTTTTTCTAACAGCTTATTATTTCACTCCAATGATCATCATCGGATGTCTTTCCGTCGTAGCTGGAGTTCTAGTCGCGTACCTTCATCATCATAAATCTTCCGAAACGTATGATTGTAATCCACCATCTACAACAAAACGTAATCCTAAAGTGCTCGTGGTCAATCACGATAATAAAGGCAACTATATGAAACCATATGACAATCCAAATGAAATGGCAGTAGATGATTTAGTGAGGACAGCAGAGTCGCCTTCAGGTAAAAGAGATAGCTTCCACAGGCACGATGATCTAGATGCCAATCCACTTTCTAGTTCGTTGCCTCACTCTGAACTTTCGGATATAATTCGACGACTGCACAACGGAAGTCATGTTTGTCCAACTTGTGGCGTGAGCGGCAGGGAAGGAAACGGAATGGCCTTGTCTACTCCGCCGGGTGAACGAGATTGGAAGCGATTGGCCGCCATAGTCGATCGATGCATGTTCTGCTTGTGTTTCTTATTAACATTATCATCGATGGTCATCACCGTCGTCATGTTTTTTATAACAACGGATGAACATCTAGAGGAAGATGGCCACCATATGTAGAATGTTGTAGATCAATATATTGTGCGCCTTTAGTGCATTTACGTTTTCGTCAAAGACGATACATATCTCTGAACTTACAAAATGGTTGGAACCACAAATATATGCTATTTTTTCTGACTGCCAAACATAATAAACAGCAAATGTCACTCCAAAGAATCCAGCATCGTTCAATAACCACGAGATGACCTAATAGTGCTTCAGAACTTGGATAAAATAACCTCAACCTTTGCACCTGATGGATAATATTCTTTAACAATTCACAGACACTGGTGTTTCTGGAAGTATTCTAACATCTGATAAAGATAAAAGAGTAGCGTCCGTACGTCAATGATACGTCAATGATACGTCAAGGGTGTAATATTGTATTCATGTCAGAGGTGCAAATGATAATGATGTGAGGAAAAATATTAATGTCATACCTTTATATCGCGAGTCGTTTAGATAGTTAAAATCAGTCCGGAACATAATTTCCAGATCTAGAAAGGTTCCTTATTCTGGTTCGGGCAACATGTGTATATAATTCGGCAACCATTATTAGTATTATTACTTAATGTTTACACCTGACCAACCTCAGTTGTTATGCAACATATTCAAGTTTAACTAATACTATATAGTTTGCCGTGAGGTTTTTTTCTTTACCATGAGGTTAATTAAGACAATGACATTGTATTTTAATTTGAACAATTTGAATGAAGAGCAGTGCATTGTGGGTTTAATACCTTACCAAATCTAAAAAGATCTTAATCAGATTCACGTGTCCATATTTCGAAATATTCTCTCCCTGGTAATTGAAAAGGTATATGTTCAGGTCTAATTTACATACATTATAATAAGCTTAACGTACTGTATGGTGCATGCTAAGTATTTTCTACAAATTGGAACTTCCATAAGTTGTTTCCAATTTCTTAAATTATCAAATGCGTTAGTGATATGTTAGATATATAGCCATTAATGTTCTAACATTGCATTAATCAACTAATGTGTCGGAGCTTTTATTAATCCTAAAAACTGTACATTTTATATATAAATAGGTCAGGTTTGTGAAATTTATTTTATACAACAACAAAATATGTACAACATCTGTATGAAACACAGTATAATATAGGTTCAGCCTAAAATAAGTGAAAATAATTCTAGGAGAAAGGCGACATACCAAAGCTTTCTAAAATGTTTAAAAAAATGTATAAATTATTGAATTTTGTTACCATTATATAGAATCACCATGATAATTGCATTACTACGGTGGCCCTGAAGGGTCATGACGAGTTAACCAGATGATGACATGACGTGATAATTGACTAGATAATTGCAAGATAATTTACAGATGACGTTTTAACTGACTAGATAATTGCGAGATAATTTACAGATGACGTGTCAATTGATTAGATAATTGCTAGATAATTTACAGATGACGTGATAACTGTCGAGATGACGAGATAATTTACAGATGACGTGATGATTCACTACATAATTGCGAGTTAATTTACAGATGACGTGATAATTGACTACATAATTGCGAGATAATTTACAGATGACGTGATAATTGACTACATAATTGCGAGATAATTTACAGATGACGTGTTAATTGACAAGATAATTGCGAGATAATTTACAGATGACGTGATAACTGTCGAGATGACGAGACAATTTACAGATGACGTGATGATTGACTACATAATTGCGAGATAATTTACAGATGACGTGTTAATTGATTAGATAATTGCGAGATCATTTACAGATGACGTGATAACTGTCGAGATGACGAGATAATTTACAGATGACGTGATGATTGACTACATAATTGCGAGATAATTTACAGATGACGTGTTAATTGACTAGATAATTGCGAGATCTCGCAATTATGTAGTCAATAATCACGTCATCTGTAAGTTATCTCGTCATCTCGTCAATTATCACGTCATCTGTAAATTATCTCGCAATTATCTAATCAATAAACACGTCATCTGTAAATTATCTCGCAATTATCTAGTCATTTATTTCGTCATGTCATCATCTGGTTAACTCGTCATGGCCCTTCATGATTTTGAAGTAATTAAGAATCGTATCGCCCTGTAACTTGGAATGTATGTACGATTTATGATCAGAAATGTAAATCTGCAAGAAAATCTTCTTTCAATTTTGTTTTCGATGTTGAGGGCGTTCCCTGGAAAGATCACATAATATACCTTTAACAGACGACACAAAGGAAATATGAAAAAGAAGATTTAGACAGTGTATGATGTGTTTTAACAAAAACTCTTTGTTTTAATGCTGGGCCCACTTTTCTCTCTGAAACCGGCATCGTCTGACTCATTTATTATATCCCATGAGGCCCCACCTGTGTATCTCAACATTTGATGATTAACCCGACTAAAAAAACTAAGAATGTTTTAAATGAATATTCTTTTAATATGCAAATATGGTTCGCGTTATGTATCACGCGTATACTGCAGGGGGATACTGTCGGACGTAAAATGCTCGTTGCGGCTCTACGAGCCAGCATTTTTGAATCGACGTTTACTTGTACAAATAGGGCTATTTTTCTTAATCCTTATAGGTGTAAGTTCATGCATGTAATACAATTATAAAAATATACTAATCCCAGTTTTTATCATAATTGAGGGCGCAGCCTCCAACACATCTCTTAGTGCCCCTTTAATACATAACTCTCTATTCATAACTGAGCACCAGCAGCGAAATAATATTGCGGCATAATTATCCCATAATAATCGCAGACGTGCTAGGCATGAGCATTTAACATGTTTTGATGTTGATTCAATATAATTTTCAGATGTTTCACGATCGGTCAAACATACGTTACGCAGCAGAATCAAGGTTTATTTAACACATTTGCATCCCAGCTATCATCGCCGCGCCAGCTTCGGAAAATAGTATAAGCAGCTAAAGAAAAGACGATGATTTCCACTCGATAGAATTCCACCACGTTGTTATCCCATAATAATCACACTTGGACCCCGGTAATTAGTTAGTGTCGGACAGTGTGTGGGAAGACCATCAGCGCAGGGAACCAGCGTAACCGTCTGCTCGCGAAATTGTATAAAGTTGCCGTTCTATTTGCAAATCCACTAAATTCAGTTATTAACACGACGAATGTCGCAGATTTTACAAAACTCTATCATTTGTTTTATATTATTTAAACCATTTCTCCCCAATTGTAACAACATATGTGTTCATATTTTCATATCCAGATCTAATATACATTTTAAAGCCATCTGGGTACAAATACTGATTAAAGATACATGAGAAAGCAATTCATAGACTCTACCAAAATACCTAAATCTGAATTCAAATGTCAACATCCCAGGATGTTGACAAAAATGGTAATTTGTTCTAATATACATTTTTGTAAACAAGACAATTTTGTCTAGGAAGCATTTTTTTCTTTTTCCGAAATAAGGCTTAGTTTTGGAAATATTGCTAAAACATCGGAAAAGTGTAAAAGTCGTGTTTTTTTGCATACATTTCGCTAGAAATGGATGCATATCTCGAGTTTTAAATCCATAATCGAAAGAAGAAAAAAATGCCTCCTAGCGCTGAAAGTCCTCTACACAATGGTAGTAAAAGCTTACCTGATAGTTTGATATCTTTTTAGTTATGTTGTCTGAAAATTCTTAAAATTCCTTCAAATTTCTAGAAAACATCGATTTAGTAAAAATATTGACATTTTCCACCATTTAAAGCTAAATGTTCACGGAATACACGGGCGTGTGACCTTAAAAGCGAGTATACTATTATGAATAATCAAAATAAAATATCAGATTCAATTTATATTGTCACCATCTGAAGAAACTGGAAGGAAACTGAAATTTAAATGATCGTAAGATTGGCCTTTGTTTACTTTTTTAGACATTGTTTTGCGCTCTTTTGTTTTTCGCGTCTACGTCGCGGATATTAACCGGCGCGTCTAGTATTATGCGCGCGACGCAATGATCGAACAGTTGTCGCAGAATTTGAAAAGCGCGGAACTCCGCTTAAATTCCCGCCAAATAACCATGCGTCTTTTCCTGACTCAAACTTACCAAAACAACAATTTAAAATCACCCAAAAGAACGGGAAATAATCGCTTCCGATTAGTAACTTATGATGGTAATGATAGATTTTACTCAATCAATCTTTATTCAATAAAATAATATAGAGAAATATGAAATTCAATTTTTGAAACAAGTGCCGGGTTGACACCAGCACTCGTGTTCTACATTTGTTGATGCAAGGAAGTAATCCGAGCCTTTTTAAGGTATATACATATATGTTGAAATAACGTTATGACAGTAATGTCATCCGCAATTTTGCTTTTATTCCCCAGTTAGATAGTTAACAAATGTTTCGATTCCAAATATTTTTCCACCTGACTTACAAGTTAGTTTACCCCAATTAAACGTTATTTTAATGCACACGGTATGGTTCTAGGATAACTCTCGTGAATACATGATAGTTCATTTGGAACGGGTCTATTTTTATACAAATTCTGAAATATTGTATTTATGATAATAATACTAATGATATTTGTAACACATAACTATATGTGATGTGTTTTGTACATACGCATTCTGTAGTGTAATAAATTAAGCCCACCCAATAATACATGATGTATCATATTTGTATGAACAAACCTTGAGCGACTTTTGATTGGTGTCTACGAATTGTTGATGAAATGTCTTATTAGCAACAATTGTATAGATAACAATCGGTTTCTTCATATTTCAAGCAGGTGTTAAAGAGTCCTTATCACAATGAGCGGCGCCATGAACAATTGGGAACATTTGTAACTTTGGCCTGTCATTTCGTACGATACAAGTTTATCTAAAGACATCTCGGCTTTTCATCATGGTTGGTTAATTGTGAATTAAATTAATAACTGCATGAACAGCCGCGAGATTAACATGCTTACAAAAGAGTAATGGTTGGCCTCACCGTTCAAGGTTAATGAACAATTGTTACAGGGGACTTTTTTCGCACAACGCAACAACTGTCTTGGTCTCGGTTTAGC
Organism: Ophiura sarsii; assembly: GCA_035610835.1. Lineage (NCBI taxonomy): Eukaryota > Metazoa > Echinodermata > Ophiuroidea > Amphilepidida > Ophiuridae > Ophiura > Ophiura sarsii. The sequence continues at coordinate 22,067,330 of CM069451.1, read as the reverse complement.
TATCATTATGTCAATGGCTGATACAACATACTTTTCTGGAGCCATGGTGAAGGACTGAAAGTAATATTCACTCTCCCCCTGTGGCCAAGCATATGTACATGTAGACGTGTTTCTACTCGTCACACAATGTATTTACTTATCAAGTGTACGAGATAATTGGCGCATGTTAAATTTCAATTCGATAATCTGTCGGGAAAAAAGATCTTTTAAATGTATGTATTTTTGTTTTAATTATTATCTATTGTTTTCTAATGTATTTTGGTATCTTTTTAATATTTAGTTTATCAATTTGAAAAAAAGTGTGAACCTAAGCTTTTGTATATTGAACAGATTGGTTGATCGATACAGCGAACTTATGGTTTAAAGAACTATTATTAACGTGACATAATTCACAATACCGTTTTCTGTGTCAAAACCAGTATATAATAGTTATTATACCGTGTTGGCGAAGCCAACGAGGTTGTGACTTATAAATCATGCGATATAGGGAGAAGCACATCGATTATAGATTGCCCCTTCAATGTCAACAATCCAGAAAACACCATGAATTATGTCATGAAGTGACAGTTCCAAAACAAATGCAATCGTCTACACCCGAGGCAGTTAATCACATTTGACAGGTTTACAACCATCTCAATTAACCCTAAAGTATGCAGTCCATCAGAATTTAATTGATATTGTGAAATTATCTGTCTAACGTGTCATTAATTGTAAGTAACAACCTCAGTTCTTGGATTATCAAGACTGTGTTTAATTAATGATTGGTTTTGAACAGTTTTTTCCTGGGCGTTCACTACTAACCAATAACTAATAGGAGACAAATGATGGGTATGATATGTATACACAGATTTGGTGTATATTAGTTCTTAGCGTGATATATGAGAGATATTCACCAACAAGGACTCCATTGGGCTGTGATATAATCGTACATTTAAACTTGTAAGGAACTGAGACTTTTGTAAACATGCCAATAGTGATAGATAGGATACAACTATAATTGCCGTCACTTGTGTTTAATGGGTTTGACCGGTCCCAATTACATTTGTTTTGAAAGAGGCGATTAAAAATGCAGCGGCAACCTTTGCTGTCACATTTGTTTTATGCATGGGTTTACCAGTGTTTTGTTTTGAAATGTTTGGTCAAGTCATCCTAAAATAGAGCCTAATGTTTTGTTTTGGTCATTGTGGCATATCATAACATTGTCTAGACATCATAATTTATCTACTGATTAATCTTGAGTAGAAGACCAATATTAAGTGCAGCAATATATCCTCAGAATGAAAGAAAAGGTAGAGTCTCGTTACACAAAAGCTGGCTATATTTATACCACATAGTATCATATATGTTACTATATATTTTATTGGCAAAGACATCACTTGATGAATCACACACATTATCGTAATGTTTTTCTTTCACGGAAAAACTAGGTCCTTCATTGAAGGAAATGGTAACTGCTGCCGACTTCTGAACAAGTTAGTTTGCACCATTTTATACCACGTGATTTTGTCTTAATAGTATACAAAATGATCAATAATACAGCGCAAGAATCCGGTAAGCCAATAATAAATATATTTACTTTTTTATCTGATCAAATTATACCAAAGGGTATTTTTGTCAACTATACCATTTTTGAAGTCACTAGTAACAATCCAAAGAAGATTTTAAGGTATTCCCACAATGCATTGCGCGAACACCAGTCAATTAAAGCCTTTTTTACACGATGCATTTGTCGAGCTCTTAAGTTTTAGAAAGAAGAAAATGGAACACCGATAACAAATGTAATCATTGATGTAAACTAGAACCTAAAGAGCTCCAACGATGTGCGCGCTATGAAGCCATGAGTGAGCATGTCTTTAAGAACCGAGACAATTTGGAGACCAGAATTAGAGCATTTTGCAAAAACGCAATGCATTGTGGTGGTGTCTTTAAAATCTTCTTTGGTAACAATCACGACAAATTTCAGCTCTCCAGTCGTCTATTTGCAATAGTTTAAAACTTAAAATGCCTAAAACTCAAAATGCCCAAAATGGACTTATATTTAAATCCATATTTAGTAGTACAACAAATCATATAGCAAATAAAATTGTACGATGCACACACACTGTATAGCATGTAAATACTATTGTCAGTACTAGTGTTTTATATATATTTGTCTAATGATTAGAAATAAGCCGTTACATGACTAACCTAATTACATGTATATCAGCTTATTTTAGCATGTAATACAGTCTGAATTTTATTGAAGATATACTTCATTCTAAATGACAGAATAAATAGGATCTTAGATGTACGCAAATTGATGCATCGTTCATACGATTGCCTGTGGCTTATTATTGTCATGACTGTACTTTGTTAAGGTTCAAAACCAAGGGATAAACTGAGTTAGAAAAGGAAACAGGAATATAATTTAAAAGATCAACACTAGAACTAAATGAACAGTTGAGCAATTTACCTATATTAATAATAATTATATTAATCATATCGCGTTGCGTGATGACGTATTTAAATTGTAAGCTTTGTTTATGGTTGGTTTACACTTTTGTCAAATTATATCGATATGGTCAGGCAAACTAAGATTGTCTATCGATAATCTGATAATAGGTTGTCCCAATGCAATTATAATTGATGTCTTATATGTAACTAATTGCTGCTTTTTGATTTACAATTACACTCAAACAGAAATGGTTTAGTTGCCTTTAAATAGGAGAATTGTACGCGTATTACTTGATTTTTAAAAAGAGCCAAATTCTTCGCAGTAAATTAAAGGGGCATTAAGAGATGTGGTGGAGGCAGCGCCCTCAATTACAAAAGTATATGATAAAAACTAGGATTTGTATATTTTTACAATTGTATTACATGTAGGCCTATGAACTTACACCTATAAGGATTAAGAAAAATAAGCCCTCTTTGTACAACAAAACGTCGATTCAAAAATGCTCGTAGAGCCGCAACGAGCATTTTACGTCCGGCAGTATCCCCTGCAGTACGCGTGATACATAATGCGAACCATATTTGCATAGAGGGCGTTTTTCAATAAATAGCGATGGTATTGTTTTAATCAAGTTTTGCTGTGTTTTGTTAGTAGAAACAACAATAATGGTAATTTTTAATGTTCATCTTGAATTCTTAAGTAAATTTTTAAACATTTTAAAATTGTCAACACCACTTAAAGGTAGATGTTCCGATTTTCAACTTGAAGTTTTCTATTCTACATGAAAGGTCATCCTTAAAAGAGTTGTATTCCAATGTTTGAGTTGCATAAACTCTAATGGTTCTTATTTTAGACGCACAAGATGCCGTGAAATGTGCCCATTGAGTTGTACACAAACTATATTGGTGGTTACCACCTTTCGCGGTAATTCGATGTTATTTCACCGATTTCTTCGTAATCATACTGATTTGGACCGTCAAATTTCAGTATGTTAATCAGAAAAATATGATTTTTCATATGATATGAAAATCTCCATATTATGTTTGAGAAAAATCTGTGTTATGAAAATGTGATCGGTTCATCTACCTTTAATGTCCCTTTAACATTTGAATTTGGCTGCACTAGGTATGTCATTATAGAGTATTTTTGTATACTATTTTGAAATAAGGGACATGTGGTGCTCCTATTTATCGTTCAAACTGTGATAGTTGTTAAACTGTATGCATTCTGACAGGAATTACTGATACATTGCGGGACATTTCAGCTTGATATCACGTCAACCGAGAATTACAGGGTGTCGTGTCAAAAAGTGTACCATGGGGGGAAAATAATTAAAAATACACAAACAAAATAGTCTGTTAGTCCTCTTTTTAACACACTTTGTCCCATTAAATTTCACTCCTGAATTTCCGAGATATGGTCAATTCAATAAGAAGAGTTCGAATCCGACTGTGGCCACTTTTGAACAGGAACTGGATTTTCAACTGTAAAAACTGCACTTGAGATTCCAATGATGATTTATAGGATACATCAATGCATTGTGTAAAATACATTTAATATTTAAATAGTCTGTGGTGTGTCCTGGATAATATGGATTAAATACGTTTTTCTGCTTAAATTGAACTAACTACCAAAATATGGTAGGTAGATTATTATTGACTTTATTGATTGATTGTGTGCAAGTACACACTGAATGACGATTCTAATACAAATAGTTCTCTGCACATCAAAAGTGGCCAAAGCTTAATTTAATCGTGCCTGGGTATATTTGCCATAATTTGATAACGAAAGTTCGAAAATGGATAGAAGAAAATCTTATGTCGACACGTTAAAGATATCTTAACATGATTATTACTATTTCATGTATAATCTCTATATTTGTTATGGCCACAAAAATTATGTTTCACACGGGACACTTTTTAACACGCCCTGTACAAGGTTTAATCTGCAGTAGTTGCCTTGTGTGACTATAGTGTAACTAGATAACATACAACTTTGTGTTGTCATAGGGCACTTACTACATGTATCATCTTGTAAATTCCGATTGACACTTTCCTTAAAGGGGTACCAAAAGATGTGTTGAAGGCTGCGACCTCAATTATGATAAAAAAACGGGATATCTACATGTTTACAATTGTATTATATACATAATACATACATAAACTTTAAGCTGTAAGGATTAAGATAAAAAAGCGGACTTTGTGCAATAAAAGCGTCGTTACAAAATATTCTATCCCCGGCTCGGACGGCATTTTATGGTAAACAGCGTTACGCTCTATTTCTTTTCGATTACAATTACATACTATATTACATAGAGGGCGTTTTTAAAAAGTTTCAATAAATAGCGATGATATTTCAATGTCAACATTGTTTTAATCAAGTTTTGCTGCTTTTTTGTGAGTAGAAACAACAATAATGGCCAATTATAATGATTATCTTTAATATTAGGTAAATTTGTAAAAATAAATCTTAAACATCTCTTAGAACACCTTTAATATTTTTATATTTGATTAGTGCACCTGCTCAGTTGGATACAAGAATGCCAGGAAACATATCGTTATTGTTACCACGACGTGCTTTATCTAAATATAATAATGCACAATACAACGACAACGCTCACCATGATGTTAACTTTTACATGAATGTTGACGAATTTGTGGGTATGAGCAAAACGTGAACAACATGGACTTTTATAGTGGACCTACATGTAAGAGGGAGCACTATAAGAATACTCTACGCATGTTTCATTATTGATGGAAACACATCGTTATTCTTACATTTCTTTATTAAGTTTTTGTGTACCGTCTCTTGCACGTGTGATGAACGACAAGAATGATGCCCTGATCATTCGATAAGCTTCATTCGTTAACTAGGATAAATACTCACTGAGGAGTGATTGTATTGAATTGCTTGGTCGACCTAAAGATAATCGAAATATAAATATAGCGTAATATTTTGACGCTAAAGAGAGAAATCAAAATAATTAATAATGGCGAGGGAAAAATAACAAAGTAACTCGATTAACATTGTAAATCGATGAAAGGATATGTATAAATGTCAAAAGTGAATAGAGTTTCCAGACACCATTAGCCGTCAGGTAAAGATCACAAAATCGAGGACGCGCATCTGTGTGTGTTCATGCTCTAATAAGCTATAATCACTTGAGACGTGATTCACTTTTGTTCCATCTATATATAGAGCTTTGATTTGATAAAACGTATACATGCACTTAGTGGATAGTCACAGTCACATTAATATAGATTTTGTATTCATTTCGATTTGGATTAACTAGTGTTAAAGTAAACAAAATGCATAGTTTTGTTAATAAATGGATGAATAATATGATACATCAATAATTTTACACGACTCCATATCGTCGGTTAAGTGCAAAAGCGTCGTAAAGGCATTTTGATTGTTTTTTTCTTTTCTGGTGAAGCATTTTTGTGATTTACAATGAGGTGTATTTGAGGGTGATTTGAGGGGATATTTAAATATGACAGTACATTAAGGCGGAGTTGTCGCTCCTCATTTAAAAGTGTGCATTTACTTTGCAAAAACTCACAAAAATGAATAACCAATCAATATGATCCGTACTTTCTACTTATACAAGAAGGAAGGTCGTATGTGTCACTTACGACTGTCTTGCATGATAAGCTTGAAAATCTCTGAACGCAAGAAGGTCGTTAGTGAAAATTGAATGTTTGCATTATAAAACACAAAGGAACTGGCAATATTTTATCAAATAACTTTAATGTTTTCTATACTGTCTTTGTTTTCCGTTTAAAAATAATTTATGTCGAAATTAAATATAAATATATATATATTATATGCAGCAATGGAAATACCCACATGACTTTCCACCCGGGGTAGACTGAACCGGGATGGACCAACCCCGGGTGGACGACAGGATACAACTTAGAGGTTTTCAGGACGATCGCGTAATGTTAATGTTTACTGTTGGCAATAAGTCTTACGTTTTAGAATGTAGGGGAATTATTTGAAGATATAAAGTTAACCCAGGGTGATCATTACCGACATATCGTCAACTTGAAGTTGTCTATAAAGTTCATTTGTCAACTCAAATATCGTGGGATATGTTTATTAAAGGTATATGTTCCGATCACATTTTTATAGCACTGAATTTCTTCCAAACATACAGACATTTTCATATCATATGAAAGCTCATATTTTTCTGATTTTCATACTGAAATTTGACTGCCTAATTCGATATAATGACGGAGAAATCGATGAAATAGCGTTGAATTACCGCGAATGGTGGTTAACCACCGATATAGTTTGTGTACTACTTAATGGGTACAGTTCACAGCATCTTGTGCGTCTAAAATAAGAACCATTAGAGCTATGCAACTCAAACTTTGGAACACGACTTTTTTAAGGATGACCTTTCATGTAGAATAGAAAAACTTCAAGTTGAAAATCGGAACATCTACCTTTAAGTGTTATATATCCATGTATTAAAGCTGAGGTGTTCATCTCTACAATGATATCCAATTTAAAGCAGTCTCTTGTTCCAGTGCTCAGCCACATGCTTGATAACATGGGGAGGTCAACTCTGTCAACTATGTATTTGAACATAGTCAACCCAGGGGATCTTTGCCGACATGTTGTCAACTTGCAGTCGTCTATACAGTTCACTTTTCATCTCTTGGTAATCACATTCTGCTTATGTAACGGCTTATATAAAAAGCTCCAACAAAAAGTTGGACTATTTTGTCTAGCACAAGATTTTCAAATATTGCGGGATATGTTTATTAAGTGTTATATATCCATGTATTAAAGCTGAGGTGTTCATCTTTACAATGATATCCAATTTGAAGCAATCCCTTGTTCCAGTGCTCAGCCACATGATTGAGAACATGGGGAGGTCGCAATCTGAAAGTGCCAACATCAACAATATTTTTGTGCTTAAAAATCAATAGATCATCACACTACACTATTATAGTGGTCAATGTAACACTTCATTGAACAGACGACGAATATGTTCTTTTGAGCACGAAATAGTGTTGATTTTGGCACATTCAGATTGTGACCGGCCCATGTTCTCAAGCAATTAGCTGAGCACTGGAGCAACGGATTGCTTCAAATCTTGTATAATTGTAAAGATGAACACATCAGATTTACATGGATATAACACTAAATGAATATATCCCGCGATATTTGAAAATTTTGTGCTAGAAAAAATATTCCTAACTTTCTTTGAGCAGTTAATATATGCAGCAATAGAAATACCCTCATGACTTTCCACCCGGGGTAGATCGACCCGGGATAGACCCCGGGTGGACGACAATATACAACTTAGGAGTTTTCAGGACGACCGCGTACACGTGTTCATAATGTTTTCAACTATGTTCAAGTAATTTAAGATTTGATATAAGCATACTGTGATCAGTCAGCTCCACAACGGGAGCCCGTTCGGCTTGAGAGCGTGCTATTTAGTGACGCACTACCGTCAATTTTTTGATCAAATGACGGGAGTCCGTCTTCCGCTGAGATTACGAATAAGTTTGATATTTCAATAAAGAGCGGGCTTGGGTACGGGACTGCGTTATCACGGAGACGGTCTCCCGTCACAGAATTGAAGAAAAACAATATTTTGCAGATTTTCAGCCATAAAATAACTCTTATCTCTGAGATAACGTTAACAAATTCATCACTATACAATACTACAAGGCATAAATTTAAAGTAAAAATTATCACACTTACCCTAAAAATTCAATAAAATGGTATAAGCTCCCCTAGAAAATGGGAGTCATTTTGCGGTATATAGGCTCAAAAAGATATCATTTCGAACTGTATTGCGAGATGTTGGCGCTAAAGGTGAGATTTAATCATCGGACTAGCTGCCGAGAGGAATGCTGGTACCTAGGCTCCCCTCAATTTGTTAAGATCTTTATTTGTATGCAAGTATTTAGGGTAGAAAATCAAAAATGCAATGATTGCACAAATTGACGGGAACACGTTACCACGGTGACGCACACCCGTCAATTTGCAGCGCCCTCGAGTGGAACAGGCTCCAGTTGTGGAGCTGACTGGTGATTACCCAGAGTTGACAAATGAACTTGTTTGACAACTTGAAGATGACAATACGTCAGCAAAGGTCACCCTGGGTTGATTACGTTCAAATAACTTTAAGATAAGTACGCTCGTATGACATAAGCAAAACCCAGAGTTGGCAAATGAACTTGATTGATAACTTCAATTTGACAACATGTCGGTAAAGTTCACCCTGTGTTGAATATGTTCAAATTATTTAAGATCTGATATAAGCAGACTGTGATAACCCAGAGTTGACAAATGAATTTGATTGACAACTTCAAGTTGACAATAGTCAGCAAAGATCACCCTGGGTTCAAAATGTTCAAATAACTTTAAGATCTGACAGTGACATCAACCCCAAATAAAAATTAATACAAATCCAAAAATTATAGTCCACCCCGGGTCAGTCTACTCCGGGTGGAAAGACATGTGGGTATTTCTCTGCATAATTATAGATATAATTATGTAGCGATGGAAATGCTCATACACTTTTCGACCTCAGGTAACCTAACCTGAGGTTAATTACTAACCTCAGGTTACCTAATCTCAGGTTACCTAACCTCAGGTAACTTAACCTCAGGTAACCTAACCTCAGGTTACCTAACCTCAGGTTGTATTCACTTTTGGACTTAAACATTTTGGTAGCCAAGGATATTGGAAAAGTGTAAATAAATTAGAATACTGCCATTAATAAACCTGAGGCTGAGAAAATATTCAAACACAACAAACCCAGCATGAAAATAAATCCAATTAACAACCTCAGGGGGTCAAGATATTCAATGTGAAAACCTCAGGTTGATTTTAATTGAAACGTGGTCAATTATAGCCTCAAATAAATCAGTAATTACCCAAGGTAATAATACAAAAATCAAACACGTCTAAATTCAAAAAAGTGTATTCAATATAATCAGGGTAAAGGTCTGTCTAAAAAAGCCAAGAATACGGGAAAATAATGATACTAAATTAGAATACTACAATAAGTAAACCTGAGGTTGAGAACATTTTCAATTAAACAACCTTAGGTTGAAAATAAATCGAATCAGACAACCTCAGGTCGTATAATGATTGATCGTGTGCACGCAATGCAGGCCTGCACACTTTGTAATAAAAATGCTAAGTCCGAAAATGAATTCGACCATTAGGTAACCTGAGGTCGAAAGGTGTATGAGCATTTCCATCTCTGCATATATCTATAGCTATTGGTAGCGTTGGAAATACCCACATGACTTCCCATCCGGGGTTGACCGACCAGGGGTGGACCAACCGCGGGTGGACTATAACCTTTGGACTTGTATTAATTTCTATTTGGTGCTACGCGTTTGCACGTCGGCTTTGCATGTCTATGCATAAGCAGACTGTGATTACCCAGAGTTGACAAATGAACTTGATAGACAACTGCAAGTTGACAACATGTCGGCAAAAATCACCCTGGGTTGACTATGTTCAAATACCTTTTCAAGATATGATATGAGCAGACTGTGATTAGCCAGAGTTGACATATGAACTTGATTGACGACTGAAATGTGACATCATGTAGGCAAAGATCACCCTGGGTTGACTATATTCAAATAATTCCCCCCCCCCCTTCTAAAACGTAAGACATATTGTGAACAGTAAACATTATGAACAAGTGTACGCGGTCGTCCTGAAAACTTCTAAGTTGTATATTGTCGTCCATCCGGGGTTGGTCTATCCCCGGGTGTAAAGTCATGTGGGTATTTCCATCGCTGCATATTGATAACATGGTCAAATAAAACGTGTAATTCGCAAGACCTGTCACGTACGACCCTTTTTACATCAATTTGTGTTAATTATTCGGAAACTAAAACGAGTATAAGTTTCACAAATAGTGTATACCTATATAAAACCCTTTTGCATTTTGCATAAGACCCTTTTGCATTCAGCCGTTGATATGTTCGTGACTATGTTTAGCTTTAGAAAGTCCAGACCGTAAGGTAGCGAAATAAAACGCGAAACCCCTAAGGAAATGCTAAGTGTATGTAAACCACATTTTATATTTTGGACTTCGCTTCACATTCATTTAATATGTTGAGTTATATCACGATTTTTACTTGTTACTATTAATGGTCATGTTTAAAAGTAAAACTCATTAAAAAGCTAATGATAACATACCAAGGACGAAATACAAATGTTGGTGACTCTCTACATTTGCCAAGAAGTACGGTTTGAAGGCAGACAAGTGTTTGATGGCTTTATGATTATGAGGTATAATTATGGTGTGTGCATGTGTTTAATAGTGACATAAACATGATTTATGATTCCTTGTCTGATATGTTAAAAATATGTATTATTATATAAATTAAAGTCAAATGGACGAGTTACTAGTCAGAGTTTCATGCTACTGCATTCATCAGATGAATGCAGTAGCATGAAACTGTGAGTAGTAACTCGTCCATTTGACTTTAATTTATTCACGCTCTGCTGCATAGCATTGAGCACTCTTTTATTGCATGAATATAGTCAGACTCAAATAGAGTCTTATCTACAAGTGTATTATTATATATATCGGCACATCACGAAAAACAGCGTTTTGAGAAAATCGTGTGTGAACATTTTCCAATTTTGAAAGACTTGTTAGAGAGCATTTACATCAAATGTCACTATCATTGTCAAAGAACACTAATATATATATATATACTTATGTTTGTTATGAGCATGTTACAACAACAAATTGCAATTATTAATTAGGAGTAATTATGTCATAAAGTCATGTGCCGGTATGTCAGAAAGAAGAAGAAAACTTCATATTCGTCCTACAGTTATGCCAGTGATATGCCGGTATATCAGAACTGCGGTTACTGGTCTATGGCAGAATATTGTGATGTGCCGGTATGTCAGAATACAAAATGAGGTTTTCATGCCGGTATTATGTTAAAACCCTGGCATATCACACTAATTAGTGCGGTATCTCATTAATTAATTACCTTTTTGTCTCATTTTTTTTGGAGAATAAAGAGTTTCATTTGTAGATCGTAAAATGCAACTTAACTCATTTTGCCCAAAATGGCACATGTGCCGGTATGTCAGAACAGCGACGATAAATATCTGTCCATCAGCCATATTTCATGTTCAAACACTCTTAGGAAGCACTGCAAAAACTAGTACGTATGGCTCATACGTATAAGTGACTTGTACGTACGATTAATACGATAGTCGCCAAAGTTATATATTACATTCACCATAAGTATATACAAGCAACCAAAAAGATCGGTCTGAGTCAAATGGAAATGTTCTATATCATTATGGAAATATTTGTGTTGGTTTAGTTCTTGTTCCATTAGTGCTTACACGTATGATGAAGCAATGGCTATTATTATCATTAAGTCTTACGTGCAAAGCACTTATACGTACGTGTAAGTCATCGGCCAGGCCTACTAATTTTATAGCGCGCCATAAACCCTGTTATTTGCCTAGTGTATTTGACACTGTAGCTCGAGTTTTAAAACTCGTACATTGGTCTTAATATATGCTTAAACATGTCACTGTACGTGAATGTTTCTGTTTACTTGCCTACTAACCATGCTAACGTTGTTTTCACAACAGTGGCTTACCCTGGATTTCAAAGTCACGGGGAAAAAAATTGCCAAGTTACCAACAAAAGCACCGTACCTTTACCGAATGAAAAACATACGAGCATTGCGCGCTTAAAGTTGCTATGTTGTCCTAATTTGGCAATTATTGTTCAATAATAGAACAAATGATCCAGGCTCTGTAATAAGTAAATTTCTGTTTTTATATAGGGTAAAGTTTCCAGTTTTCGGTCAGCGCCTATTTTCGGTCACCTGGCCAAAATCGTGTATTGCATCGGTCGTCGTCATTTTAAAAGCAATACCGGACATCAACTATGCTGCGGTCATTTTCATTACACGATTTGGGCGAAGTGACCGAAAATAGGTGCTGACCGAAAACTGGCGACTTTACCCTAGCACTTTTTTACCAAATATGCTACGCTCGTATGGTCAGTCCCAACCCCTTTGGTAACGCATCTGTTGTACATATAACATTACTACGTTTTGATACGTGTTTCATAAGTTGGGAGCTGATGTAATAACCTTTTCTTGTAAACTAGGCTACATTCTCATATTGACTTACGTCACATGTCAACTCATCCCCCATAACAAAAAGAAATCCCACACAGTGACACGGACATCCGAGGAGGGCAGTCCGTAATTGGTTCCCGGAGTTGTATGAGTTGTCAAGTATTGCGCAGTGAGCTGATGGGAGTGCGCCCGCGTGTGTCGGACTGTGACCATGAGGATGTGTGCCGTAAATCCATTACTCCGAGGAACTTCGATGTGATGAAATGATTTCCCGCTAGTCCAAAGAGCAATATCTCACATCTGCCACTGACATGTTGCTCCCAAAATAATAATCACGCTGACATAAAGTAACAATGTGTATAGTATGTGTATTGAGACGTTTGTTTTGTTCCAGTTGTATGGACCAATAATTTAGAATAAATAAATATTGAGATATAGGGTAAATTGAATGACGAATTAATGATTTTCGTAGACGTGTTGCAAAGGCGGCAACCAATACCTTGTTGTGCGGGCCCGACCGACCAATTTCGCCTTTGTTTTCGAATTTAAGAAGAAGAAGAAAAAAATAGTTTTGCGCACATTTATAAAAATGTTTATTTTCTAAAATTGTTCGTGAACATTTTGAACGACCGACCGACCCTACCTACCTGAGAGGTCTGTTCACCCGCCCGTAGAACAGGGGTTTGGCCGTCGCTTAAGTAATAGACAAATAAAGGAAACGATTTAACGGTCTTCAATAACACCCTCTTCCTTCAACTTGACCAGAAGTGTGTTGTATAGCAGCTTAAGCAGCCACCAACGGGGTCGTCAATATATCTGTTCTATAATGTGAGTCGGTTGTCATTAAAAAATCATACGTGAATAGTTCATCCACAACGAAGGAAAATATATCAATACCCTTTCTGAGATGAATTTTCTTTTTGCACCGATTGGCAAATGCTTGGCTCTAATCAATTCCTGGTAACACTATAATGTGGCCACAACTTTACCTTCGTATGATCCACGTTGCAAGTCGTGAACATAAATGTAAATGACATTGAAAATCATTCTTAATTGTGTACTTCATATTCCTTTCACGATATGCCTCTCTGATTTGTATAATTGATAGTCCTTGTAACCTACAATCTTGTTCAAACCTGTTGGGACACTATACACGTGCGCATGAAATATCTTCCAAAATGAGGAAAAAGCTGTCTATTGAAAATATGATAGTCAAAACTAGTTTATATAAACATGATAAAGCTGCCCCCCCCCCCCCCCCTCCCCCTTCACTAACCAATGTTGGAGTTTATATATATACTACAGCCCTTTGCTGGACGATGCTTTTATATTAACTAACATTGAGTTTATGGGGAGGGACCAGCGTTTTCACAGGACATGCAGGAAGTGTCCCAACAGTTTTTAACAGGATTTTAGGTCATTATGTTTCACTGCCTTAACTAATTTGTATCATACCCCGAAGCCATAGAGTGTCTGTTTTTTCATGCTATTAATCTGCTGTTGAATAACCAAGGCCACATGGGGGATTCACATAAAATCATCAGGGCATGGCCACTGGCCTGCCTAATCTAGGAATTAGAGAACTTATGATCGGCCAATAGCTAAATCGCTGGTATAAATGTCATTAGGCAGTGAAACATAATGCACTGAACATAAAGTTTTCGTATTGATTGATGAATAAATGTTCAGTCATTGTCAAATCGATGTTGATGTCAATGTAATTCTATTGCGTGTTTAGCAAATTAATCGCTGTTCTCAAAGCCTCATTTTTTGTATTATTAACGCGTTTAACATCGGGAAATACCATATTATGAAAACGTATTTTCATACAATCAGTAAAGCTCTTTTATCTCTGTATACAGGCTCAATACGATTCCACCCCCTTAAAAGTGTGAGACTATCCTGACCACCGATTTGCAAGCTTTTCCAGGGTAATAAATCTTCCCCTCCTCAGGGTTGCACAAAGTTGTTTCTTCCCCAAGAGCAAGGTTTTGAGCTTAACATTTCCCCATCTATACTTACAGGTTTGATAAAAATCCCAGGTTTGATACAATATCATAATGTTAGATGTACCAGTAGGCCTACCATAGTGATATTTTTACATTTGAGAAGAATTTTTGTTAAGGGGGCATGAAAAAAATAAAAAAATTGCGCGATGCGCTCAAATTTGTTTGTGGCATTTTACGCAAACATTTTCAAATGATGGCTAATTTATTAAGAAAATGTGCGCGAAGCGCGAAAAAAAATTGCCTTTTTATGCTAAAATTGTCGATTTCTTTCTAATTTTAACTAAATATATTTTTTTGGGGGGTGGGGGCACAAACATCTTTTGGGGAAATACCCCCACCCCCTTGCCCCTGTAGCGTCGCCACTGGGGAAAAGCAATAACACAATAAACACATTAATATAACTGCAACCACAGCTCATAACCCAAAGTTGCATTTTTTTCTCTTTATCTTTTTTCACCCTTTTCACCAATACTTTTTCTTTTTTCCACCTGGCATTATTTCCCCAATTCTGCTCATTATTTCCCGGGAGCCTGCTCCCGCACTTTGTGCAACCCTGCCCCTCCTAAATAATTTCTCAGATTTTTTCACACCACCTGTTTATTGCCAGGGCACTACCCTATCGTAAATTGTTTTCACCGGCAAAACGCATTAAAAAAAAAGTGAGAATTTATAAAACTCACTTTTGAAATATCCGAATTCGTATATTTATATTAAAAAGTGTGGACAAGTTATGTTTTGATTGAAACGTGATGAATTATAGCCCTAAATAAATCAGTAGTTACCAAGGTAATAATACACACAACAAACCACGTCTAAATTCAAAAAAGTGTATTCAATATAATCAAGGTAGAGGTCTGTCTAAAATGGAATCAATGATTCCTATACCTAGTGCAACTTTTCTGTTGCATGCGCGGTCATTGAAATCGCCATAACTTTAAAAGTATCCATTCGATTTTGTTGAATGAGGTATCAAACTTGTTAAATCATATTATTATTGTTATTATACATGTTAAATGGGAATGTCCTCAGGGACAGACAACTAAATTACCGCTTAGGCTATATTAAAAAAAATCTTTTGTCTCAAAGCTCTTCAGTTTTTCAAAACCTAATGCGGAATGCTATTTTTTTTAAATATATATGTATATTTTTTTTTCATTTTTTTTCTCTTCTAACGCGCATCAATTAGCTAACGCGCGCGCGGGAGCTATGAGACAAATGGGTTTTTTAATATAGCCGTATAAAGGGTGTCTATCAATACTATCGCACTAACATTGTGTTGGGTATAACTTCCGTTCCATTTGATAAATTCAAGTAAGGAATTTAATATAAAATAATAATTCAATTCTGAGGTTGTTTGTTCATGAATATCAAATTAGTAGAGCGCACCCAGGAGAAATATAAACTAATCATGCATCTTGAATAGTTCACGTACAGTGTTTGATTCCTCGCGCAAGTTAAGTCAAGAGGCCTGCGTTAGTGTTTTGACAAGTCTTGAGAGAGGCTCCTAAAACTTAATGTAATTTTATTTATTCTATGAAGGGTATAGATAAACAGACTGATATATTTCGAATTTTCATAAAACGATAGAATCTTGATTATATGTAAACTGTTTTAATATGTTGGGCTAAGTAGCTTAAGAATTATCATAGTGAAATGAGGTGAATTAACAACCGTGAAAATATTTCGCACGTAAGACTACCCGCTGTAATAATTGTCTTATATTTATTTATTTATTTATTTATTTGAACATACACTTTTACAACAGTGGCACTCGTCTACCCGACGGTGCGTTCATAATATGTGATGCGATCTGTGAAAACCCGTCGGATGTCGCAAAATGTGAAATAGGGATTATGGGTAAAATAAAAAAAAAATAATAATAATAATAATACTTTTTTTAAATTTTTTATTTTTTAAAGATTTTGTTTAGAAAATTAATTTCTATTACTTTGTGTCATCACCTTTATGAAATTTCACCTTCAAAAACTTACTTAAGTCACTTTTCTAAGTAGCCTTATAATGTTATTCTATTGAACTATATATCTTTTATGGCCTGTTTTCATGATTTCTTGTTTTGTAGCGTTTTATGACATCACAATCATCATTCACTCATAACTTTTGTTGTAGTGATCGTAGAAAAATGATCGAAACAGTTCTGTAATCAGCACAGATTCAGCTTTATTATGATATAAATATCTCAAATATGAAAAATCCCGACATGTGGCGGGTTTTCACAGATCGCATCACATATATACATACAATGATTAACAAGACGAAAGAACATTAATAATTAGTATATATAATAATAGTCATGTATACAATAGTCTCAATAGACTCACTTTGAGTTCATGACAGACAATCTTATTAATGCGCTTAAATGTGTTAACCCAGCATGGACCTGTGGGGGCGTCAATAATAATGTATTCCATGTCGCACCTTTTAAGCGTATCTCTAATCGATGACAACCATTTGTACCTGATATGGTCCATGTCACAGTTTATATTCATAAAAGCGTTTAACATAAGTTTTGGCCAACGGTGCATCTCGGTGCCTACTTAATTCTATGAATATCTTGAAGGGAGGCGATGGGTTCCACCCCAAGTCGCTATAAAGGGCTACGCCCGGAGTGTTACGGGGTGCCTTTAAGATTATATCTTGCCATTTGTAGTTGCAAGTTCTCTACTTTGGTGTGCTACAACAGGTCCATGAGCATGTATAAGTAATAGAGGGACGCGCTAAGGATCCAAAGAATGTTACCATAGTAAATCCTGTTGAAATTATCGTGACTATCAACGATCGATGTAATTTACGCGATCAACCTATTGCCCTTCTTAACAAATTCATTGACATGAGTGTGATCAGACAAATGTCTTGATATGTGGACCCCTAAGTAATACCAATACCTTAGATTTATTAATATTGAAGTCTAATTTCCAGGTTGGTGAGAAAATTGATGCAATGTCGAGCATTCTTTACAATTCGACTGCTATGATAACTACACCATCCGCCCAAAAAGACATCCTGTTTGCACAAAAAATGTACGAACACCCATCCCTTCTTTCCTTATGAGCCTAGCTAATTCATGTATGTAAACGCAGAATAACATTGGTGAAAGTACACATCCCTGTTTCACACCTTTTTCCACTTCGAAGAAATCTGTAATAAGATCACCAAGCTTAACATTAGATTGAATATTCACTATATGGCCATGTGTTTTGAATTCGCCACCCTTCCCGTTGCATGTCCAGATTTTTTGATTTTACTCCATCTGAGATTCGAATTAGCATATCGCAATAATTACTTGTTCTACCTCATAAAAAGTGTATATTTTCTAAACGGTAATCTCACAAGAAATCCAAGCTATTGGAATTTAAATGGTAACATGTTGTGATTAAGAATGTAAGTTAAAAGTTTAACGGGTTCGCCGTCGGACGAGTTTTAATCTGTCAAGCTGTGATTAAGAATGTTAGAAAAAAAATCGATTTCTTTTCTTCATATATTGATTAAAGCTAAACATATCTTATACCTATCCCAATCATAATTGTACTGTGCATACTATTTCCTCATAATGTGTGTTATTGGTAACTTGTTGAAATATACTATATCGGGAAGTGAATGAGCACAAACGTTTAAATTTCATATTTATTCGAGTTTACAAATATATTATTTTAAGTATGTACCCTATCCTGCACCCTGAGCTTTCCAAAATTGTATAATTTTGCTATCATCGGTTGAATTCTTTTTAGTTATAGTCATGTATGTAAAACTGTTGAATTAAGGCAAGTTCACTGTGTAGCGAATAGGGAGAAAGCCAAGGACAATGCAATCGATTCAATTGTTACATAATAGTTGACACGTTTGTTGAAACAGAAACTTATAGAGTATAAAATAATCTTTAAAATGATGCCAAGATCATGTTTGTACGGGAATCAAAAGTTATTGTAAATTGAACGTAGAATTGGGAACATTTTCTATATTCCCCATAGAGAATGTACATAGCGCCACCGCCGCCACCGCCGCCACCGCCACCGCCACCGCCGCCACCGCCACCACCCCTGACTTCCGAAATATAATCAATCATATCTCAGCCAAACAGTTATATTAATACCGTACCTGATTTTTTCACACAATGTAGCTAGATAAATAGGTTTTCAAATGATACCTAAATCATAGCTCTACCCCATGTAGTTGTTGAGTTAATAGAGAGAGGTGGATGATACGTCGGACTCCCAACAAATGCAGCGCCAACACCCTTTTTGGGGGGCATCAGATTGCAAAAAATTACACATTTAGGTCTTTCTAGACATAAGTGGGGCAGTCATGTTTGTAGTCTTTGTAAATTACATATACCTATGCAGTTTATTTTAACAGTCCTGCAGTCTGTGATAGAGTCAAAGCTATATTTGTTTAGTTGATGCATAGACTGTTGATGATTCATTCAGAGAGATGTTTATAGACTCCCCACAGAGAGACATAATAGCTTATCTTCCCTGACTACTAGGATAAACCTCCCAATTGCTGTGTGGTTGTCTAATAAGTGGTTAGTTGTGGATGTTTGAGTTTCGGGTTATATATATACTGCCCTCCCATGACAAAACGGCATAACAGACTAATTGATTATTTTGAGATAATCTCTATTGACTGTGCTGAGCCACCATTGACTTGTACATCATATTTAATTTTGTAGGTGTATTTTTTGGTGTTTTGGGCTTGAAACTGAATAGTTTGATATGTGTAATGAGTAGGTTTTGCAATCCATGACCAACTAATGGTAATAACTCAATTTTGACAAAACTGTCTGTTATGCCGTTTTGTCATGGGAGGGCAGTATAATATTCCTGGGTTGATTTGTTTTTTGGTTTGAATTATTAATATTACATACACCATTTTCCTGGTATTTTGGTTTGCAACAGATGCTTCAGAAAATGGTTACAAAACATGCTTCTTTCTTTTGGATCGCCCCCATTCCATTTCAATGGCATTTTTATTGGGTGATGAGTTCAAAACACATGGCCTTCTCTTGAATAGCCTTATCAATGTCCTTATCCCACCATGGTTTACTCTTGAGTGATTTCACACCTGTTGTGTCTGTTGCTACTCGAATGAGAATCAAGAGCTCCACAGGGAGTCCGGGTTATCAACAGCTTTTGCGTTCCAGTTTTTAAATTGAGATTTAATCTCAAATTGCCCTATATAACAGGATAGCTCTGTAGGAATGATGTTGAGGGACATCGCGTCAGGTATCACATCGCCCCTTGCATCACCAATAACATGCATTAATAACACTTTCCACGCGGCTATTATTTTACCATACACAAAACAGATTGTTCAGAAACCTTTCCCTACTTTCAAAGTCTATCTCAAGAAATGTTTGTACTTAAATTAATGCATTTCTCAAGGAGATTCCAAATATGGTGATGAAATTCAACAATTTTTAAATTTTTAAAACATTTTTTGAAATTTTGGAATGTCGTCTGCAGCCGCCTGCCGCGTGGAAAGTGTTAAGTAGAAACCAGAATGAATTTTCGTGGTGTGTGTTTTTGTCTGTTAAAAGCAAAGTTCGACTTGATTCAATATACTGTATTTATGGTATAAGGGTTCAGACAATTTAGGGATATATTTTGATTAATGCATGATGGGTCAATAACAAAACAAATTCAATTTAACTGAAACGCATATCAACTGTTTGTGTGAGCTCAAATACGAGGGGCATTCAATAAATACACGCAACTTCGAGGATCTCTGAACCGTTACATGTGTCAATAAAATAAACTTATGATACTTAAACTGTAAGCCTTATACCTTTCTCACGGAAAAATTCGAACATGTGGGTCATTTTTATCATGTAATTTCCGTACTATAAACATCATGGTCTCTGGGCACTGAAAATTGACAAGAATCAGCATTATATATAAAGCGCCAATATTAACACTGTTAACGCATATAAACACTGCACAAAAATATAGTAACCACTTTTTTTCGAGACACCCTGTGTTTTAAAATTCCTAAGACCCTTTATAAATTAAAAAACGGATTTTTTTTTCCTGCGCATTTATTCGGACACCTCATTTGTCACAATAGTACCAATATTGATGTAGTAGTGGCCATTTGAATAACAAATGATGCAGTTTTAAATGTTGCACTTAATGTATGCCATAAACTTGTCTTTCCAATTTCCCGCCATTGTAATATTTAATTTCCTAACCAGTGCCCTGAGATCACGGTAGGCCTATTCATGGTATTCACGATATAAAAATGACCTACGTGTTCGAGATTGTCTGTGAGAAAAGAGTAAGACCTATAGTTTAAGTATCATAAGTTTATTTTACCAACACGTGTCACGGTTCAGAGATTTTTAATGGTTGCGGGTATTTATTGAAGAATTGCACTATATCCGATATTTTGTGAACAAGTTATCGAGCAAGTTAGTCGATAGGTTACACATAGGAGCTTTACGTATTATCCATGTTAACGCGGCATCTCCGTTTGACTGAGGGAAGTAAGCATACTGGGGCTACAGGGTGGCGCTCAACCGAAATAATACCCATTAATATTCGCATTTGGTTAAAAGCTCCGTGTGATAGTGTTTACTGCTCATCGAATATGACAAGAGAGGGTGCTCCATCAGTGTGGTACACAAACGATATAGGTCAGCGTTTAACTACGTATTCATGTACGTATAGGTTAACATAGAATGAAAAATTGACAATCAACAAACTAAATGTTATCACAGAATAGAATTGTGCTAGGGGAGGATGGGGCAACTGGTCCGGTTAAGCATATTTCATGATATAAAAGCTTAAAGCTCGTGTAAATATGTATGAAATTGCTATGAAAATATCACCCATGTTACTGTTTACATATAACATATAATCAATGTTTAAAAATATCCAAACAAAAGGCCAATTACCACTATCTAAAATCTGTACTTGGCACGGACCAGTTACCTCATCATTGGGGCAACTGGTCCTATATGTTCCAACGGTTAGAATACACAGAAATCATTGATTGACAACACGGTAACTAGGCAGTATTTTCTTTACAAACTCATTTCCATATTATTTAACGTTTGAAAAGGATACATGTCTCATGAAACCCATGTTTATACAGTTTTCATGGCTAACGTGTAAATAGCAGTAATACTAATGGTGTACAAAGCAAGTTTTGGACTGCACGTTTATTAGATAAAACGGTATGAACCTAGTTAAATGGTTACTTGGTTGTGATATTCAGACGCCCCATATATTTGTCTAAACAGGGTAACCCAAAAAAGTAGGGCTCTGATTCATGACAGTGTAATTCTTATTATTATCATTGGACCATAACCAATTAGTCTCAATGTAAAGCCTAATTCATTATTATGATATCCTTAAAATATGAGATCAATCCGATGAAAAATAAGAAAACTAGCGTACTTTGTGTAAACCATGTCATTTACTAATAACAATTACACCGTCATGAAACAGAGTCTTAATTTGTATGGGTCACCCTGTATATACCCCTTTATTAAATGATTTTATTTACTTCATATAACCATCATTTAGTACTAATAAAAAACCATCTTGATATTTAGCCAAGTTAATAAAGCAGTGAATAAAATGCATAAATCATGATATTTCGTCATTGAAAATATATTTACAGACACCATTTAAAATATAATACAGATGTAATTTTATAATACGAGGTTTCAAACCATTCTAAAGCAAGTTCGTATCATATTGTAATCATTTAATAGCAGAAATAGTGGTATTAGACCCAAAATACCCCAAAATGTCTAGGAACTAGAAAGAATGTGAAATATTTCATATTCTATTCACATTTCAATACCGAGTCAAATGTTACGCCAAAATGTTTTTAAACATACCACCATTTGTCATAATAATCAATAACTCCAAAACATTTCAGAAAAAAAGGCAAAACTTAACTTAAAAAAAGTTTTTAGCCATTCCGCAGTTTTTTGTAGCCAGCGAGTATCTTTGAATTCGCAATTATAACGCCGTTCGGGTCCTACAAGTAGACGAGGGTCTAGATAAAATAAGAAATGGTATAATTTGCTATTTGCAAATTCATAAACTAATAACTCTACCAAATTAATACCCGTGATAATGAGTTAAGTTGAAGCATTCTTTAAATGATAATTTTGATCGCAATTCAAAACCACCAATGTCCCAAGTAAGCAACATGCGCCATTTTACGGTCGTTACTGCCACAACCTATGGTTTTAATCATACTTCGAAAAGTCCCTTAGCACATTACGATATAGCACCCATCAAATGCAATATGCATTTGGCATCTTAAGATGACTGTACTGCATGTATATATTTACTGTTGCATATCTATCAATCATATAAAGTTCATTAAACATGATCTAAACCCATCTTCATAAATCGCCCATACTATCTGTGAATTTTCAATAAGTCACTCAACACTGCTCAAGGAAGTGGCTTCAAAGATCTGGAGAATATCACATGTGTAAATACCCTAATGTTTTGGAATCTAGAAGGTAAGGATATATAAAGTCAAGTTTCAACATAAGTCGTACTGTTCAAAATAAAGCAGTATGCTCATACAATTACAAAATCCTTCATTTCGGACCAGTTGCCCCATAGAACCAGTTGCCCCATATTCCCCTATTCTAAAAACCAATTGAATTTGAGTGTTACCTTTTAACGTTCTTTAATAATTTTTCTTTTTCTTTGTAACTTGAAACATAACCAACTTTATAATAATGTTTCCTGTGTGTCTGTTTGTTATTGAAATTAAAATATCCCATTCGTTCGTTACAAACATTTGAGGTATCCGTGAGGCATTCTGGTATAATACATTTCAACGGTAAACGTAGGCCTACTAATATAAATAATTAAAAAATATGCCTGATATCAAAATTACAAAATAGTAATGATACAATTAAGGCAAAGATTATGAGTTGAAACGGACTATATTATAATCTACATCTATCCGTTATCTGTCTAACTGCACCCTTCCTGTTAAGCCGTTGTAATATTTGAAACTCTTTTTCATACGTATGGTTAGTGTCCGTTTCAAAATCCATCATCGTGTGTTCGTAGTAATGATTATAAATAGGTCTGTTCAATATGTCCTTTGTAAAAGGATAAAATCCATAGAGTGATATATGTTCACATATAGCGGTAGAAAATGTGTAAAGAATCAGTCCACTGGTGGGAACATTCAGATCCCATAATCTGTGAAGGAATAAAACACAAATATACATTATTAAATATAACATGCATACAGCTGCTGTAGTTTGGTCAGTTCCAAATTGGCAAAGCCTTCTTACACCAGCGCCATAAATACAGAAGGTCGCGGGAGCCCATGAAGGCAACACTCGCACTGTGCATCATATACTTGACGCGTGCGTGCTACTTAAACCGCGTGCGAGGTACCAATACCACATGCTCGAGACCAAAACCACTGCGTGAGACCAAAACCACGTGCGTGATACCAAAACCACGTGCGTGAGAGCAAAACCATGTGCTTTACACCAAAATCGTGTGAGTACGTACGTGCGACTTAAACCAATTGATTTCGCCGTTCTGGTTTATCGCATTAGTGCTTGGATGCAATGGCGTAAATATGCATTTTTAGTGGTTGGGGGCATCATTTCTACAACCTTTCAGCGTACTCCTGCACATTTGCTCCAAATGATCATTATTTGTGAAATGTTTACGTGAATTGTTATTATATATTTCGTGTTGATTTGCTTCAAACTAGACACGAAATAGGTAATTTGGATGTGCAGCATTCGAAGAATTCAAGTTTTCAAATCGTTTCAGCTAAAATTAATGAGAAAAGATAAGCTGGTAGACTGGTAGTATTTTCCTCATTGCATTTAAGGGTGTGAGAGGGGTTGGATCCCGATCCAACGCCCACTGGTTACGCCCACTGCTTGAATATTCATTTGCTATACAAAATACTTGCCTTTTGGTCGGATTGCCAAGACCCTTTGGTGAAAAAGCAAAACGCAATGGTAACTTTAACCCGTTCCGCACAATCTTCGCCAGTTGGTTGACTGACTGCAAATTACTCTTAAAATACCATAGGATAGACGAGTTGAGAAACCGTAACCGATGTTTGTATTCATCTCTCCAACCGATACTGCCAGTACTGTCACTTGTTAAATTACCAAGCATGTAACGTATAACCTCTAGGTTAATCGACATTAGGTCCGTTTTCACTCCAACATCACGGCCAAATGGCCCTATTGGTGCCATGTTTGCTCGAATGATGAAGTCATGATTATCGATATCCTCACCGCATTGGCTGCCATACAATATACCACTGTTACCAACAATAGCACATGTTTCAAAGTTAGTGTTTGATAATCCAGTTGTTTGAGGGCTATCGTAAGTTCTCTGGGATTTAGGGATTTTGACGGCTGATTTGTGATGATTGTGACGCCGCCAACCTAACTCGAAATCGTACGCTGTAATTGGAATATCCGGGTGAAAAACTTGAATTGCATTCTCGATCTTGAAAATACTTAAGAAGTTGTTTCTGAAAATGAAAAGAATCATTGGCATTACTTGTCACGCACAGTACAATTCGTTGCATTTGATATAGATCTGGTTACCGGAACTCACTGAAACAAGTCTCGTTTGTACTTCGGTCCGCGCAAATCACCAAATATGGCAATCGTGTTTGCACTTTCTTATCGATCGGGAAATAATTTTAATAATCAGATTTTTTGTGGCGATTACTTATTTTTTTAGCAATATCAAATCGAAAATATTCCGATATTTCGTTAACTAATCAGTATTTTTACAAAATAAATAAATTTAGTTTTGGTTGTTGACACATTCATTCAGGTGTAAGGATTAAAGCTCATCACCATTAAACCGATTATAAGACCTATCGAACGATGTAATGTTAGCTTTTAAATAGGTGATTGGTGATGTCGCGCAGTGATTTCATTTATATCTTAGACAGGTAAAACCAATATCCGGTCAATTTTTACTTACAATATCTCAAATTGTATGCTTGGATATTTCTATGTAGGAGTTAAAATTATAACGAGGGTAAAACCATAATGTTGTCGTTTTTAGTGTATTTATTACCTGATCAGTCACTTTGTGTGCACTGTATACAATATCATTTGCACATTATGTGGCATGTACAAAAGTGCTGTTTGTGACATTTGTACATCTGTTACATTATTAATCTCAACGCCGTAAGGGTATCTGGTATCAACGATGATTCAATAAACAGATACGGTTTCAATTTAGACGCATAACATGGAGGCTTGTGCGTTACCTTATTGCATGAGCTGCTGTTGTGTTGATATTACGAAACAAATCAACCATGGATCTAAAAAAAATGTAAGCATAACATTAGACATTATAGTTACATGTATACATGAAAAAGACTATTTATTAAAGCAAACTGCAAGAGAGCAGATGCTCCGCAATGCATGGAACCATTCTCTTAGGCAGGGTGGGCAGATATCCGAAATGTTTTTGGAAGTATTGGAAATCCAGACTTTTCCCCAAGGAAGTTTTGACAATCCGAAATTGTCTCTCCTTCGACACAGTTTCCGAAGAATCTGGGAAGAAATGAGCTTGAATAAAATATTCATAAGCTATTTCCAATGTGACATTTGTATGGGAGAATTAGCCCTCGTCCTACTCAGTCATTTTTTTTAAAACGGTCTCCTTAATTAAACCAAACAGAGATGCAGAATAATGCTTATTTTGGTACCATGGTAAATAGGTAGAGATCTCATCTTTCCATAGATACCAATGCAAGTAGAAACATTCCACGCATAAACTTGACCAATATCAAAATGCCGTTGAATTATTTTGTACAGTTAAATATAAGCCAACATCTAAAATTATCGCCAAAAAGGTTCCAAATATACGTAGTAAAATTTGACCAGGTGTTTGGCTTATAAGTGAGGACAATGAAGTTTGTAACATAAAACTAAGAGAGTCTATTAAGATATTTTCCAAAATGGCGATTTTTAAATATTGTAAGGTGGCACCCCCCCCCCCTCCCCCTTGCCCTCATACTTTGACGGCTTACCCTACCCCCGGCCCCGGGTATTCAATGGAATGGAAAAAGCAAACATGAATGAATTAATGAGAAGAGATTCAGCAACACAATTGTTCAATTCACAGTGAAATATTAAAGTCCAAATTGAATATTAACACCAGTGTCCAAAAATAGTTTTGGTTGCTTTAGGCCTATATGCTGCATACAGGATACCATTTATCGTGAAATGCACATCCGTATAATCGACCTTACATTAGGAGTGGGTGATTTTTTGAAAATCTTGAAAAGCGCCCTCTTGGTCAATTTTGACCCAACACGTCTATTTTTAAGAAAACGCAAAGTCCCAATTCACTTTCACTTTCACTTTCAAAATTAGCTAGTCTGAGCTCATTTACATTTATTATCTGAATGTGTGAGCTATAAATTAGCATACTCTACATCCATCTGGCATTGCGATATTCATCTAAAACTAAAGCCATGAACCTAATTAATATCTGATGTCAGTTTGCCAGTCACGGTAATATAGGTTATCCGTGTTTTAGATTAGCTGCCATATGGTCGGGAATTAAATTATCTGAAAGAAGACACACCTTTGTCATGATACGTATAGGCTAAATCGTTAACATATGCAGTGAGTTTACCCCTGTGTAGTCCGTTGCGCATGGCTACGTGGATAACCCCCTTTTTGTTCCTGCATATCATCACAAGAACAACATATGTGGTATAAATAACTGTATTACGGTACCTTCTTTATAGCTTATCGGACTTCATGAAGCTTATGATGGTAATATGGAAATGAAGTGCTTATATGTACACATTGGCCTATGTAATATATTACTAATACTATCCCTGTCTCGCATATAGGACATCATTGGTATAACACATAATTGCCTGTATTTGTTCAATTGACTGATAGCTATCCGATCACGTTTGTGCAGTTTTATCACATTAGTGAAGATTATTCTTTGAGGTATAATAAATAGGCACTGCCTGATATTAAGCGAACTCATTAAATATTAGCGCGAAATGATGACCAGTATAATATTGCCGTTACCATTAGTGCATACATGTACATTATAACAGACATGCATACGAGTGGTAATTGCGCACTTACCTGATGGTGGGCTTAGGTCGTTCAAAGCGAGTTCTGACGCTCAATATATTCAACTTACGGTGATTACGAGACCTTAATCGATTGTTGATGGAGACGAATAAGACAAGCGACAATAATACAATCATTACTAAAGATATGCATTTTACAGGTTTACGATGCCAGAGCCTATACATGTTATGCGTGCATGTTCATGTTATACTGCTGAAAGCAGGTCGTGTGTTTTATCAATTGTAGCAGACTATAATTGTGGCCGTCGCTTCCTTCGGCTCTGTGGCTCTAAAAGAGCACATCCGGCGACCGACTGAGCGTGAACATATGGATATTACATGTTAAGGGACGCTATAACCATATACAGTCATCAAAAAAGTAACTATACAGGTTAAAATGGACTTTTAAAATTTTAAAATATATGTCCTACCTAAAATATTAAATTATAAAGTTGTTGAGAAATGTATCTTCTTTAATATGAGATATTGCACGCTAGGATCGGTTGAATATTGAAGAAATGACAATCCAAAATGTATTGTAAAGTCACAATTTCATTTTTTCACATTTTACAAGTTTGATAATCAAATCAAATGTTTAGAGTCATTTCGGGAATCCCGGGTCCCGCCCGAAATCACAAAACAGGTCCCGGGGTTAAGAATTCCCAAAAAATTCCAGCCCAAATGACGTTCGCATTGAAATCGCAAGGATTTGTTTCGCTGCTGTTTTAAATTTGATTTTAGGCTAAAAAAGTACAGATACACTAAAATGTGCCCCGGTTTGATTTTTTTTTAAATATGATTTCACATTTTGAGCTACGTATAAGGTTGGTGTAATTAACCGGTAAAACCGCAACACATTGATGGAACAAATAATGTTTTGCATTGAAACCCTAAGGAACTTTTTTCTGCTGCTGATGATGGATACCTTGAAATGTGACCCGATTTTATTTGTCGGATATGATTTCACATTTTGAGCTACGTATAAGGTTAATGTAATGAACCGGTCAAACCGCAACATATTTGACGGAACAAAGGACGTTCGCCTTGAAATCGCAAAAAGAACAAATTGTCGGCAATGTGTCCCGATTTGATTTATTTTATATGATTTCACATTATGAGCTGCGTTTAAAGTGTGTGTAACAAAATATTCAGACCGCAACACATTTGACGGAACAAATGACATTCGCATTGAATTCGCAAACAAAAATGCTGCTGATTTAGGCTAAAAATTGACGGATACCCCAAAATGTGTCCCGATTTAATCATTTTGATACAATTTCACATTTGAGCTACGTATAAGGTCGGTGTAACGAACTAGTCAAACCACAACAAAACCGCATTTGAATGAACTGCATTTGATAGAACAAATGACGTTTGCATTGAAATCCCAAGGATTTTTATCCGCTGCTGATTTAGGCTTAAAGATGATGGATATCTTAAAATGTGAATCGATTTGATTTGTTGGATATGATTTCACACTTTGAATCGAAACTATATTCGCTGCCTGCTACACTGTAATAATTTGTCACCACAACAATGTAACAACTCCCGTAAACACGTGTAGAAACACCGAAGAAATCAAATTTGAATAAATATTACCATCGTACTATCCATGATAAAAGACACATATCGCTAACACTGGTGTACATTACAATAGTAAGTAAGCAAATATATACACGAAACAAATTACCAAATAACGCGGCAGTCATCGAATCTGGTTCCGCTGGGATCCTAATGTACCAACCTCAAACCATGTCTACCATAACTGCACAACTAAAAACCAACTGCCAAATCCGATAACCGCGAAACCCGCGAACCGCTCTAGTTTTGCAGTGCGGCCATTAAGAAAATCGATTCGAGTATAATGCGAACTATCAAATCAGTTCACTGGTTGATTGTAAAATAATTGGCTTTGACAGCACTTTACTTTTTCTTCTGTTGATTAAAAGCTGAAAATAGAAGAAATAATTAACATCGTTCGGTATATCTTTGGTGTCAAGGCCTTTCTAACCAATACAAATCAATAGCCTAATTTCGTTGTTAACAATTTTATTTTATTCAAGTACCACATAATGGTATCTTAGTGTTAAACGAATAGTGATGCGGTGGCTTTATCCCAAAGAAAAAAGTACATTGTTCGACTTAAAAGAGGGAGTGAGGGGGGAGGGAGCGTTTGGCTTCGATATCGACTTACAACAGGCAATGTTTTCATAGTACACAAAATAGTGTCCACTTTTTTTTCGCCTATCCCATTTTGATAACCAGTGACTGTAAAAACGAAGACAAAAACCCGAAAAAAGTTGACACCGGCATAGACCTACTGCAAAAGATATTCACGGGTCGGCGTGTTGTTAGTGTTTGTGCTGGGATGGGTTAAGGTTCGTGAGGTGTAAAGTATGGGTTGGATGTTGTAGGGTGGAGTTGGGTGTGATGTGTGTGTCGGCCGGGATGGTGGTTGTTTTGGGATCGAGTTGGATGTGATGCGATATGAAATTCAATTCAATTCAATTCCAGTGAATTTGTCATTGAGCAAAGTAAGATTCTTTTATTCTTTTTTCTAAGAAAAGATTCCTATATTCCCTGCCAAAAAAAGGTTAATGTGATTAAGGATTTTCTTTTCGAGATATCGACGATTAAGTAAAGTTACCTCCATAGAGCTCTGTATAAAAGCACATCTTCTCCTCTCCACTGTCTTTTAATGCAAAAACCTGCGACAAGTTGAATTCAAGCTCGATATGGCAACCACCCAAAGTTTTTATTCATATTTGAAGGAAAAAAACCTCCGTCTTCGTAGACTGATTTCACTGTAATAAGCATGTCATGTATATCAATTATGTCGTGATATTATATGTTTGTATGACATTTGACCTATAATTATTGTGTAATAACTCAGTGTTTTTAATAGATTGTCACGATGTACATTGTTATTATTAATATTATTATTACCTACATTTTGTGAATATTGATGTAATTGTATAAATATATGTATCATTGAATAAAGAATTAATAGCTGCCATCTTGTTGGGGAAAAAAGAAAAGAAAACAATATATATCCTTCCGCCCCATCCACCCGCCCACCCGCCCCCGCTTATATTACCCATAGGCTCTAATTGCAAAAACATCGCAGGTTAAAAGTCACGAAATTTCAAAGGTGTCAACACCGCCCTTAAGATAAGTATAATGTGGCGTTGTTTTAAATAAAATATACCTACGCGCGATTTAGGCACGATGATTATGTTTGTAAAATATAATGCTTCAACATTGAGCTTTCTGGACACCTCCTTTCGAACGCGGACACATCAACACACCCCGACCTGTTTATCAATTAGTGTTGCTAGGCATTCTCGATAGAAGTAATTTGTTGCACGTTCGTATCGTTCGTAATTAGATTGAATCCTTAGGAATATGACTTTCGCTAATGGAAGTAGTTTAAGGCCACGAGATACTATTAAACTCGGTCAAAACTGAATCAAAGCAGTTCAAAGTAATCGATCCGCTCCTCCTTTCGCCGTTTCACTCATCCTTGTTCATTCCTCCAATTTCTTCCCTAACTTCCTCTCACTTTTTTTTATTTCATTTATACATTTCCTTCCCCCTCTCTCTCTCCCTCCGTCTCTGCTGTCACCATTTACATTTACAGCCCCCTCCCCCTCCCCTCACTACGTCACTTTATATATAGTACAATGACATACGTCATGCAATTACCATTCAATGTAACGAGAAGACTACTATGTGGCTAAACGGGTGGAGCATTCCTGTCAGTATTTTTAAGGTTAAAAACAAAATTACAAAGTAATAATTTGAAGCGTCATTTGCCTCATACTATCGAGCATTTATTTCGGTGTGGAACTACGACGGACCTTGGACTCCCACCCCCACCGTCGATTACCAACCCCGGGTACGCAACTTGTTATTTAATTGCCTTTTTTCGCTCTGCCGTTAATAATGTAAATTACCGATGACAAACATGTCATCGGTACGGAAATCAGTGACACTGTATGGATTAGCAGTTGACAGACAGCATTACCACTCTGGAATGCTCAGAATATCAGAACATCGAATATGCTTTTTCTGTCATAACATTTCCCTATTATACAAGATGGAATTGGTGAAAGGATCTGCGATGTCCATTTTTGTCATCATACTTTTGATTAATGGTAAGTATCTGTAGGATATAATATACATGTATTTTGGTGTTTAAATCATATTACTTAGAAATGTATTGAATTTAGATGCTAACATTATTTCAATAAGCCAGACCTGTTGAATCAATACAGTGCATTTGTTGTCACGTTAGTATCGTAGCTCAATTCTTCAGTTGTGTACGTACAATACAGTTGAGGATGTTAAACTTGCAACAAGAACGTGTGGGAAAATCATCATTTGCAAAAAACCTACCGGCAATCAGGTCGGTCATATGGAGGGCAATCGCGGATGGTGCGATTCCATGGCCTGCTATAACTAGCTACAGGTTGTACCGACATAGTCGAAACCTTCTAAAGCTTTATTTCTCCGGTAAGGTAAGTCGCTATTATGCTGAAAACATAGTCCCCTAGACATCCCAGCATAGTTAAAACGATGCACTCAATTCAACAGTGTTGGTAATCCATGCTTGCATGGGATCTTTATAAGTACATTGGAAAAAGTGTACTTTTGGTACAACAGGCTCTTAAATAAGTTTCGGACTGTATTAGTTGGCATTATTTCCATTTTGGCCAGCTGAAACCGTTGAATAATGCATTGTATCGCTGCCAATTGGCAGCTTTTAAACAGGGGTTCAATATTTAGGTTTCGGAGTTGTTTATCTTGAATCGACAACGGTAAGACGGGTTTAATTTGCGGCTGCCCGAGCAAAATGAACCCGTCTTACCGTTGTAGATTCAAGATAAACAACGACGAAGACCTTGATGAACCCGTTCAACAACGACCAAACATATTTAAATCATTCATGTGAATAGCTTTTTTGGATAATTGATGAAAACAAGTAAAAAAACGTGTTTTAATAGGCTTAATTTGACATAAAACAATAGCTGCTCTTTAAAAAACGGGGAAAATGTTTACGTTTTATTATAATTAGGCCCTTATTCATTTATTTATTTATTTATTTATAATTAGGCCCTTATTTGGAAATTGTCCGTTCCCTGTAAATGGGCGAGGGAACCTTTGAATGGGCTTGGTTACAAAAGGTAAACATTATAGAAGATACATTATTTCGCAAGTAAAAAAAATATTTTGTAAAAAGCATTTTATTCACTCACCACTTAAACATTCAGAGAAAAAATAAAACAAGAAAGCGTTTAAATTACATAACACATTTTGATACATGTTTATAGAATATTTATATCAAATCAAAACACACCTCTCCATTTCAATAATGGTACGGTCCATTAGATGAAAGGGATTTCATTTTACCGCGATTCTCTTGTGCTGGATAGCGATCGTTCGATCTAAAATGTATGGCTTTAGGAGTGAGCCGTGACGTATGGCCTTCGCCAAAAATATTTTCCTCAGGGATATAGCTACATTTTGGTATATAAAGCTGTTTGCTAACTTTAAGGATTGCATGGCGAAATGCATTTATACGCCGAAAAAACGGGCGTAAAAATGAACACATTTTGCGAACATTTTTTGTTTGTTTACAATTTTGCATCAATGCATCAATGCATTATGGTTTCCAAATAAGGTTCGCCATCCCAGTAATTTGCATATGAACAGTGGGTTTATCTCAAATCGACAACGCATTGTTACTGTACTTAAGGTATGGGGGTGTTGTTGAACGATTGTTATTATTTTGACCAGGAAAAATCAAAGTATTGCCGAATCATTGTATTTCAGAACGGACAGAACAAAATAACAATAATTGTCAAAAGCTGCGAATTGGCAGATTTGTGACAAAAGCTGCCAATTGGCATCACAATAAAATATAGATGCTAACGCTTTTTTGTAATTTTGGCCAATGAAAAACAATAAATCACCAAATAATACAATCCCAGAGTATTTTAGAGCCGGTTGTACCAGATTCTGCACTGTACTAGTGTCGTCCGATACTGGAACACCCATAATCGTTCGATACTGGTACAAAGTCAGTATTCCAGTATCGGACGATACTATCACCGATACTGGTACATATAAAATGGACCAGTATCGACTGATACCAGAACAGTAAATTCGTACCAACATCGAGCGATTCTGGCAAATGTTATGTTCACGTATTGAACGATACCGGTATACCAATATGTGGGACCTAAAGTAATGTTTCCCAAAACTTTTTCCTTTTCCTTACATATCCTTGGGAAAACTGATCATTCAATCAATGATAGTACGAAAAAGGTTATATTCGCTATTCTTTCCTTCATGTATTGATTTTATATTACTTGCTTACATTTTTTTTCGTAATCCATACATCCTTACACTTTTTTGAGATATAAGGATTTTGCCTTACATTTTTTTCAATGTAAGGATTTTGAAATCCTTACATATCTTACATTTTTTTCGATGAAAGGATTTTGAAATCCTAACATCCTTACATTTTTTCTTCAATGTAAGGATTTGATTTTGAAGTCCTTACATCCTTATGGTTTTTGTCGATGTAAGGATTTTAAAATCCATACATTCTTATACTTTTTTTGTCAATGTAAGGATTTTAAAGTCCTTACACCCTTACGGTTTTTGTCGATGTAAGTATTATGAAATCCATACATCCTTACATTTTTTGTCGATGTAAAGATTTTGAAATCCTAACATCCTTACATTTTTTTTTAATTAAGGTTTTTCAAATCTTCACTTCACATTTTTTTTAAATCGTTTTTCGATGTAAGGTTTTCAAATCCCAACCTTCTTTACATTTTTGTTTAATGTAAGGAGTTTGAAGTCATAACATTCTTACCTTTTAGAATGAAAGTTCATCTGTGTTGGTGAATAATAAATAATATGAAGTTAAACTTTCGATCTCAACACAAGAAATGTTTACCTGTAATTTTCAGGTGTTACTACACCTTTCATCAGCAGACTACTGACTCGACTTGACCTTTTGGAGGTGTGACGTCAGAATCGGGTCATAGACTCTTGGTAATTTGTACCTGCCCCCGTCTTTGTTGAGTGATGGTTGGTTGGCTCTGATGTAAATAGCCTCCTTGACACCTCTCTCGAACCAGATTCTTACCTTTTTTTAATGTAAGATTTTTTCTAGTTTCCTTGCATCCTTACATTTTTTTTCTCGATGTAAGGTTTTTGAAATCCATACATATTTACATATTTTTTCGATGTAAGGATTTTGAAATCCTAATATTCTTACATTTTTTTTTAATCTAAGGTTTTTAAATCCTAACATCCTTGGCATTTTTTTGTTCTCGATCGCAAGTCCAGCAAGGCTCTGTCATAGGGCGTAACATGTTAGGAATACATGTAAGGTTTGAAAACCTTACATTTTAAAGACTCCCTAAATCGTGCAGTAGTTGTCTTCAAGGCCAACAAAAATGGTGTATGGATGTTGTATTCAAAGAATGATCGTATGTTTAGAAAAGAACTAGATGTGTTTCATGTGCGATTAATGGGTAATATTTGTTTGTAATTTTTTGTTTTGACAAAATCCTCCGCCGAAATTAATTATCCACCTGTAACTTCGCTCAAGGTGGATAGGAGAGGTGAATGCGGGAATGTAAGGACCACCCCCTCTCCTTCTCTCCCTCTCATTATAATAATAGACGTTCGTACAGCCTCTATTCATCGGATGTCTTCACAAACATGACACATATTTTTCAGCTGGTAAAAAGAAAGGTGTGGACATTTTACCACATTAGGGTCTGAAGACGTTTTAAGATTAAGATCAGATCAGACCGCAGCTGTTGAATAGCTGTCAAGCATCACATCAGTATGTATGTATTTTTCTTGAAGCCGCGCCTCTCATTACTGATCCCAAACTCGTGTATAGCTAAATTTCACGAATCAACTGCATTCCCTTATAAATGCGACCCATATAACATGTGTATGAAAAATGTCCGCGTCCCCCATAGTTGTCCACGTCCACCAAAATCTTGATGCATCTGCCGCCACTGCCACAGAAGCTCGTTTTCTCCCCAACATGATAGACATCAGTGCCTCGTGTATACAAACGCAATTTGAAAAGTAAAGACTGTCAATTAGCTAGGTATTAAATGTTTTTCTTTAAACAGGCATACATGCAACCACTCCGAAGGGACCCCACACGCAGCTAGCAGAGAAACTATTGAAGAACTATGGACCCACTTTCAGCCGACCTGTACAACACTTCAACCAGACAATAGTGGTCCACTTGTATTTGTTTGTTAATCAGATCATTCAACTTGTAAGTCATAAAAGATAAATGAGTATAAAGGGTTTTCGATAGTAATTGATTCAAGGTGCATTATGATATTTTCGAAATAAAACACACGGGCCCATAATCTCATACGTATTTAAACACGGTTTTAACTTAAACACGCGTCTAACTCACTGAAAAGTGTCTAACTTTAAACATGGGTGTGGGGGTAGTTTATCGCGCATAAACTAAACTCATACACTAACTGTATACCTTTTAATGATTACTCAACCGTGCCCGGTGCAAGCTGAAGTGCAGATCTATTAATAGTCTTAAAAATACACGTGTATTTTGTGGAATTTGGTTGATATCTATAACCCATTTGGGCCAAATTGAATACCCGTATAAAGTGAACGTTGGGACATTCGCCGGTGGTTGCTAATAATTTGTTGTTATATTGTCTATTGTAAACACCGTGGGTTGGTAAACTGCTTTATATTATATTATATATATGATATAAAACATTATTATATGATTATTATATGTTTATCCCAAGTGCCAAATCTAAAATGGATTAGTTAATAAGTAATCAGAAATTGTTTGGTGCACACAAATGGTAACATAAATGTGTTAACATAGTGACGATTGCCACCTTGGAAATAATACATAAGAGCTGATTAAAATGATCTAAGCTTAGAGCCTTGTTGCTTTTAATGAATAAATTAAGACATAATAGTTGTCACGGGTATTCACGATTCAGAAGCTTATTGCCCTAACGTGCAAATACCAAAGGTTATTTTTAGTTTACAAATGAATTTAGTTAAATTACTACGTTGCTTTTGTAAATGTATAAATTAAATAATGTGGCCTTGGGTATTGATAGCTTTTGCGAAAAAAACCACTCCAATACATACAGGCAAACCCTTGACTTCCCAGGGTTTTTTACAACCCCCTCCCCTGTTTTGCTGTTGTTACGTTGTTAATAATGTTTTAATCACAACTTGGTGTTGTTACATTAAACCTAAGTAGACTAAGGGGGTTAATATTCGAAATCAATATCTAGTAGCGCTAGAAAGATAAATGCGTACATGTACATTTAGCTTTCAATAATGTACCTCGCTAGATATCAACTATAACCCATTCCATGGCATTAACGAAGAGAAATGTGCATAACCGAGAACGGGGGGTGGGGTGCAGTCTCCTTCAATTTTAGATTGTTTAAATTGTTATTATGGGTGGTATAGCTCCAAATTTGACATTAATGTTGTTAGACCTAATAGTGTATAGTGTTTATTAGTTTAAAATAATGCTGGGAAACGATTATTTGGATGGTTTATATTAAGACATTTTATACAACATGAGAGCGCTGTCGTGGATCTAGAGCAAGCGTGTGCAACATGCGGCCCGCGGGCCGCCGGCCTCTAATCTGCGGCCCGCGAAACAATCCCAAAATTCCCATCGATGCGGCCCGTTTTAACTGGAACTCCCTAGGTTTTCACGAATGGCGGAGTGATTTAGTGGTGTGCTCCCTTAAAATGTGACGCGCTGAATTTAGTAAATATAACTCGAGGTGTGATTGCGTGTTAAAATCCCTGGTTAAAGTGGCGCTAAAGCAGCAACAGCGAGTAAAGAGAGGAAATTATATGAAGAGAGGCCGGTATTCAATGAACAGTGGACTGAGGATTTTTCTTCCTAAGCTTCCCCTCCCCCTATTACTCCTTCTCCGGACGTGTTATATAATGTTTGACAATCACTGCGGCCCGTGAATGGATCTCAAAATCACAATGAGGCCCGAGAGGTAGAAAAGGTTGCACATGCTTGATCTAGAGCGTCGTAGTGCCATCATTATGATTCCATACCACTAAACGATTGTAGTCCTTGCCAAAGACAATCGGATTTTTTACTCTTTAGAGAAGCCTGTGGCCCAATCATAATCATAAGAAATCAGGAAACTTACTTATTGCCCTTAAATGATTACATTGGAGTCTAATCCTGATTTTAGGAATAATATTGGCAAAGGCAAAATGAGATATTTTCAGTCCATTTTGTAGATTTTTGAAGTGATTTTGATTGTACATGTTCTGTCAACACTGCTCAAAAACACAGCTGTCCAAAATCGGGGGCTTATTTCTCGAAACTTTCAGGGTTACCCTATTTTTGGATTCAATGATCACAAATATCATGAACTTGAAGAAAAATGTATAAAGTTGAATGATCCAGTCGCTTTATTAAGCGAGATAATCAACGCTTTGTAACAACCCTTTAACATGTAAAAGTATAGGGACCTATTATAGTGGCATTGAATCTTATCGTGCTACTTGCTCAGTTATCAATGGATAGGAAAAGCCAACAGCTATTACAGTGGTACGAAATGCATGACAATGGGCGTTGAATATAGAACAATATAGGGGTTGCCAAACAACGTTGTTTAGGCGACGAATTTTCAATTTGTTTCTTTCTTTTTTTTTAGAAAAAAAGGTTGGGATTTTTTATTTTAAATTTGTCGATCATTATTAATTGAAAATTGTTTTTAAATGTTTTGCATTTTTGGGACATTTCGAAAATTGATTGAAATGCCCCCAAATTCCCGACATTCTTGTTACCACCTCCCCTCCCCCCGTTTACCCGTAGAATAGGTATGATTTCGTGGCCTTTGACTATAAAGATAAACAAAAGCGATGATATCTGTTCTGAAATGTTACAGATAGGAGGTCTACTATTTTCATTTATACCGTACATGTATTACCTTTGAGTATTATCATTGTAGCAGACGATGGTAGACACGAACGGTCGTTAATTTTGAATTCCATTACTTTCGATGTAACAATGGATTTTGCCCGGGATTTTGATTATATGACCCCATAAAATTCATCACACGTTGGAACTAAATTATTTCATCCAAAAACCGCTGGAGTTGGATAACCAACTCCAGTGTCAGTATTTTTTTTTTACAGCAAGCTGTGTGTAAATCTACCGC
The DNA here is from genome assembly GCA_035610835.1 of Ophiura sarsii. NCBI lineage: Eukaryota > Metazoa > Echinodermata > Ophiuroidea > Amphilepidida > Ophiuridae > Ophiura > Ophiura sarsii. The sequence continues at coordinate 22,028,410 of CM069451.1, read as the reverse complement.
GTGCACAGCGCCACCAATTCTATGCTGACTAACACGGCGGTCACCGACGCATTCCAGACGATTATCATAATTTATTCAAATATTCAAAAGGTCCGTTTTCGCTACGTACGACTTTCCTATCCCAAAATTAATAGTATCCCTGATAAAGTCCTCAAGTTTGGTGTAATATATTTATACACACGGAAAGGGGAAACACTCAGATTTCAGATGCCGTTTATTTTATCTGATTTGGATTTGTCAATCCTGAGATATACTCAGTTTATCAAACCTACCCAAAATCGACGTTGTGCCACTTTTACAGAAAGAATGATTATGAGCGTCAAAACAATACTAACATTGGTCTATCCATGGGCATCAATCGTCTTGAAACATTGGGCTGGGCATTTGACCAGAATTGTTTAGAAGAGGCTGAGGAACAAAAATGATGTCCTTGAAATATATATGTGGCAAGGGATTTCTACGAGCAATTATTCTGGGATCCCTCTGAAGTGCACGCCGCACTTTATCAATGTGTTACTGTATCCTGCCACTGTTCATATCTCAGTCTTCCAGAATGTTCTTTATTCATATTGGTGCTTGTATTATCTACCAATCATTTCCAATACTTCTTTTTATATAGGTGTATTCCTAGATGGTACGTGAGTGTTTGGGAAATGAATCGCAAACTCTCTGGTGACTTCTACTGGACTTCTCGTTTCATGGTATTTTAAAACCATGAACACCCTCTTCTAATGAAATTCGAGGCCTCACCCAGCCATATGGATGTCTGTCTTGTTTTGAAAATGTAGGCCCCATAAACATTTTGTGAAACCTCGTCAAAAGGACTGGTTCGAATTATGTAACAAACATCTTTATATTCAGTTATGCTTGGATACACAGGCGCTAATTCTATTATTTAAACCTATTCAATCTCAATACAAAAATGTTATTTTGCATAACACTGGGAAAGGGCAATCGTACAAGTGGAAGTTGTATCTTAGGAGTAAACCTTTGAAACTGTAAAGTGGCACAACGTCGATTTGGGTAGCTTTGATAAACTGGGTATATCTCAGGATTGACAAATTCAAATCAGATAAAATAAACGACATCTGAAAGCTGAGTGTTTTCCCTTTCCGTGTGTATAAATATATTACACCAAACTTCAGGACTTCATGGTCAACAAGTTGCGCAAACATGTGCACAATTTTTTTAGGGACACCCTGTATTAAAATATATTTGGTACACTTTATGTAAAAAAAAAATATTAAAATATGTTTGTTTTATTTGTAACATTTCCTTTATTCTAGATTGAACGTGAACAGACATTGAGAATGAGCGCTAATATTCAAATGGTAAATATCACAAATAGTGAAGGCAGAGGGTTTATCATTTAGTTTTAAACCTTGTTTTCTAGTAATTCCACGAATATCTAGTGACATTTAATCCTATCTAAATGCTAGTCACACTGTTGGGTAGAGCTAACGTGTGCCCGACCATTTTGGAAATTTGAGTTTACTTTCGTGTTAGCTGTCAAGACGTATTTGGCACACGTTGTATTCGTTAGTGAATCGCTATGGGTTCGCCGAGGTACGCTGGGGTTTATGAAAATGAGCATGTTCAAAATGTTGTTGCGGGTGGCAACGTAGTGATCAATGCGTTATGTATTATACGTTGAGCATTCGCCTGAACGTTTCGCACGATGGGTGTAGGTTTCTTATTCGGCCATATACACACGCTCAAAATGTTAAGCATGCTCAAAATGTTGAGCGTGTAACATGCGTTGTGATCAATATGCTATGTATACGTTGAGCATTCGGAGTGTGAACGTTTCGCACGTTGGGTGTAGGTTTCTTCGTATATGGGCGAACAGCTCACATATAAGGCACTTACACCGAATGCACACCGTAAACAAATCGTATTGTTCACTACGTTGTCACCCGCTCAAACTAATGAGCATGCTCACACATTCGTGAACCCCAGCGTAGCTCTGCGAATCCCTAGCGAATTGCTAACGAATACAATGTATGCCAAATATGTCACATACAAATGATAACTTACACGAACGTACAAACAAATTTCGAAATGGTCGGTCACATGTTAGCTCAATATGCAATGTTTAAATATTTGACGGGATGTAATCCCCCGGGATGTTCACCTATGGTACTTCATTGAGGTATTTGTTATTCCAATTATTTAAATGAGATATGTTTATCTATCTATAATTCTGTATTGTATATGCATTAATTTACTCATTTAGACAATCATATCTTTTTTAATATGTTGTAATAGCATACCCAGTAAACCAAAGGTATCTAACAATCAAAATCAAGAAGTGTATTGTTTGAAAGACAAAGATTCATACCATACACTATTCCTCAATAGAAGCACTCATGCATCCCATACCAAGATCACTTGCATCACATATTGACCGACCCTTAGGCTAGCATATACGAATAATTAAAAAAGAAAATGTCAATATACATGAATTACTCATACATAGGAATGGAAAGATGAGTATCTAACGTGGAATACCTCCGACTACCCAAGCGTAACAGCTCTCAACATTCCAGCATCACTAATCTGGCGACCGGACATACATCTTTATGAAAAGTAAGTTATTGTTTTGAAATACAATGAAATGTGATTGTAAAGTCTCGTCGAACCAGAGATACATTAGATTGTGCATGAATCACGAAATGATTGATGGATTGTTTAGAGGTAACTGTGAAGAATCACTATATTCACTTTGGAACCGAATAATTTCACTAGGGGCGTATCCCACAAGGATAATTCCGAGGTCAAAAATGTTTTGATTAATCACAGTTAACTGACAAAACAAATTATCTTAAAGTCATTAGTTTGATTCAAATTCGTCAATTAAAATCGTCATGTCATTATACGAAACTTACTTGTACTATTAAGTATTCATTAAAAAGTTACACAAATGAGAAGACAGATGCCACTGTTCCAAAAATATATGTCCAAATAAATAAATCAAATCAAATCAAATCAAATCAGCATAATTATCTAAATGTTGACAGTGGCGATTTATGTATTTTAAAGCAAAGGATCGATTAATTAATTGAGTGGAATTATAAAAAAAAATAGCAATTATCAAAAAACCAATAAATGTACTTTCAATATTTATTTCATTTATTTTGTTGTTCCTTTTTTTTTTGAAAATGATATAAACATCAATTTTAAGGGAGACCGTTCTAGTACGCCCTCGTGTCAGGTTTGCCCACCACGTGATTATCATCATTGCGGTCACTGGATGAATTTGTCGATCACGCAATAGATCTGTTGCGACCACAATAACTTGGCAGACCACAGTATTCGTCCAATTGTTTCATTTCAATCAAAGTAACTGAATAGACCTGGTATTTGACCGGATGTAATGATTTAGAAACCAACGATACCGACATCACAAGGTACACAAAACAAGATTGTATCTAATGTATTTGCCCGGACTGATTATAAACTAATGACTACAGGCATCTTCGAGCATCTATAACATAATTACTAGAAGGCTATATTAAAAATATCTTTTGTCTCAAAGCTCTTCAGTTTTTCAAAACCTAATGCGGAATGCGGGTTTTTTTATGTGATCAATGAAAATCTGAAAAATCTGTGACATTTTGGGATTTTTTAAGATTTGTGTTTTTCTAATGCGCATCAATAAACTAACGCGCGCGTGAGCTTTGAGACAAATGATTTTTTTAATATAGCCTAATATAAGTTGCTATAATATTGTTTCATTTATATTTTTTATCACATTTAGTATAGACAAGAGATATCAACACTACACAGATGTTCTAACAGTGGTACATCCAGACGGACGCATCTTATGGTTAACACCAGCCATTTTAACTACGTCTTGCCGAATTGACGCACGCTTTTTCCCTTTCGACAACCAAAAGTGTCGACTCACATTCGGTTCATGGGTTCATGGTATTTCTCAAATGGATGTGCTACCTACCCAAACGATGAATTCTCATGCTTATTACGTACCAAATGGCGTTTGGGATCTGACTACTTTTCGCGCGGAACGTGTGCCACGAAGATGGGAGGGTTTCGAAGAGGTATATCCTGAAATCGTGTTTGAACTAGTGCTAACCCGTCGACCATTGTATTACATTCTGACGGTGATCACACCGTGTTTCATGTTATCGCTCATCAATTTAATGGTGTTTATACTACCTACGGAATCTGGGGAAAAGGTTTCGCTGGGAATCACCAATGTTTTAGCCTTGGTACTTTTTCAGCAGCTGATAGGGGAATCCATACCACCGGTGTCTGATAAGTCGCCATTTATCTGTAAGTATATCGCGTTGCATCACTTAATACCAACAATTGATCTTCAATACACGTACAATATTTTAACAACACGTGTGAGTATAAGCTGCGACGAAATGTTCACCATTTATTACGTACAAACTCGGTGGAAGAAGAAGGTAACATACATGACTCGTTCGTAGATAAACGCTTATTAAACACAGTTTCTGAACTTTATTTTCTTGCTTATTTCAGCTGGTTATTATTTTACCCCGATGATCATCATAGGATGCGTCTCAGTCATATCTGGCGTTTCTGTGGCATATCTACACCATCAACCGACAACGTCCAAAGTCCCAGCTTGGATAGGCGTGTTGCTTTGGAAGTGCTCGTTCTTTAAACCACGACGTTGCGAGTTTCGAGAGAATGATGGCATTCAGAAGGCAAACCATGAACAAAAGAACGAATTAGCTAAATATGATGTGTCAAACAGCGCTAACAACGACAACAACGCTGAGGATACATATTCCGCCATTACTGATGACGGATATGGCAACAAGAAGTTGTGTTATACTTGGGTCGACGTGGCTGCGCAACTGGACAGGTTAATGATGATAACATGTATTAGTCTAACTTTACTCTCGGTGATTGCTACAGCATTGATGTTTGTGCTGCAGAAATGAATAAATTGAATTCGCCACCTATCGGTTGGAATAAACTTTTCACTCACTGAGGCTGGGCCGCAACAGGCTCTGAAATACTTTGGGATTATATTATTTAGCATTATTTCAATTTTGGCCAGCTAAAATGTTAAGGAAAACCGTTGAATATTGATTTTATTGCTGCCAATTGGCAGCTTTAACGATTGTTAGTATTTTGACCAGGAAAAATCAAAGAATTGCCGAATCATTGTATTTATGAACACATTTTGGCAGTACAAAAAACAACAATTGTCAAAAGCTGCCAATTAGCAGCTTTGAATGCTGCCAATTGGCAGCTTTGTGGCAGAAGCTGCCAATTGGCAACAATAAAATATAGATTTTAACGGTTTTTTGTCATTTTGGCCAGTGAAAATCGATAAATCACCAAATAATACAATCCCAAAGTATTTCAGAACCTGTCTACACTCTAAATTTCAGGGATTAAAATTTTAAATCTCAATTAGGATTTTAAAAAAGTTAAATCTGACAAAATTTAATTTTAATCTGAAAAGATTAATTATCGAATATTTAATCACAGACTCGATTTTAGTTTAAATCTTTGGAAGGATTTAAATTGTAAACCAATCAGATTATCATGATGAGTGCACGTGATCCATCCGATTCTTTTCGCTACGTTATCACGACGCCATCTTTTTTGCGATTTTGTGTGCGGCGGCGTACGTAAAAGGCTGTGGGGAAACATCGAGAGAAATTCTTGACCAAAAATGGCTTCAATGCCATCATTACTGACACACCAAAAGACAGGCATCAGCCCAGTGCACATCCGAGAGCATTTTGAACAGTTTTCACGGTGATAAGATGTAGACTTTACTCGAATTTGAGACCTGTCACCACAAAATGAGCGTTAAGTCGCCAGTGTGCATTAGGAGATATAGTCCAATGAACATGCCAAAAATCAATAGAAAACAAAGACATTTTGCAACGTCAATTTGAATTTTGACAGGGAAAACATTGATCAATTGTGACATGTTGCATATCATTTTAAAGCTTGTTTCCTGAGTATTTTGAATCTGGAGAAACCTCAAAATTAAATTTTCCGACTTAACACTCATTTCGTGATGACAGGTCTCATTTGTGTTTTTCTGTTCTGACTCGCCGGTGGATGGAGTAAAAGTCAGGAATGCCTATAGGCCATCATGCGTTGTTCACTCATTCACTGTGGCCGTGATCGGCTCCCGTATTATTATCCTTATTTACTCAGAATGCTCTCGGATGCACACCAAACTGAAACACATCCTTCAACATGTCAGCGATACTGGCATCAAAGCCACCTCGGTCAAGAATAAACAGCCTCCACATACGCCGCACACACATAAAACGGATTTGAAAAATCAAGTCCAAACAGATTGCTTTTAAATCTTTCAATTCAAAGAGATTTGAAATTTAAATCCATTGGGACTTATTTTGTTAATCCCTTTGGATTAAAACTCATTTTGTCAATTGCTTTTAAATCTCTTTCTGAGAGTAGATTTTAATCCAAAAAGATTTAAAATTTAAACCCATTGAGACTTATTTTGTTAATCCCTTTGGATTAAAACTGTTCAATCCTTGAAAAGATTTATTTTAAATCCACATTGATTGGTCCCTCCCTACAATCCCTAAAGGATTTAAATTTAAATCCCTTGGGATTAAATTTAAATCCTTGTAATTTAGAGTGTAACGAGATCAAGACAAAAACAAAGTCGATAAAGAATATTTCTGAAAATTTTGAAATAATTACAACTACAACTCAGGGGGGCAGCGATAGTCATTACTATTGTTATTGATAGTTTGACATAGAATCATCAATATGATATATTCTGTGAGATATAGACAAAATGGGAATTTCAAGTTTAGAAATTCAATGTTTTTTTAATTTAACAACACATTAATCGGCCGAGTGCACCAATGGCGAGTAATTGAGGAATAGCGCTACCTCGCTAGAGAGAGAGAGATAAGTCATAATTTTGAGAGTGTCAAACCGGACTAAGCTATGCTGCTGCAACTATCGATGCTAAATATAAATAGTGTGCAAGGTACGCTGACATAGTTATGTTTATAAAATGTATGACTTTAATCAAAACATTTCATTGGATTAACTAATTTATCTATTAGATAAATAAATAAAATATTAACGTATGGGTCTTTATAATTTTAAAATGAAATGACATAAAAATAAGGTTACATTAATCCACTAGCTAGTTTAAACAAATTAAAGAATAATAATGAATACACAGGGATCGAGCCCCTGTTTGTTGATTGCAAGTAACATGGGCAAGCCACAGATATCGACGAGGGGTTTGTGTGATTTTTATTATTTAACTATTGATCCATTTATGTACATCAAACGGAGTTTTATCGTGACATTTTTGCCATTTTATACCATATTTGTATGTTACTCTCGGCAAAAAATGTGTTTGTAATGTAATCATAGTCATTATTATTTAAAGGACGGCAACAAACTATTACGTTTCGAACATAACAAATGGCGTCATATTCACCGACTTCATTGCTCGACCGGACGTGGTGTGACGTGCTGTATTATTCATGTTATTGAAATTAACGTTTGAAGTACGAGTATGTAGCGACTGACAACATATTTATACAATTTTACGGAAAACATACGTGTCATTATAATTACTGTTTGATACATGTAAAAACGTTAGACGTTTGCGACAACTTTGTTGAAGTGGGACGTCCCTAAATCCATGAAATCGCCCTATCTCTAGTATGGTCTCTTACTTTCAATAGGGTAAATAATGATAGGTATAGTAAAAATGACTGTGATTTAATGTATTAACTTACAACTGCTGTACATGCAGTTAAGACACCGAGTAACTGTTTGAATCTGGATCTGAAACATTTATAATTATACAAGTTAATGGGAAATTCCGTTGGGACAGACAATTAAGTTACCGCTGATAAAGGGTGTCTATCAAGTATGGAATTTAATAATAATTTAAAAATAATAATTCAAGGTTGTTTGTTCATGAATATCAAATCAGTAAGTCAAGAGGCCTGCGTTAGTGTTTTGACAAGTCTTGAGAGACGCTCTTAAAACAATGAAGGGTATAGAAAAGCAGACTGATATACATTTTGAATTTTCATAAAACGATAGAATCTTGGTTATTTATATGTAAACTGTTTTAATATGTAGGGCTAAGTAGCTTAATAATTATCACAGTGAAATGAGGTGACTTAAAGGGCACAGGAAATGGGATGATAATCCTGCTCCAAGTCTTTGTGGGACATTCCATTACAATAAACAGGGCCAGAAAAATGAACACACCACAAATGACATCATTTGTGGTATATTGATTACCAGTGAGTATCATGAATAGATTCAAACCAGTCACCTGGAATTTTCTTTTCATAGTACTCACTGAGCTATCAATAGTTCCACAAATGATGTCATCATCAACTAGCACAAATATTGAATGCTTTCTGGTCCCTCCTCGTCGTAGACTTGACTCAAATCACACCACTTATATTTGCATTTCCTGTGCCCTTTAACAACAGTGAGAACATTTCGCAACAAGATAGTACTGTGTGAGTGTGAATGATGTTGAGGGATAACGGCGTCAGGTATCCATCACCCCTTGAATCACCAATAATATGCAATATTATTTATATCAGGGTTTTTAACGCTACAATAAAACTGTGTATTGAATATTGTTCAACCAAAGTATCCGGATGCGAACAATATTCTAAAAATATTCCCGTCCAATATTTTTTGCGCGGCGTTTCTATTTCGCTGAGGTGAGTTCGGGCTGTTTTTTGCACGTAAATCCAATACAAGAGTTCTGAAAATCGAAATATGACGTCATAACCATTGCTTCGGGACAAAATGGCGCGGTACCCCACCCCACCCCCCCCCCCCCCCCCCCCACCCCCTAGATGGGGAACGGTCCATGGGGAGTGAGCCCTCTATCGGTACAAAGAAAAAAAAGGTCGTACTGAAGTTGACTATATCACATGAGGCCGGAGGTGTCTTGGATTTCGAGTGGTTTAAGCGCTCAATAAATATATAGTTTGGGTATTGGTACGGGATGTAGTCAATGAGCGCAAGGGTGGGTTGACAAAAACTGTTTTTTGGTGATTCCCAGTGTCAAACACTGGAAACCTCCAAAATGGACCATTTTGACAATCCATCCGCCAAATCCAACAAATATATTTATTGAGCACTTACACAACTTGGAAACCTTTGGGAGCTCAAGCCCCCCCCCCCCCCCCCCCCCCCGGGTCCCAAGAGGGTAAAAAAGGGGAGAGAGGGGAGGGAGAGGAGAGGAGAGGAGAGAAGGAGGGGAGGGAGGAGAGGAGGAGAGGAGGAGGGGAGGGGAAGGAGGAGGAGGAAGGGAGGGGAGCTATTATTAATGTCTCTCACCTTATCTCTACGTCTCACGTAACCCCCATTGGCAAAAGAGTAAAAAATAAAAAGGAATATAAGGAGGAAGGGTATCGAGCATAGACAATGCAAGCGAAGAGTGCCCCCTCCCCACCCCCACCCCCACTTCAGACCACTTGGGCAAGCATTTGATGACAGAGAATGCTACAAAAATGTTGGTAGAAACCAGTGGCGGCGGCCGGAGACATTATAATTTAGGGTGGGTGGGGGGGGGGGGGGGACGGACGATGTAGGGGGTGGCGGACATATTTGATACACATGTTTATGGGAGACTTGCCCTTAAGGGGGTGTCTGGAAGACTTGAGACTTTTAAAACATAATCCCCAAAGAAAAGGTTAATGGTGTAAGGTCTAGAGAGCGAGTAGGCCACTCCGTAGCATGTCCAAGACCAACAACTCTGTTTATAGGACGAACGATGTAAATCGTGTTTTGCACTTGTCTACTTATATCTTTAATATCTCAGCGAATCATTATCGCTGTAATTTGACTATGTGAAAGCTAAGAAGTAGTCCTAACGGAATATTCAAGGTTTACGGCGATATGTGATTTGCTGTAATCGTACAGCTCTCGGCAAAAAGTGTTGCGGTTTTGTGTTGTTGATACACCCTGTATATTAACTGGTTGCTAAATGGTTCATTACCAATCAGATTACAGCATTTGTATCTATTTCTATCTACTAAGGGATAAAAGAATATATTGCATTTGTGCAGCTCGTGCAATATATTCATGTATCACCCGAAAATAAGACATTCAATATTACATAGTTATTTAGTAGGAGCCATAATGTATTTTCGTGGTGTTTCTTTGTCTGTTAAAAGTTAGACTGGATTCCATATATTTATGGTAGAAGGGTTCAAACAATTAAGGGTTGCATTTGAATTAAAAATGGCTCCCACTATTATACATGTGTCAATAATACAACAAAATTCCCACTATTATACATGTGTCAATAAAACATTTAACTGACATGCATATCAACTGTTTGTGTGAGCTCAAATATTTTGTTTAATGTATAGTTTGCCCAATATCCGATATTTTGTGAACAAGTTATCGGGCAAATAACACCGGTTTAGATTACAGTTCGTTGTCTACTATAGGTTACACATTATAACCATGTTAACGTGGCTGAAAAATCTCCGTTTTACTGTGGGAAAGTAAGCATACTGTGGCTACAGGATGGCGCTCAACCGAAATAAAACCCATTAATATTCGGATTGGTTAAAAACTCCGTGTTTATAGTGTTTACTGCTCATCGAATAGTACAACATATGCATAGAGGGCGCTCTGTCAGTGATCCATTGTGGAACACAAACGCAAAGTCAGCGTTTAACTATATTCATGTACGTATAGATTAAGGTAGAATGAAGAATTGAAAATCAACAAACTAATGTTATCACAGAATAGAATTGTGTTATTCTAAAACCAATTGATTTTGAGTGTAATACCTATTTTTATGTTCTTTCTTTTTTTCTTTTTAACTTGAAACATTACAAATGTTGACGTTTCCTGTTTGTTTGTTATTAAAATAAAAATATAGCATTCGTTCGTTACGAACATTCAAGTAACATTTGAGGTATCCTTGGGGCATTCTGGTATAACATTTTTCAACGGTAAACGTATATAAATCCATATACTAATATAAAATAATAAACAATTGTGCCTGATATCAAAATTACAAAATAGTTAGTGATACAATTAAGGCGAAGGTGATGAGTTGAATTGGACTATATTATGATCTACATCTATCCGTTATCAGCCTTACTGCACCCTTCTTGCTCAGCCGTTGTAATATTTTAAACTCCTTTTCATACGTATGGTTAGTGTCCGTTTTAAAATCCATCATCCTGTGCTCGTAGTAATGATTATAAATAGGTCTGTTTAATCTGTCCTTTGTAAAAGGATAAAATCCATAGAGTGATATACGTTCACATATAGCGGTAGAAAATGTGTAGAGAATCAGTCCACTGGTGGGAACATTCAGATCCCATAATCTGTGAAGGAATAACACACAAATATGCATTATTAAATATAACATGCATACAGCTGCTATCATGCTATAGTTTTATTAGTTCCAAATTTGCAAAGCCTCGGTACACCAGCGAATGGATACGTAAGGACGCGGGCGACCCTAAAGTCAAGACGATAATTGTGTATTATATGATTACGCGTGCGTGCGTCCAAAATCGCGTACGTGCGACCAAAACCACGTGCATGCCACCCAAACCGTGTACGTACAACCAAACTACGTGCGTGTGTCATAAAACAGCGTGTGTGCGCCAACACAGCGAGCGTGTGGCCGTTATCTCTCGCATACGGTTGGATTACTGTTACGCGAAGAGATATTAACCGATTAGCCAAATATTTCTTTTTAATTTATTTTTCAAATATAAAGTCAATGTATTTTCATAAACAATGTTGTCTCTCATTAAAAACAGCACTTAATTCACGCCCCTTGTGAACTGATATAGTTTTTGCAACGGTTACTGCCAGCCTAAACCGTTACAATTTAAAAAGGCTTCTAAAGACAAAAATACATCAAACCGTCACATTTTAATAACATGATACTTTACGTATTTTACACGTCCGTTCTGCCATGCAGTACAGTTGAACTCATTTGGTGTTTTAAAAAAATAAAGAATAAATTATTCTTGAATATAGTTCATTATCACAAATTGACTAGCCATAACAGTGAACAAAAGTGCGAGGCATCGTTTATGTCTAGGCTTTACTCTGGCGCCTAGCGAATTGATTTCGCCGTTCTGCCTCATTGTACGGTGGTATTGGTGCTTGATCGAATACAGTGGCGTAGATATACATTTTCATTGGAGCATGGAGGGTGCAATAACGGGAGGTTTTTCTTTGGGTGGTGGGGCATCTTAATTACAACTTGTCAGCGAATTCCTGCATATTTGCTCTCAATGATCATTATTTGTGAAATGTGCTCGCAACTTTAGATATATATATATACAAGTATGGTTTCCGGATAAAGTTAATGATTTTCGTGTTGATTCGGTTAACAATAGACCTGAAATATAGAGGTAAGTATTCAAGCTTTACAATCGTATCAACTATAATCACCCCCCAATAACCACACACACCTCACACACATCCGCAATGGTTACAATTGATCTGCTATACTCTACCTGCCTTTTAGTCGGATTGCCAAGACCCTTTGGTGAAAAAGCAAAACGTAATGGTAACTTTAACCCGTTCCGTACAATCTTCGCCAGTTGGTGGACTGGCTGCAAATTATGAGTGCTCTTAAAATACCATAAGATAGACGAATTGAGAAACCGTAACCGATGTTGGTATTCATCTCTCCAATCGATACTGCCAGAATTGTCGCTTGTTAAATTACCAAGCATGTGACGTATAACCTCTTGGTTAATCGACATTATGTCCGTTTTCACTCCAACATCACGGCCAAATGGCCCTTGTGGTGCCATGTTTGCTCGAATGATAAAGTCATGATTGTCGATATCTTCACCGCATTCGCTACCGTACAATATACCACTGCTACCAACAATAGCACATGTTTTAAAGTTAGTAACAGATAATCCTGCTGTTTGAGGGCTATCGTAAGTTCTCTGGGATTTAGGGATTTTGACGGCTGATTTGTGATGATTGTGACGCCGCCAACCTAAATCGAAATCGTACGCTGTAACTGGAATATCCGGGTGAAAAACTTGAATTGCATTCTCGATCTTGAAAATACTTAAGAAGTTGTTTCTGAAAATGAACAGAAACATTGGCATTACTTGTCATGCACAGCACAATTAGTTGCATTTGTTATTGATCTGGTACCGGAACTCACTGAAACAATTCACGTGTGTACTTCGGTCCGCGAAAATCACAAAATCTGGCAATCGGGCTTGCATCCTATCGGGAAATTCATTTCCTATTCAGATTAAACTACTCTTATGTTGCCATGACTAATTTTTGACAAATAACAAATCAAAAATCTTACTAATTTAACTTATTAATATTTTTACAATTAACTAATTAATATTTTTCAAAATAAATGTATTTTGTTTTGGTTTTCGACATATTCAGGTATTACCTACAAATATGATATTATTGAAAGGATTAATAAACCTCATATATCCGCTCCACTATCATCATTATTTAACCGATTATGAGACCTATTGAATATTGGTGATTTCATTTATATCTTAAAGGCACAGGTCCACTTCGACCAGTTCATCTAGCGTAAACTAGCTGTCACCTGCTCATTTGGCCGGGTCATTTGGTGACAGATGGAATAGAGCTAGTTAAGATGGAGAAATCTCAACCTTGAGATAATTTATTTCCAAAGGATCTGGTTGGTAGGAGTGGACAGGAGTTTAAACAAGTCAAACCAATATTCGGTCAATCTTTATAATTGGATATTTCTATGTACATGTAGGAGTTATAATTATGGAATTATGAGCGTATTAATTACCTGGTAAGTCACTCTTGAGCAATGTATAATATCATTTGAATATCATGTAGCATGTAAAAAAGCGCTGTTTAACATTTGTACACCTGTTACCTTATTAATCTCAACGCAGTAAGGGTACCTGGTATCAGCGATGATTCAATAAACAGATACGGATTCAATACGTATTACATGTAGGCTAGTGCGTTACCTTATTGCATGAGCTGCTGTTGTGTTGATATAACGAAACAAATCAACCATGGATCTAAAAAAAATAAAAAAGCATAACATTAGACATTACAGTTATATATGAAACACTTTTTATTAAAGCAACATGCGAAAGAGCAGAACATGCTCCGCAATGCATGGAACCATTCTCTTGGGCAGGTCCGTCATCTGTGTTTACTGTCCTCTTTTGCAGATAAATTACGCACATTTCACACTCACTGCACATTGCTATGTGTGACGCGATCTGCACATTCGTATTCACTTGTTTTGCTAGTGCGATTTCCTCTCTGCGAGCCTGTATGCGTTACATTAGCACGGCCGTGAAAATGTATGGACAAGAAGGTCAACGCATGGGAAGGGGGTTGATTTTGTAATCAGCATATATAAGGGGGCACATGAACACAAATGCTCATTCACCAAGGAGCATTCAAGCTTGTAAGGACATCGCGAGGCGGTAGAGATAGAAATTGTCGAGTATCAGCTTTATTTTGGATATCCTGTATACAACCTCAATCAAAAGTATTAGGACACCTTTATACACTACTAACCAAAAATAATTAGGACATCTTGCATGCGGCAAATTGGGATAAAATGCTATATAGGAACCCATTGCACTACTGTGTTAGCATTTTAGTATTTTAGATTCGGTAATTAACTCTTAGGTTAATTTATAACACAAGACTCTGATTTGCGGTTCTGCGTCAAATTTGCGAGAATTTGACTTTTTATTTCATTGGTTGATCAGGTAATTTCACTATGTTCTGACATCCACTGTCATTATAATCGTCTGGCAGCCTCACCAGAACCCAAGCCGTTCTGCTAAACTACGGAGGACTTTCACTATGTTCTGACATCCACTGTCATTATAATCGTGTGGCAGCGTCACCAGAACCCAAGCCGTTCCGCTAAACTACGGAGGACTTTAGTAATAGTCATCATAATTGTCTGGCAGCCCTCACCAGAATGAAGGAAGCCGCTCCGCTAAACTACTCAAGACTATCATAATATTTGTCGCGTGGCAGCAATCACCATCGATACCGAATCCAGTCCGCTAAACTGCGGAGGACATTTCGCCATATCTCTTACCCGTATTACGCGGGTCCACTGAAAGTCTAATATATTTCCATTATACGTTGATATATTGATATACTTCCTTTATAAGTCCATTATATATTTGCTATCGCCCCTCGTCCCCAGGGGGCCATCATAGGGTCCTATTCTGACATGGGGTGGTGGGAGGTAAAATCGCGAGCAGAAATAGTTTCCCGGCCAGGTCTCTCGCAAACGCAAAAAAGGAGGGAAACAATTAGACTTTACCAAGACCTGGCCGAGAGATGATGAAGTAACCGGAAGTTAAATTGGATTAATTCAGACGGGCCTCATTAATCCGAATTAACTCTTAGGTTACTTTATAATACAAGACTCTGATTTGCGGTTCTGCGTCAAATTTGCGAGAATTTGACTTTTTATTTCATTGGTTGATCAGGTAATTTCACTATGTTCTGATATCCACTGTCATTATAATCGTCTGGCAGCCTCACCAGAACCCAAGCCGTTCCGCTAAACTACGGAGGACTTTCACTATGTTCTGACATCCACTGTCATTATAATCGTGTGGCAGCGTCACCAGAACCCAAGCCATTCCGCTAAACTACGGAGGACTTTAATAATAGTCATCATAATTGTCTGGCAGCCCTCACCAGAATGAAGCAAGCCGCTCCGCTAAACTACTCAAGACTATCATAATATTTGTCGCGTGGCAGAAATCACCATCGATACCGAATCCAGTCCGCTAAACTGCGGAGGACATTTCGCCATATCTCTTACCCGTATTACGCGGGTCCACTGAAAGTCTAATATATTTCCATTATACGTTGATATATTGATATACTTCCTTTATAAGTCCATTATATATTTGCTATCGCCCCTCCTCCCCAGGGGGCAAACCGAAGGCCAAAGGGCTGTGACCTGACCTATGGCCGACGGCCAACAGCAGCGAGCGGATGAGGATGAAAACACCCATTGCTATCTTCGTAGAAACATGAAAGTAACTTTCATGGTAGAAAGGTGCACTGGTGCCATCCACCAAAAAATTAACCAAATGCCTGGACTAAACTACGGTAGTCACCTCTGGGGTAATCAGTTTCTATACCAACCCTTCAAACGATTTCAGATCATGGTTAGGAAAAACCAAAAACAAATGGGTCGATTGTTGATACATGCCATCACCTTAATGAAAACTACCGGACGTATTGCATGATTGTCACAGTTTTATTTCGTGAGCACACAACGTCCATATCATAATCATGAACTTACCGGCTCAGGAGATAGTGAGTTTCCTGACATATACGAGCCATATAAATTGTGATGTTAAGTTGCCCAATGGAAAGAGTCAAAGACCCAACTTGGTCCGGTATAATGAATAGGAAATACAATAGCGATTCGATCATATGTCTATTTCTCTATTAACCACACGGGTTTAAGTCTCACGTAGCATTACTAAAACAATTTACACAGATTGAAGGAAGAAATGGAAATCAATATTCAATCAGTCGATTACTGTTAACTGTGCGTATTATATTATAATCAATTGAATGAATTGAACATTACATCCTCAGGGGATTCGGTATAACACCAAACAAAAAGGCAAATATTAGATTTATTGACGCAATCAAGCCAAATCTGTCACCCAGAGGGATGTAATATTATTATGTAATTCGAACCGAAGGCCAAACGAATTCGCTTAAGCAATTTTGCCCCACCAAGACGAGGCTATAATTCTAGCTATCCGGATAATTGGGAAATTTCCGCATCGTGCTCCCTTCAACTTAGACCCTTCGTTCTGGTAAATTAAAGCCCGTGTGGTAATTGAGATTGGATCAAGACTATTCTATTCTCTTGTCCAAAGCTGACAGCAAAATTGGTAACTTTATTTGTTGGAAGTGGCTCTTTTTACTTCATTCTTTCCTTCCATCTTTTCTAACTTTCATTTCATTCAGCCAGCATGCTTGTATAGGCTTTTTAAGCCTGGCCTGAGCATTTTGCTTGAGCATGGTCCCTTCAGGACCCATGCGTGCGTCCGTATGGACCGACCGTGTAAACAAACAAACAAACAAACAAACAAACAAACAAATGAAGTCATCCCTATGATCCTTTCATACACTAATCGGATAGGTTTAAATATGTGAAAACTAGTTCTGTTAATGCCTTGTCCAATCACCGCTATAAAACCGAAGTATCGATACCTTTATCGAGCCATGTATGGTGTGTAAAACAATGGCGGCCCGCCCCTATCAGTTCATGGCTCTTATTTCCCAGATGATAAGCTAGATATGTCCCCTGTGAATTAACACTACTGCCTCTTGGACCCCTTCTATTTTTCATGAACCCGCACCCTCTTTAGGTTTCGTCAACTTAATAAACTTGTCTCCGCTGTATTTGTAGGTTAATAACCTGCTCAAGCCGCCTATCATCAGCATCTAATGGAATCTAAAACGAGAGCAAAGTTTAAAGGTTATACTATGTTATTGATAGGTTTAGTAACTGCCAATGGTTTAGTACGTACAGCCAATCAAATAGATGGTAATACGCCTGTGCTTGTATATTAGGATTATCTGCCAGACTGTCGATAGTAGGATACGCTAAAATCCCTACTGTCAATAGCTCGCCCTATATCTACCATCTATATAATCTATATAATAATACGGAATCGCCGATTTTTGTCCGGAGATGTTCTCCCCTTTCCGCGCCTTCGATCGACTTCAAATTTTCTGTGCGGGTGCGTACGGGGCCCACAATTGTCCAGTTTATGTTTGATTTTTTAAATTTGGGTTAGATTCCGTGAAATTCGAGTTTTTGTAGCCCGTTTCTATGTTATTGCTCGAGACATTTTATTATTTTGGCCTGCTTATACCACACCGCCACTGTGGTCTAACCAATAATTCATGTTGTTTATCAACTCAACCTATACATATATATTAATTTAGTTATTCTTTCCGCAATAAATGACTTTTACTAGAATTTAACGATTGGATTGTTTAATTAGGATTTGATTGGCATAACCAT
The DNA here is from genome assembly GCA_035610835.1 of Ophiura sarsii. Taxonomy (NCBI): domain Eukaryota; kingdom Metazoa; phylum Echinodermata; class Ophiuroidea; order Amphilepidida; family Ophiuridae; genus Ophiura; species Ophiura sarsii. The sequence continues at coordinate 22,010,340 of CM069451.1, read as the reverse complement.
AACACATTGTCTTTGTATTAATTATGTTATTTTAACAACTTGGAAAACATCAATTTACAATGCAGTTAACTGTATAAGTCAAAAGTGTATTAAAACCTATGTATTTCCAACCATATAGTAACAAGATTTAATTTCTTGGGGCTAAACCCTGAGGTTACAGAGTTCATCAATGGAATGGTTGCCCTGGTAATCCATGGGGGATAGGCCTATTATTAATAAACAAGGTATACTGTTAGAGCAAAATACGCATGTAGAAATACGTTTAAGCCTACTGGAGAAATAATTTATTGTCAATAGGCCGGAAAATAAAATAAAGGATGGCTAACTGAACTGGGTGGGTACAAGGTGATCATGGTGAGACCCCGCCTCCCGCCAACTATGAAAGACTCACTATAAAACTTAATAAAGCCACTTAATAACACCAGTGGCGTCGCGGACCTAAATCTATTTAATACGTATGTGTTCTATGAGAGACTTGGCAAATTTAGTGTGGAAGGGGTGGGGATCTAGAGATCCGTAAGGCCTATCTTGATGGGACTTGATGTCAGGGAAGGGGGTGGTGTGTTCTTTTGCTGATTAGATTTGCAAGGTCATTCAAGGTCATCGGGGTCAAATATGGGGTCAAATAGATCCGTAAGGCCTATATTGATGAGATTTGGTGGAGGGAAGGGGAGTGGTGTGCTCTTTTTGCTGAATAAATTGTCAAGGTCATCAGAGGTCATTCAAGGTCACCGGGGGTCAAATAAGATCCGTAAGGCCTATCTTGATGGGATTTGGTGGACGGAAGAGGGATGGTGTGTTCTTTTTGTTGATTAATTTTTCGAGGTCATCGGAGGTCATCTGGGGTCAAATAAGATCCGTAAGGCCTATCTTGATGTGATTTGGTGGATGGAAGGGGGTTGGTGTGTTCTTTTTGCTGATTAAATTTTCAAGGTCATCGGAGGTCATCTGGGGTCAAATAAGATCCGTAAGGCCTATCTTGATAGGATTTGGTGGACGGAAGAGGGATGGTGTGTTCTTTTTGCTGATTGATTTTTCGAGGTCATCTGGGGTCAAATAAGATCCGCAAGGCCTATCTTGATGTGATTTGGTGGAGTGAAGGGGTTGGTGTGTTCTTTTTGCTGATTAATGTTACGAGGTCATTCAAGGTCATCTGGGGTCAAATAAGATACGTAAGGCCTATCTTGATTATATTTGGTGGAGAGACGGGGTGTGGTGTGTTCTTTTTGCTGATTAATTTTTCAAGGTCATTCAAGGTCATCTGGGTTCAAATAAGATCCGTAAGGCCTATCTTGATGGGATTTGGTGGAGGGAAGGGGGATGGTGTGTTCTTTTTGCTGATTAAATTTTCAAGGTCATCAGAGGTCATTTAAGGTCAAATATGGGGTCAAATAGATCAGTAGGGCCTATCTTGATGGGACTTGGTGGAGGGAAAGGGGGGTGTATTCTTTTTGTTGATTAAATTTTCAAGGTCATTGGAGGTCATTCAAGATCGTCTGGGGTCCTCCTAAAATGTCTTGCCTCCTTTCCCCCCCCCCCCCCCCCCCACCCCCAAATTATGATGCTGGCGCCGCCACTGCATAGTACAAAGGGCGTGGGGTACCATCTATCTCAACTTTGAAGGGCCATAAAGCGGAAACGATTCGTTTGTGTTGGGCGGTCGAGGACAACATAACATTTTTTTGTGTTGGCCTAACCGCACACTATCTTCTCTACAATGTATACACTATATGGGGTATGGGGTTGGTACAACTTCTTCTTTTTTTTTTCTTTTTTTTTTGGGGGGGGGGGGGTGTATGGGATAACAATAACATTGTTTCTCTCCTAAATGGGGTATTGAAATTGGGTCCGAGATTCAAAGATATCACAAAACTCAGATTTCTGTGAACAAGGTCTATTTCAAATGAAAACAATTATTCAGGGATCTACAATTTTGAACTCATTACCTATGTCCATTTTGCAACAATTAAGATAATACTCAGCTAGCGAGTGCCCGAGCGTAGCGAGGGTACGCCGCTAGTTCAAAATAATAATGAATACAAAATGCTGCCGAAAATTCTTGCCCATAAAACTAACAAGAAAAATTGTTGGTTCTCAAAACTATTCAATTACTACATTAAACAATATATTTGTGTTAAGTAACTATAGTCTGTTACTAAACTCAAACAAACTACGCTGAACATTAATTCATCAAACACATTAACCCACTAAATTCCCTACTGTCAATAGCTCGCCCTATATCTACCATTCAAAATCATAATGAATACCAAAATGCCTGCCATAAACCTAACAAGAAAAACAACAACAAAATTGGTTCTCAAAACTATTCAATTACTATAGTCAAACAAACTACGCTGAGCATTCATTCATGAAACACGTTAATGTCACACTCATTCGGTTCGGTAGTCTACATACGATATGTTCAACTTAAAGTATAATTGTGTACTATAACTATACCAAAGTTGTACACCCACATTATGATAAACACACCATTTTGCAACTCTGGCCTAAACCTAATTCCTAATGTTGCCAAATTAAATTAAGATTATTCAGTATGACTTGAACTTTTCAATAGCTTGTCAACATGTTCACTATTTCAATAGCTCATTATGACTTCAAGTTGAAGTGAATTCAGTATAGTCATTTAGTAACCGTACCATTGGGAAGTTCAACTTACGTTCAGCTTGAACACTATTGCAGTTGTAGCAATACCAATACCTGTAACCAGAGTAAACACATAAACCGCGATGCAAACAGAATTTAGGTATGACCTAAGCATGCCCTCACCAGATATTATGCCAAACGTCAAATGAAATTCATTATTATAACTGTGAAACTGTATGAAAAGTTAACAACTAATACCATTCAACACAGCGTATAAAAACAATGCGTGAGATGTTTGGCATGATTCGAGCATTTTGAAAAACATTCAAAGTCAATACAATTAATTATGATATTAGGTACCTCCGAGAAGTATCTGTTTGTCCTAAACTGATAAAGCCTAATACATCCGGGAATTATTAATTGTCTGTCCTAAACTGAAAAAGCCTGATTTCAAAATAAATTTAATACTCAATTAACATTATCAATGTGTATTTCAAGAAAAAATTAGATTAAACTACTGCAACAATGAACTTTAAATCATACCATAGGTAACGTGGAGCATGTTATTGACTATAATTTTAGCCTATAATTACAGGACAGATTTATATAATAGTGAAAGTTTCCAATGCAACCGTATTAGACCCTTCAGTTACCATGGTAACTAGTCGCAAGTTTGGATTCAAAGTTTCATTGTAGCATAATAATTAATACGTTGAACTTGGCTTTTATCCAAAGCAATACCCTGTTCGATTCAGATGCCTGTGGTGTAGGGGACAGTTTGGTAAGTCACTTAACCCGGGGACTAAATTCAGTTATATTCCTGAGAGTGTATACTATCGCTACACTTTCTTACAATAGGACCAGCGACAACATACTCTCAGGCTATTTAAAAAAACAGGTTACTACTGCCCTTGAACTCGATTGCATGGTAAGGGGTCAGAGGTGATTACAATGTGTCTGCGTGGTATAGTAGTATGAGGTTTTATAAGAGAAGATTACACGGGTGTTTTTAATGCAGTATGATATAACTACATAATTGTAAATACTTCAAATTACAATTAATTAAAGGGGTATTAATGACTGCTAGCAAACCAAATCTCTCCCGTTACAGTGACAGCTCTGCCGTTTGTTTAATTAGTATATATATTACACCTAAATTAACACTTTAACACATTGAAAAACAACTAAGGAAGCATTTGTAGATGTGTTATTAAAATTGTCAACAAATATGTCTGAAATAATTATTGCAACGTCAATTACATCTGAAATCTGAGTAGGTTATGCAAACAATTTCATTATTAACCATTATTATACCATGACACCACTGCCATTACAATTCCTTAAAATCAACAGGAAAATATGTCTGGTATTTTGAGCCACTGGGGCACTGCAAAAAGTAAACGCTAATAAACGCTAGGTTTCAATCGGTCAGTTTGTAATCTCCCATGTTTCTACTCGCGAAAAGTTACCGCTAAATGTATCGATCCTAGTCGATGGGCAACGACATTTGACCTGTTGTAATACCAAACAATGCCACCGCACCTGAACAAGATTGTTTCACAATAATGTGTATAACCCAGCGTGACACGGTTCACGGCGCAAACCGCTAAGAATCGCTTTTCTGTTTCTATTGGGTTTATTGCCGATTATTGCCGATTATTGCCGGTTCCAAACCTGGTTTGTGAAGGTTTTTGGGATTACAAAAATACCGATTATTGCCGGGTTCTGCCTGATTCTACTGGGCAAACTTAGCGTTTATTAGCGGTTTCTTCCCCAATAGAAACACGCTCATAAATACCTGCATTTGTTCAATTGACTGATAGCTATCCGATCACGTTCGTGCAAGATTTATGGCTTACCACATTAGTGAAGATTATTCTTTGAGGTATAATAAATACCGGAATAAATAGGCACTGCCAGATATTAAGCGAACCCATTAAATATTAGCGCGAAGTAATGATCAGTACACCATATTGCCGTTATCATGTGCATGTACATTACAACAAACAGCAGGCATAAACGTGTGGTAATTGTGCACTTACCTGATGGTGGGCGTAGGTCGTTCAAAGCGAGTTCTGACGCTCAATATATTCAACTTACGATGATTACGAGACCTTAATCGATTGTTGACTGCGACGAATAAGACAAGCGATAATATTACAATTATTACTAAAGATAGGCATTTTACAGGTTTATACGGAGCCCCTTAAGGGACATGAACAAAATATTTTTTACATGAACAAAATATTTTTTATCTCGTTTAAAATATTTTTTATCTCGTTTTATCTCGTACGTACGAGATAAAAAGTCGTACGTACGACTTACTATCTCGTACGTACGAGATAAAAAGTCGTACGTACGACTTAGTATCTCGTACGTACGAGATACTATCTCGTACGTACGACTTAGTATCTCGTACGTACGACTTACTATCTCGTACGTACGAGATACTATCTCGTACGTACGACTTATTATCTCGTACGTACGACTTAGTATCTCGTACGTACGACTTAATATCTCGTACGTACGACTTAGTATCTCGTACGTACGACTTACTATCTCGTACGTACGAGATAAAAAGTCGTACGTACGACTTACTATCTCGTACGTACGACTTACTATCTCGTACGTACGACTTACTATCTCGTACGTACGACTTACTATCTCGTACGTACGACTTACTATCTCGTACGTACGAGATACTATCTCGTACGTACGACTTATTATCTCGTACGTACGACTTATTATCTCGTACGTACGACTTAGTATCTCGTACGTACGACTTATTATCTCGTACGTACGACTTATTATCTCGTACGTACGACTTATTATCTCGTACGTACGACTTAGTATCTCGTACGTACGAGATACTAAGTCGTACGTACGACTTACTATCTCGTACGTACGAGATACTATCTCGTACGTACGACTTAGTATCTCGTACGTACGACTTACTATCTCGTACGTACGACTTACTATCTCGTACGTACGACTTACTATCTCGTACGTACGAGATACTATCTCGTACGTACGACTTATTATCTCGTACGTACGACTTATTATCTCGTACGTACGACTTAGTATCTCGTACGTACGAGATACTATCTCGTACGTACGACTTAGTATCTCGTACGTACGACTTACTATCTCGTACGTACGAGATACTATCTCGTACGTACGACTTAGTATCTCGTACGTACGACTTATTATCTCGTACGTACGACTTAGTATCTCGTACGTACGAGATACTATCTCGTACGTACGACTTAGTATCTCGTACGTACGACTTACTATCTCGTACGTACGAGATACTATCTCGTACGTACGACTTATTATCTCGTACGTACGACTTAGTATCTCGTACGTACGACTTACTATCTCGTACGTACGACTTATTATCTCGTACGTACGACTTACTATCTCGTACGTACGACTTAGTATCTCGTACGTACGACTTACTATCTCGTACGTACGACTTACTATCTCGTACGTACGACTTACTATCTCGTACGTACGACTTACTATCTCGTACGTACGAGATACTATCTCGTACGTACGACTTACTATCTCGTACGTACGAGATAATACAGAAGCCCCGGAAACAAACAAACGACAGCGCAAAGCATTGAAGGTAGTGCTATGCTAGTGGCCGTGCACGACTCGACGTGCTCGACTGGTCAACTTTCCTAAATATTTCACAATCGGTAAGCATGCATGATGATTACTGATATGATTGTATACAAACTGCGACGGTGCGACCATTATTTGTTTGATTAGAAGAGAACATAATATAAGCTTCCTAAAAAGCATAATACTGTAAGCGCATGTCCTTGCAGGTGGCCAAATTTGCCCACCACTTTTGTGGGCTAATTTGCCCACCAAGACAAAATGCGTAATAAATTCACTATTTCTCATGTTAGAAACCCAAAATAATTGTTCCAATGGAGTAAACATCTGTTGAGGTAAGGTTTATGTTTGATTTCCTGTTTGTATTATGCAAATAATGATGCTTGTTGAAGAGATGAAGAAGATTTTGTTGGGGTTGAGACTGAGAAGCTTTGTATCTCCCAACACTATATCTGAGGCATTAATGATTATGTATGAGTACTTTAGGTCAATGAAATACAAGGGGGTGTCAGAGACATCCATTCAGCATCAAGCAAAAGTTTTGTTGTCTATTGTACACATGATGGTCACATGTTGTAAAAATGTTTTTGTAGTGTTGGGCTGTGCAATGGTACCATGTGATTTTTGTGAGTAGGGTTTGGCATGTTGTGTGTGAGTAGGGTTTGTGGTATGGAAGGGAGTAAGTGGTATAAGGAGGGGGTTTGTGGTTGGGAGGGGTTTGGGGTTTGTGGTTGGGGAGGGGGTTAGTGGTGGTGGGGTGTTGGGGTGTTGGAGGGAGTTTAGGAATGGGAAGGAAGGTTGTGGTGGGAAGGGGAGCTAGAGGGTTTGTGATGGAGAAGGGTTGGGGATTGTGACAGGGAAGGGGGATGTAATGGGAAGGGGTTGTGGTGGGTGGATGCATGGCATGGGGTGGGGAGGTGGTTGGATGGGTATGGTGGAACTTGTGGTAGGGGAGGTTTTTTTTGGTGTGGGAAGGGATTTGTGAATGGGAGGGGAAGGGATTTGTGAATGGGAGGGGATGGGAAGGGCTGGTGGATTGTGATGGGAAGGGGTAGAAGGGTAGCATGGGGGATGGGGGCGATGAGGGTAGGAGGTTTGGATGGGGAGGGTGTTTTTGGTAGTGGAGGGGTTTTGGTTTTGTTGTGATGGGGAGGATGTGGTGGTAGTTTGGGTGGGGAAAGGGGTGGAGAGGTGAAGAGGATTTGGGTGGAGAGGGGATGTGTTGGGGAGAGAGGAAAGGTAGGTTTGTGGTGGGGAGGTGGAGTGGGTTTGGGTTAGGAGGAGTTTGTTGCGCAGGCCTGTGAGACCTCCGATTTTAATCGGAATTCCAATTTTTTTCTTTCTCTGCACTCTTAAAAAAATCCGGTTTTTATCCTACACTCTAAAAAATCCCCAAAAAACACGCTTTTTGTTGATAAAATCATTAAATGTGCCAAATTTATTGAAGAACTCATCATACTTTTACATAAGAAAATCATTTCTTTTTTTTTCTTTTTTTGGTTTGTTTTGAATAACAAATCAAACTCTTTAACTTTCTTACTATAAATCTGGAAACAGTGTATGTTAAAGTTTATTCAAGTGAAATTGGTTAACAATTGACTCAAAAAAAAGCAAAAAAACTCTTTTTTGGCTCACAAATGCCACTACAATTGCAAGATGTTGCGGGTGCGCGTAGTACTAACGTGTGATCATACCATGTTTGCGCAAGGGCTCACTGCCGCGACACATGCACTACTACACATGGCGCAGAAGCCACACGGGAAATGGTTTAAATACATCATGTAGGCCTGTTGGTAGGTATGGTGTCATGGGGGGGGGGGGGGTAAAACCATGGAAAAGGGTTTACGGGAGGGGGGGGGTGTTAAACCACGGGAAAGGGTTTAGGGTAGGCCTATATATTAGTAATGTGGTTTAAGTAGAGTTTTGCGGGGGTTAATGAAGCAACCTGATTTCTTTACTTTAAGTTGGCTTGCCAAACAATCTAAGGGACCGAGGGTAAATGAAGTACGGTAGCCACAGGAAATGGTCTAGGAGGGTAAAACCTGTATGGGGGGGGGGGGGGGGCTGTTGTAGGTGGTTTATGTGAATTCAGAGGTATACCGAGGGTTGATAAAGAAATGCTGTTTGAGAGGTAGGGGTTAATAAAGTAACCATCATGGTAAATGGTTTAGGAGGGTTATGATTATAAATCAACCTGGTGGGTGTGTGTGTGGGGGATTGTCGGGGGTTTATGTTGGTTCAGAGGTAGCTTATGTGGCATAACCATCTAGCGGGGACCCGAGCGAAGCGAGGGTACATGCTAGTCAATTTTAAACAGTTAAAATTGTTGCCTACATGTGATGAATGAGATTGTATTTGGTATTGGTATCCTCATCATCAAACAAGATGAGTTTTACTATTCAACAATTCCCGTAGCAAAAAACATAGGCTCCAGGAGATACTCTGGAGATGCCCTGGAGAGCTCCTGGACACTTTTCAGCCAAATATAGTAGTATCCGGGAGTATCCATGTATTTTTGATCCAATTTTACTAATGTCATGTTCCAGGAGGTCTCCATTAAGTATCCAAGAAAAAGTAGTACTTTCTGGAGACTGAATATCCACGAAAATAGATGCCAGCAAGTATCCAAGAAGTTCTTGGATACTCAGTATCCAATAAAAAGTATCCAAGAAGTATCCAACAACCAATAACACTTTTCTTGGATACTTAGTAGCCATTAAAGAGTACGGTATCCAAGAATTATTCAATAACCAGAAGTACTTTCCCTGGATACTTAGTATCCAATAAATAGTAACTGAGAAGTATCCAACAACCATAGCACTTTTATTGGATTGGTATCCAATAAAGAGTATCCAGGAAGGATCCAACAACCATGTCACATGATCACCAACACCAACTGACAATTTCAAATCTTCTGTAGTCTGCCCTAGCTGTGATCATGGCAGTTGTGATGTGGAGTATAAAATGGTGGATATTTTGGTTTCTTTTAAAGGTATTTAACATTTATATGTGAATTGTAAATCCCTTATGTCTACAGAACAGTTATGTGGTTGTCACTCTAGTTGTACTGCATTCAGGTGGCTGGAATATGTGTAAAACTGAATATTGCAGTCCATAGATTTGTTATAGTAATTTTAATAAGCTTACATATAGACCAAATTATTTATTATATTTTTTTTTGAAACCTCAGACACTTTAAGATTTAGAGGAGGAGGAAAAGTGCATGGGCCTGTGTTTTGAATGTATGAGCATGTAGGGTTATGAGTTTGTGTGTACAAAGTGCTGTGAAATGCATGCCTATAATTATTATAAAACTGCAATGTCATTTGAAGCTATTGAGCAATATCTGTCTGATTTGTATTTATTTACTATCTCCAGGTTCTCTCCAGGAGCTAAGTGTCAAGAAGTATCCAATATCTTATTGGATATCTTTTGGCACTAGTGCCATAAACTCTCCAATACAGCAGCGGTTCATGGGAGTCTCCTGGAGATATCCATAAACCTTATTGGATACTTCCTGGATACCTCATTTGCATGTGAAATAAGTCGCAGGGCTCCCGGTAAGCTACAGGTTCTGTGTGTACATCAGTAACCTCGCATCAAAATAATGCATTTGTTTGGGCCTACATGGTACTGATATTAACAAAACAATACTGGCTAAGACCAGCTAGCTTGCTTATGTGTGACTGGTTATGATGGTACAATAAATGTGAGGACTTATGTGTATTACTGGTTAATAATGATGGTACAATAAATGTGAGGACTTACATACAATACATACAATAAGCTTTTATATACCGCCATTTCATATAGATCAGAGCGGTTTGTGATGATACAAAGAATATATACAACCTAGCAAAGTAAACAACATGATAAAAACAAAACATATATACAAAGAGCAAATCAGTAAGGAAATAAGTGAGTTTTCACTTGTTTTTTGAAAACATTCACAGACACTACAGAACGAAGATGACGTGTATAACTGGGTAATGATGGTACAATAAATGTGAGGACTTATGTGTTAATGATGGTACAATAAAAGTGGGGATTTACGTGTATGACTTATAATGATGGTACAATCAAGGACTTAATACGTGTATGACAGGAAAATGATACAAGCACCGCCATTAATTATTTATCATTAATACCTTGTGTCACTTTGGTTTCATGTTCTAGACAGGCCTGACAATTATTCAAGACAGTGCTCGCTCGTAGCCTTAAGTAGCAAGCCCTAGTGATCATGGAGAACCGTGAAGAGGCCGAAGACGACCTGATAAAGTTTCTGAGGACAAGGGGCCTAGATGAAAACAAGATACAAGACATGAAGGCTGACAAGGTACGAATTGACCTAATACAATAATTGATCATGATCATGATGATACAGATCGACTCGGGTTTGGATAATGTGCGAGTTGCGAGTGCGAGTTGCAAGTTGCGAGTTGCGAGTGCGAGTTGCGAGTTAAAATTTGCGAGTTGCGAGTAAAATTTTTGCGAGTTGAAAATGTAATTGCAAGTTTCGAGTTAAAATGTGTTAAATTTTACAAGTTGTTATTTGCGAGTTGCGAGTTCCCCATATTTGCGAGTTACTTTTTTTTTCATTTTATTTAATATGATAGATTTAATGTAAACATGTAAACATCACCATATCCAGGATATGCACTTATAAATGGAATAAGTTGAACAGGTAGTATTTATTTAAGAAAAATAGTAACATTAAGGTTTAATTTAATTCTTTAAAAAAACAAAACTAGCCGCAACACTTGGACTCACTTGGGTGAATGAATTAGCTTGTTAACAGTAATTGAATAAGCTGTTTTTTATTTAAATTGTGAGGTGTATGTGTATAATATTCCATCACATTTCTATTATGTAATATTATGAGGGAGGAGAGGTGCCAACATTTTTATACCATTGTTTACTTATATCTCAGCTTATATCCACAAGCTATATAACAATACATAAATACTGGAGATCTCTTCAATAAGTTTGCAAATGATTGAATTGTATGTTGACTATATATAAAAGGAATCATTAAATGGCAAAGGGAGAATTGTAGTAACTGAGCGGTGTCAGTTCACAGTCAGATCTTATAACTGCAATGGAGGAAGAAGTTTAAAATTCACAAACACCTGTTTCGGTAAAACTTATCAACAGATTATTCACATCAATCAACCCTGGCTTGTAAATGTGTATTTTTTAGCTATATGTTACAGTATTTTAATACTTCCAATAATCATATTATAAAAACTTGTACACCACATCATAATAAAATACATGTTTCGATTTGGAAATGCCCTGAAATAGCTGCCATGTGTTATATGTTAGGTCATTAGGTCAGAGCTGTGCCGAACTGCCTCGAACAAAATAATTGTGATCAATACATGAACAATTAATACTGACATTGTTTTTTTCTCCTAATTATGGTTGGAAATATTTTAAATATTTATTTCATGTTGTGTACTGATTTATTTACTCAACTTGTATAGGCCCTACTTAACATTTCATTATCTCTTTTTTTTATTATTGACTTTTGTACCAATAATTACTTTTTTATAAAAAATATGAACAAGAAGAAACAGTGACCAACAAATGTTGTGTCTACCCATATACTGGATCACTCGTAGAAAGATGTAAGCATCAGTGTCAATGCACTACCTCATACAACCTCTAAGCAAAAATGTCTCTTATTTTTTGGTGAATTTTCATAAATTTTAGAATTTAAAAAAAAATGTAACCAATATTTTTCTATAAAACAAGGGTTGATCAGGCCCGTAGAACAGTGTTTTTTTTTGTTGCCTGCACATCACACCTAAAGTACAAATTTACCCTATTTAACAAGGACTGTCACTAAATGTGCCCCTGCTTCATGTTTTCATACGCAGATGCATACAACTTTGTATCTGAGCAGACACCCTCTGGTCCATACTCCTGACAGTGATAAAGTCTATCAAAAAGTATTGAAGGTCTTTGTACCCTGGAAGCGGTTGTATTTCAACAGCATAGAACATGTACAGTACATGTTTTATTTAAAGTTTTAGTGATATCTTGAGTTTAAAAAAAAATTGACCAGAAAACAGACAACTTACTATTTGTTTGGTCATGTTATTGATATTTATTCTAACTACATTGCTCTCATTGTTATTGTATCAGTATAGCACCTACTTCACACATAAAATACTGGTCACAGGGGTATGTTTGTAATTATTCAAATTATTTTATTCAATTTACTTGTTTCACCCTGTATAATACATTAATCATCTATCCTACAATGGAGATATGTTAGCTATAGATCATTGTCCCCAATATACTAAAGAAAACACAAAACCTGCTAAAAGTGAAAGGGGAGAAAAAAATCTTTACACATGTATCATGTACATGTAGTTTAGTATCCCATTTAAACAAAAATTACCAAATTGTGAGATATGTCTACCCACACTGTCTGTATAAAAGTTGTAAGCCTCTGTGAATGCTCTCACAGGACCCCCTTATCTATGATTGTAAGTGAAAATGTGACCCTAGACGACCCTTTTTTACCATAAACTGACCTCTCAAGTAGGGCGGTGTTTTTTTTTGTGGGGGGAATATTATTCTCAAAACAATCTTGTGAAGATACAGCAAGTTTCAAAAAATATTTCAAGATATTAAGCAATGTTAACCAGGTCATCACAATTTCAAAATTTGCCAGCCAATTCCCTGCCAAAAAAATGTATCATTCCTTTTTCCATTTAATTTTGCAGATTGACAGCATGGCAATCTTACAGATGGAAGATGAGCCGATGTCGAAGTATATTCCTAAGTACGGAGATAGGCTTGCTGTTGTAGCCTTCTGCCGCAGCAACAGTACACAAAACGAAGATGGTACAAAGCCATCTACTATCTTTGAACGACTGCAGCTATTGAAAAAAGGAACGCGTAAGCGTACTGCAGCAGGTTCTTCAAAATCTTCAGAATCTAAAAATCCCGCTAAAAATACAGTGAATGCAACTAAGAAGGATAGAAGAGTGGAGCTTGGGTGGCTTGACTACGACTTTAGTACAGAACAGTACAAGCAGGTGAGATCTCGTGGTGGAGGAGGCACCCTTCAACTAAAAGTTGTAAAAGACCAAGGAGCCAATGAACTACTTGAAGCATCCAAGCTTGTCTTTTTCCCTAAAGGAAACTCCAAAAAGGGAAGAGTAGAGGACTTTCACTTTTCCATCCAAGACTTCAGAGGCTGTGAAATGGGCGAGCAAACAGTTGGACAACTGTATGAGGAGATCTGTGTTGGTATTCTTTGTCTATACATGTGTTCGAAAAAGAAACAACTTGATGATACATTGCCCTATGATTTTAATTCCCACGAATCAGGAGAAGAAGGTAAAGATGATGACGATGTCATATTCGTACGGTATCAAAATAAATCCAAAGAACACACAGGTGAAGGTTCCAACCTTCTTGAAACAACCACCACAGTTGGAATCTCTGTTATTGGAGGAGCATCTAATCTTCTTAGTACAGCTTATGAAGACTCCAACACTGGAGCGGTTGATGATGATGTAGCAGGACAATCCAGTATCTCTCCAGAAGATGTATCAGGGCTATCAGATATCCCTTCAAACGATGCAGTAGGGCAATTAGACAACTCTTCAAAAGATGTACCTGGGCGATCAGACACCTCTTCAGAAGCTGTTCCATGGCCATTAGACAGCCAATCATTGAGTGATGCTGGCAACGCCTTTGAAATCCAGCTGCATCGTGTAGCAATTCAGAAAGAAATGATTGCCATATTCAAGACTCCGGATATAGTTCACACACCATTAAAGTGCAAATTTGTGGACGAGACTGGTCTTGATTCTGATGGCGTTTCTAGGGAAGCCTTTAGCGCTTTCTGGGTGTCATTCTTCAATACTTCTGCAGATGGTGAAGACTACCGCGTTCCTTCACTTAATTCGCAATACGGACTAGAGGAATGGCAGGCTATTGGCCGGATTCTGGCAAAGGGATATATCGACCATCGCATTTTTCCAATTCAGTTGGCTCCTGCTTTCTTTGAAGCACTACTGTTTGGGGAGCAATCTGTTTCCGTGGAAGATTTGCGGGAATCATTTTTCCTGTATCTGAGTGATACAGATAGAGCCGCAATCAAGGCTGCCCTTAGTGGTAACATGGAAGAAGAAGATAGGGAGTCTTTTGAAGACATTTTGGATCGAGAAGGGAGTAAAAGTATTCCAACTGCAGATGAAGTAGGCCACGTGATAACTCAACTGGCGCATAAGTGTCTCATACAAAACGGTAATTATGCAATGGAGGCAATGCGAGGAGTAGTTCAGAAGGAACTCTCCCTCTATTTTCCGGACTCCAATTCCATTAGTCAGATGTACGAATCTATAAAGCCCACGCAAAAGAAAGTATGCAACTTGTTCATGGCAAACCCCACCACAAGCGACGAGAATCAGGCTCTTAAGTTTCTTAAGCAGTTTATAAGGGCACAGGACAGTGAGGGACTTGCAAATCTCCTTCGGTTCCTAACCGCTTCAAGCACTATATCCGTCTCCCATATTAGTGTGGAATTTAAGAACATTAGCGGGTTTACCAGGAGGCCAATCGCACATACTTGTGGTCCCTGCCTTGAACTCCCGTCGACTTATTCTTCATACAGGGACTTCAGAAGTGAATGGCAGTCACTTCTGTCCTCTGGATATCTTAAGATGGACATAGCATAATGTGGATTTAACTTAACACTTTCCACGCGGCAGGCGTCTGCAGACGACACTCCAAAAGTTCACAAAATGTTTAAGAAACCATATTGTATTGACTTTCAATACCCTATTTAAAATCACTATGAGAAATGCATTGAAAGAAGTACAAACATGCCTAGTCTTGGTTCTGTTATCCTTGAGGTATACTTTAAAAATTGGGAAAGGTTTCTGAAAAATCTGTTTTGTATTATGGCATAACTAATTGCCGCGTGGAAAGTGTTAAGGTGGTATGAAATGCAAAATGAGGCAAAAATTTGCAAAAGCTAATTAATATGCAAATAAGCATGGGCGGGTAAATTATGTATTAATGTTTTAGGCCATAGGGACACATTGGCAAAGTTTCAGACCAAAATCATGTAAAATAAAACTAGTATGAAGGTTTATTCACAAAATATTGGTAACATATTTGCAAAAATTAATATTCATGAGCATATTTTGCCAATTTTCCTCATCAACTTCATCAATATATTGGCAAAACAAGAAAATACAAAGAATCTTTAAACAGTATTTTCTCAAAAACGGTATGTCCGATTTGGCTCAAATTTGAGACTTAAGTTTAGTTTACTTTTCTCTCTGCATGGGCCTATTTAAATCTCATACAGAGCAACTTCATTTTGCCTTTCATACCACCTTAAAGGGGCATAGAGAGATTTCTCAAAAAATTAAATTCAAAATGTTAACCTTGTTATGATAGAACATTGACATGAAATACTGCAAATTAAGCTCTATAATTTTAGGTGGTAGTTAGAATATATGTAAGCATTACGTATATGTGAAAAATTCAACTTCTGAAAAAATTGAGGGCTCTCTCTATGGAAGGATCTCTTTGTGCCCCTTTAAGACAACTCGTTTTTGTTTCACAAAATGTCTCAGCTAGAATGCTTTGTTATTACCATTATTAGGTTACAGTATGTAAGTTCATGCAGTTTATACATGTTATAGGTTATGGTAGATATGATATATACTAGGATACTGGTATAGATGGGATGGTAGGGACAGAGGTATATGATATGATATATAGGATAGTGGTATAGATGGGATGATTGGGAAGGTTGGGATGGTAGGGACGGTAAGGATAGGGGTATATGATATGATATATAGGATAGTGGTATAGATGGGATGGTTGGGATGGTAGAGACGGTAGGGACAGAGGTATATGATATGATATATAGGATAGTGGTATAGATGGGATGATTGGGAAGGTTGGGTTGGTAGGGCAGTAAGGATAGGGTATATGATATGATATGTAGGATAGTGGTATAGATGGGATGGTAGGGACGGTAGGGACAGGGGTATATGATATATAGGATACTGGTATAGATGGGATGGTTGGGATGGTAGGGACCGTAAGGATAGGGGTATATGATATGATATATAGGATACTGGTATAGATGGGATGGTTGGGATGGTAGGGATGGTAGGGACATGGGTATATGATATGATATATAGGATAGTGGTATATATGGGATGGTTGGGATGGTAGGGACGGTAGGGACAGGGGTATATGATATGATATATAGGATAGTGGTATATATGGGATGGTTGGGATGGTAGGGACGGTAGGGACAGGGGTATATGATATGATATATAGGATACTGGTATAGATGGGATGGTTGGGATGGTAGGGACGGTAGGGTCGGGGGTATATGATATGATATATAGAGTAGTGGTATAGATGGGATGATTGGGATGGTTGGGATGGTAGGGACGGTAAGGACAGGGGTATATGATATGTTTTTTTCTTTAATGATTGTTTCATCAATTCCTAAGGTAAACAACTTGTTTAAAAATTAAAACAACTGTTGCTTGAAGTTTTATACAAGCTTTTTAACATGTTTAATTTGTAATCAATTTGTTTAATTTGTAAACAAGTGGTTGAATTTTTAAACAAGGTTGAGCAATGACCATGATAAACAGCGGTTGTTAAATATTTCACACAACTTGTTTTATGTTTGGTTTTGTTTTAACAGTGAAGAAAATGAAAGCAGCAGTTACCAAAATATTCATTGTCCCTCCTACGTTTGTAGGTCTACCCTTTGTAGTTTTAAACGTTTTGTATACATACTTGTACAACTATTAATACTTAAACATCATCAGTAGGATGGTACATGTCGTTACTTACTTCAGATGGTTAAAACACATAGCACACTCGTATTTGATTGATAACATACGATTAATGTTTACATTCGCCATGCTCTGATCAGTTTCGATACAGAACAATTAAAGCTTTAACAATTGTAGTTTAGTGTATCATGCACATTTCCACGTACAATTTTCCCTAGTTAGGGTTGGTACACTTTGTATTTCATTTGTTTTCAATTATCTTATTTGTCACATAGCATTATCTATAAGGCGAAGAATGTTGACACTATGTACCCTCTATTCCACATCAGTTACACAAAATCCCGGGCACAAAATATTAATGAAGAAAAACAGCGAAAGTTTTGATTGAATTAAAATCATATGTTTTAAGATTTACCATGAAATGTTGTTAACGATGTCACTGTAGGTCTGCTATCTTATCATACATTTTTTTATACCTATTGTTTTTATGTTATAAAACGAGGGGCATTCGGTAATGTAACCACTGTTTTTGTTCAGGAAATTTGTTCTATTTCTTAGATGATAGTTTCATTGATTCCTTAGTAAGTCCTGAACCGGTGTATACGTATAATGATACAGCATGAAACAATGGATGTCAATATTACCACAAAGTAAGCCTATAGTTATTGATTACAAATTTAGATATATTTTATATTTTGATATAGCTTACCAAATGCGAAGAAATGCTTACTAGGAAGCAAGCACGTTAAAGATTCTGGTTAACAAAGTCAGAGTCATGTATACGTAAATGAAATGAAAAGGATATAGGCCTATTTGTATTTTTTCTTGTAATTTTACTGAGGTGGAATCGAAACCTTTTTCTTAAATTTCAACCTTATAAGGGAGTGTTCATAAATACTTTGGTGGGGGGGGTTGGAAAATATGAGGGGGGGGCCAACCAAAAAAAAGGTTCTTAAAAGGGGGGGTCAGGGAAAAAAGTGCTTGTATAGGGGGGGGGTCCAAAAAAAAGGTTGGTATTGTTTACAGCCAAAATGTATCTCAATCGTGACAAAAATAGGTGTAAAGTCAAAAAAAATCGCGCGCGCACTACGCGCGCGTATCTTGACTCATAACAATCTTGTTGGTTCATTTTATTTCCCGCCCCCCCAATATCAATAACCTATATAGCTACGCCACTGGAGCCTAAAACATTTGAAGATGAAGAGGATGCAGATAAAGAAGAAGAGGAGGACATACATGTACCACAGCGATCACGAGTGTCGGGCAGGATTATAAAGAAGAAGACCTACACTGATTTTGTTTGACTTTTCAATTGTGTTATATTATATATCTTTAATAAATAGTTTGATATAACCCACCTACCATAATAAAAGTGATTGTGACTATGTCTATAGGTTTATATAGAATGTTGTTATTGTTTCTGTTATATAACGTGAACAGACAGGGGGGGGGGGGGGGGGGGGGGGGTCAACAAATAAAAAGGTTCTTGAAAGGGGGGGTCAAGAAAAAAACCCACCCTATTTGGGGGGGGTCAAAAAAAAAAAGATGTCCATGGCTCAATTGTTTCCAACCCCCCCCACCAAAGTATTTATGAACACTCCCTAAGGTATATATTCCTTGATAGGTTAAATCATGTTACAAAAAAAAATGAATGCAGCGGTTAAATATTTTGAATGCCCCTTCTAATGTTTAACGTATTTAGACGGATTGTGTATTGCATGCAAGACATGTCTTGTTATGCCAGTTTTGAGACACACTTTAGTAAGCCACTATATTCTTGTTCACCTCTTTGAGGCAGTATACATTGAAATTGAAGTTGTATTTCTTCCCGGTATTTCTTACGTAAATCTTAAATGTTTATTGTATTTCTGTACTGTCTAGGCCAATTTTTGAGACATGTCTCGAGTTTGTTTCTTCTGACAAGACAAGGCATTTCTAAGACTCAACTTAACTGGTCCATGTGTCTTGATGCGTGTATTATTTTAAGGTTGATTGAGCGAGATAAAAAGTTCGTATTTGAAATTCTTATATTTTGATAAAGGGTGGTTTCATGTGTGCTGATAACATCTCTAAAATAAAAAGAGGCTTTGGGCTTAGATCTCGAGATAAATCAATTATCAAAATGGTATACTTTTGAAAAATCATGAAAAAGGGACAAAAATCAAATCGTCATAAATAAAAAAACCGGTCGCACTTGATTTTGTCATTTTGCCATATGTATTGGCCCGAATAGTTCTTTTCAACCCGTAATAAAAAGAAGGGGACAGGTTTACTTTTTGTGATAATCAGCAAAAAAAATAAGGATATTAAGCGATTTACGTTCTGTCAATAATGGTATGATCTGCCATGTTTACTGCAATTTTTGACCTGGTTATTCATATCGGACCACCGTGATTTGTGTAATAACGATAGATATATAAGTGTCATTAAATTCATAGCTTAGCATCATTTTATTGTTTTAATTATGGAAGGCCTTTCAAAATGACGTCAACGCTTTTTAAAAAATCAACATTTTAAGCATATTTTTGTCAAAAAGCTTCAAATTTTGTGCAATTTGGAGCATCCAATCTCGTTAAAATTTCACCAGCTTGTGGTCCATATATAGTTATCAAGGAATTATATATGATATTTCAGACTTTCAATATCAATGTCAGCAACGGTAACATGGGGGTAACATGGAAGAGTTGAACGTTTATCCGATAGGATATTTTATGTTACCGTTGCTAATGCTGACATCGGAAGTCTGAAATATCATTCGCAATAATAAGTAGTGGGACCACAGGCTAGCAAAATTTGAATGTTATCGGATGATCCGAACTACCCAAAATCGGGAGAATTGACGCCATTTTGGAAGACGTTGCTGTAGCCGAAACAATTGTTTGATGATAAACTACTCAAAAAAAATGACCTTCATCTTTCTGTGTTCCAAAAATTGCGTTAATTCAACACGTTTAAGGTTAAATGTTGCAGAAAACACGGCAGATCACATCAATCTTATTGAAAACAGCATGTAGCCTTAAGGTATTTTAATGTTTCTTTTGTATTTAGTTTTCAAGATGTGGATACTTGAAAGACATGTCTTCAAAATCTGGTGAAAAAAACAATTCTCACAATGTTTACATAATTGTTATAGATTGTTATTTTGTTATTGTCTTTAAGTAGTTTAATATCTCCTGTTTTATTGGTATATAAAGAGTTAGTAAAATATGTTCCAAAAGAAATATGACAAACGTAAAAATGCCCTCTTTATTTCCATACCCAATTTGGCCCATGCATTAAAATAATTATACACATTTAAGTAAATCTAGGACATCGTGCAGTGGGATACATGAGCAAATTGCATATCGCATCTTTCCTAAATGTACAGTTTCTTGTTCAATTGATCAAAGTTCATGTACCTTTTGGTCCAAATCATCATAATAGAGGGCATTTCCTAGTTAATTACATTTTTTATATTCTGTCACAGTGGTGCGTGAAAGTTTTAGTGCCACTAACTGAACGGGTTACTCTCTATTTTTAACTCTCTATTGTTGTGCATAAAATTGTATTTTACGTAAAGTACTAGTATATCTTCTCTGACGTGTCAATGATTGTGTCTTTTGCTGCGTTAGTCCCTATTGGGCTATTTCAGATAATATCCGACCCTCCCCCCCTATAGAGGGTAAAATAAAACCCATAAAAAAGCTGGAATTCCAAGATAGGTTTGGAAAAAAGCTGGAATTCCAAGACAGGTTTGACAAAAATGTCTGGAATTCCAAGGGCAGTTGAAGAAAGGGCTGATGGCAAAAATGTCTGGAATTCTAAGGGCAGTTGACAAAAAAAACCTGGAATTCCAAGACGTTTTCGACAAAAAAGTCTGGAATTCCAACACCCTCTATAGGTTACCTGCAGGGCTGATGGCAAAAATGTCTGGAATTCCAAGATGTTTCCGACAAAAAAGTCTGGAATTCCAACACCCTCTATAGGTTACCTGCAGGGCTGATGGCAAAAATGTCTTGAATTCCAAGATGTTTCCGATAAAAAAGTCTGGAATTCCAACACCCTCTTTAGGTTACCTGCAGGGCTGATGGCAAAAATGTCTAGAATTCCAAGGGAGTTGACAAAAAAAAACCTGGAATTCCAAAACAATTCTGACAAAAATGTCTGGAATTCCAAGCGCTGTTGACAAAAAAAAATCCTGGAATTCCAAGACGTTTCCGACAAAAAAAGGCTGGAATTTCAACATCCTCTATATAGGTTACCTGCAGGGCTGATGGCAAAAAATCATGGAATTCCAAGGCGTTTCCGACAAAAACGTCTGGAATTCCAACAACCTTTATATGTTACCTGTAGCACACTTCAAAGGTACATGATCTTTGCAGGCCCCGTATCAAGGATTTTTTTAGGGGGCGAGTATTCTCAGATATTTTATCTTTTGAGAGCGGGGGGGGGGGGGGGGGGGGGGGGGGGGGGGGGGGGGGGGAAGTAAGGACATGTTTTAGTCCAAAACGGATCGAAAAAATGCTTTACACAATGGGAAATGGGGCGTTTTCAGAAAATTTGGATGGGGGCATTTTCACAAAAAAACGTACATTAGTAGAAAAAAGGTACATTAGTAGAAAAAAGGTACATTTGGTACAAAAAAGGTACATTTGGTACAAAAAAGGTACATTGGGCTATTCCAGAAAAATCCGCATCCCCCCTCCCCTATAGAGGAATTAAATATTTGTTCAAAAAAGGCTGGAAATCCAAGTGTTGATAGTATGGGAAAGGGGTATAGAGGAATAGTGATATTGAAAAGTTGACTGGATTTCCAGGGCCGTAAACATTAAAAAACGTCTGGATTTCCATGTGTCAATATGGGAAACGGGTATAGAGGAATTGTGATATTGGAAAGTTGACTGGATTTCCAGGGCCGTAAATATTTAAAAAAAACGTCTGGATTTCCAAGTGTCAATATGGGAGGGGTAAAGAAGAATTGTGATATTGAAAAGTTGACTGGATTTCCAGGGCCGTAAACATTAAAAAAGTCTGGATTTCCAAGTGTCAATATGGGAAATGGGTATAGAGGAATAGTGATATTGTAAAGTTGACTGAATTTCCAGGGCCTTAAACCTCATAAAACGTCTGGAATTCCAAGTGTTAATATGGGAAATGGTATAGAGGAATAGTGATATTGAAAAGTTAACTGGATTTCTAGGGCCTTAAACAATAATAATAATAAAAAATCTTGAATTCCAAGTGTTTATTTGAAAATTGGTATAAAGGAATAGTGATATATATTGAAAAAAGGTTTGGAATTACAAATTCCTCTAGAGGCGTCTTGATAGTTTAGGGCATAGAGGAATAGTGAGGATGAAAAAAAATTAAAATTTGTCCTAAGTTCCAGCCGTTTGCCACTATTGAAAAATTCAAAAGAGTGTGAAATTCCGAGGGAACAACGTAACACATTTTAGAGGCGGACTTTCAATCAGTTTTCAATATGTTTGATTGAAATACAACGAACATGATATCATTGATATTTTTTTTTGATATTATAAATTCATCTAAAGGCGTCTTGATAGTTTAGGGCAGAGGAATAGTGAGGATGAAAAATTAAAATTTGTCCTAAATTCCAGTCGTTTGACTATTGAAAAATTCAAAAAAGTGTGAAATTCCGAGGAAACAACGTAACACATTTTAGAGGCGGACTTTCAATCAGTTGGTCTTAGATGAAGTGAAGAAGCCAAAATAAGACATGACACTGCACTGACCAAGGACGAGTCGGCTTACAAGTTAATAACATGGCTACAACCAACAACTTGAAAAGGTCGTCGTCTTCATAAAACCAACAGGACCCGTATAAAAATATTGTTATCGTTCATTATGAACGATAACAATACAACGAACACGATATCATTGATATTTATGGTTGAAAACAAAAGTCATAGCATTTGGATACTAATCGTTTTGGGACACCCTGTATCAACTTAGGGTTTGCCAGTTAGTCCCAGTTTTACCCTGAAACAGAATTGCTTGTAACCGATAAAGCATGAATATTGGTACCAAAAGAATGATTTAATAAAAATCAAAGATGGTAGAAACCATCAGTGATATAGAAACCATCTGTGATAAAATCATCCCCCTCATTTACAATTAAAAGATATAACCTTCATCCCTATACACTCCCACCACTAGCAATAACTTTGAGGGGAATACTGTAAAGCATGAAATGTTCACGGCAATAGGCTATTCCAGAAAAAACTCGCCCCGCCCCCCTATAGAGGAAATAGGATAAAAAGAAACACGGCTAAACTATTTTTGAGGTTAAACTGCCATGGTGTCTACATAGTCAACAGAGCGTCTCTAATTTTACTAAAATAAAAATGTATTACAAATTATGTTCTTAAAATCATACTCCTAACAACACATGAATGTCTGCGATTTTTTAATGCTGTCTACGTGTCTCCCCAAAGATTATTACAAACAATATCTACAGGCCGAGTCGCATTTGTACTCTAATATTTTGTTCACACACACCATCCTTGCACCTCGGCCTTGCATACATCGTGTAGAGCCACTTCTTTTTAGAATATCCAAAAAGTATGCACGGAGGCCGGGAATCGAACCCGGGCCTCCCGCGTGGCAGGCGAGAATTCTACCACTGAACCATCTGTGCTTTTTTTGCTTGCCTTAAATTGCTGTGAGACTTTGAATCTTTTTCAAACTCTTTATAATGATCGAGTGCAGAGCCATGTTTTGTTTTTTTGGTTGTGTGTTTGTTTAAATGGTTGGTCCGTTGACTGATTATATTATATAGCGGGGTGAAGGAATGGTGGTACGGGGATGTTTTTTTAACCTTGACTTTCGAAAACATATCAAAATTAATCTTATTAAATTCTATAATGTAAAAGCTGAATGCAAACTGCTTATCCACAAAAATAGCCTGTGTAAGTAAATGTAATAAATATAAGAGGACCTTAAATTCTGTTCACCATAGTGACTGAGCATCTTGTATTAAAACTAATCAGCGCAAGGTATGCGGAAGTAATGTATGATAGCCGATTGACATGAAGTAGACGAGTTATCTGTGCGTGCAATGCTGTTCTATGGAAGATGCGACCAAACTATTTGTACATGTTTGTATATAACTACTTTTATACAGTAAATCCCAAACAAGATCATAGTAACCCAATATATTCCCCGAAATACTAAACGCATTTGATTAATTGTGCATGTATTTATATGCGCATTCTTCAGTTTAAAAAAAACCAGAATCCTAGATTCAAATCTACAAATTCAAGATTAAGGGGTCAAAAAAAGTAAGTCCCCCCCCCTTATATTAGAAAACCTTTATGCACATAACTTCACACACAAATGAGCGTTTTGAGAATTGTAAACATTTATGAAAGGGTAAAACGCTTGGCTACTCACACAAAGTTCCTTCTTTCCAATGTCATGTTTACTTTTCCCACAAAAACAAACAATCACATTTCCACAAAAAGATGTTTGTTTTTTCAAAAGTGGCACTTTTTTAAAAAGTAACTTTATAATTATGAGATTAATATCACTACACTGAGACAGCATCCAAGGTGTATATGGTTCCAATTTACCCAAAATGGCCTAATATCTTTTGGGCTTTGCGAATCAAATTGAAGTTTAAATATCTTAGCCTATCGAGCGTCTGGTGATCTCAAATTAGGCTCTTTCATGCAGACACTGAATTCCTCTGTCACAAAAAAGGACATTTTGGGTAAGATGACCTGCATTATTTTCCGCGACAGGTCGTTGAAGAATAACTAACCCGCCATTTTGCTGTTTGCTCTCTATTTTTGTCCCACATATCAGTACGCTAATTTCAAGAGATAACATCCTATGTGTATATTCGACAGAATAGTGTCACTTCAATGTCAGTATACTTTGTTCATGAGATAACATCTAACATGATAGCATTCCACGTGTATATTCAACAAAATAAAGTCACTTCAATATCAGTATGCTATTATTATGAAATAACACCTAACGGGATTAGCATCCCACGTGTATATTCGACAAAAAAGTGTCACTTCAATATCAGTATGCTATCTTCATTAGATAACATTCCACGTGTATATTCGACAGAATAGTGTCCATTTAATATCAGAACACTATCTTCATGAGACAGCATCCAAGGTGTATAGTTCCAATTAACCCACAAAATGGCCTAATACCTTTTGGGCTTGCGAATGAAATTGAAGTTTAAATATCTTAGCTTATCGATCGTCTGGTTTGCTCGAATTAGGCTTTTTCATGTAGACACAGAATTACTCTGTCACAAAAAAGGACATTTTGGGTACGGTGACCTGCATTATTTTCCGCGACAGGTCGTTGAAGAACTCTCTTTGTGCCCCATATATTAGTATGCTATCTTCATGAGATAACATTTTACGTGATTGCATCCTACGTGTTTATTCAACAAAAATAGTGTCACTTCAATATCAGTTTGCTATCTTCATGAGATAACACCTAACGGGATAAGCATCCCACGTGTATATTCGACCAAATAGTGTCACTTTAATAGCAGTATGCTATCTTAATGAGATAACATTCCACGTGTATATTCGACAGAATAGTGTCCATTCAATATCAGTACACTATCTTTATGAGACAGCATCCGTTGGATGTCGCGTACACAACCATTTTCAGTACCCCTGTCAGCACGTACTTTGCATGGACACCCCCCTAAAGATTCAACGGCTTCCATATAATAGCCACCAATCACCTTGGGGTCAGAAGAGGTATGGTATACATTCATCCACACCACTTTCCTCGAGTATCCATCAATGCAACCGTTGACACAGATGCCATATCTTTTTAATTTGTCATACGAATCTAAATGCCACAGGTAATTTGGCCCGTTTGCATAATATGTTCGACGTAGTAATCTACGTCGCCTTCTCTGTTCTGTTCCCTCGGGGTTGAGAATGCCAAGAATTGTTCTTATTCCCTCTTTGGTACACCTGATATTATTCACCAAACATTTTTCATACATCCATCTGTATCCATGCAGGACTCCTGATTGCTGTATCTGACTTTGGACAAAGTCGATGACATCAGTTATGTTACTGTAATTTTTGTATCGGTACAGCCCAAGTTGACGCAATAAACGTTTGAGTTGACGAAGTGATATTTTACAACCATCTAAGACCAGCGTTCTTACAATGTCTCTATATTGTAGTCCCATCCCGAAGTATATCCTTATTGCTTCGTTTCTGTCTTCGTTGTCCATAATGGGAACCTTTTTCTGAAAGTTAAGAAAAGTAAAAAGGTGACACAGGCATATAAGCAGTGAAACTGAATGTTTGAACAATTTTACGACAAAAGCATATAACGGAATGCCGTCTCTTCTCAATCACAGATTTGGATGAGCACAGGTCAGCTTTTGGCCCCAACTGGAATTGAACCAGGGACCTTATGCACCAAAGTTAAGTAGGGGCCTACTCTATATCTAATGCACCACGCTACCCTCTACATGTATGACTTTACAATTAAAGAAACGTTGAATGCCATCAATTTTAAACCCTGACTACCCAGATAACAACTATAACATGGAGATATTGGGCCAATATTGGCCCAATATATGTCCAATATTGACCCAATATATGTTGCCCATTGGGCCAATATTGGCTCAATATAGGGCTTGGGCCAATCCTTGAAATAGACATTGGACCAATATTGGGATTGCATTGGCATTCAATAAATTAATATTTTGAAATTGCTATATTTAAATGAATTAATTAAATAACTCCAGCTAGTCAAGTACAACATTTTTCAAGGAAACTGGTATAATATGATATAATGTCACGGATCGGAAATAATATGTTCTGTTTAAAACAATCATTGTTCAGAAGTGTAAGTGTATTTCTTATGCTTTTCATTGTTTTCTCACCCTGCTATTTTTAAGCAAACTAATAGTCAGCTGCCAATATTGGGCCAATATTATCCCGATTATTGGCTTTATGTTGGCTTCTGATATCCTACCACTATTATGTTTCAACTTTGGGCCAATATACGCTGCCAATGTTACACCAATATCAAAGTGCCAATGGAAAACCGATATTGGCCCAATATTGTTTAGCAAGATAATGCCAATGCCAAGATTGGCGATCAAAAGCCAATATTGGCCCAATATCTCCATGTTATCTGGGTAGTAGTTTCCGTTTCAAGCAAGCAAGACAGTGTTCTGCTAGGGTATTTCATCTAACAAAACGTGATCCTATGCTTGGGCCTATAGGAAAATTCTAACTAGTTGTTGTGAGGCCTAACCCTCAATAGGACATTTTCATAGACTACATGCTGTGTTCAATAAGACTGATGTGGTCTGCCGTGTTTTCTGCAACATTTAACCTGGTTAAACGTGTTGGATTAACGCAATTGTTGGAACACAGAGAGATGAAATTCGTCTTTTGAATAGTTTATCATCAAACAATTATTTCGGCTACAACAACATCTTCCAAAATGGCGTCAACTCATTGTCAATAATGGTTAACGGCTTTTTCTCAAAAAGCTCCCAATTTTTGATAGTTCGGATCATCCGATAATATTCAAATTTTGCTAGGCTGTGGTCCCAATGCTTGATAGCTATGTGGACCACAAGCTGGTGAAATTTTAATGAGATTTGAGCTCTAAATTGCACAAAATTTTAAGCTTTTTGACAAAAAGCCGCTAAAAATGTTGTACTTTTGAGAAAACGTTGACGCCAATTTGAAAGGGCTTCTGTAATTAAAACACTAAAATGATGCTAAACTTTCAATTAAATTACACCTACCTCTCAAAAATAGGCTGTTAAGCCACTGGCTGCCTAATAGGAAGCTCGATGTATTCAGTAAGAAAGAGACATAAGCTTATGAATCAACTTAAAGCTTACAGTATTATACTTTTTAGCTTATATAATGTTCTCTTTTAACAAGTAAAGGTCGCAGATGGTATACAATCATAATAATCATCATACATGCTTACCGGTTGTAGTAAAAGATCAGGAAAGATTGAGTATAAGTAGACCAGAATAGTCGAGCAGGCAGTCGAGCTACGGGCACCAGCATAGCACTACGATTTCAATGCTTTGCGCTGTCGTTTGTAGTATCTCGTACGTACGAGATAGTAAGTCGTACGTACGAGATAATAAGTCGTACGTACGAGATAGTATCTCGTACGTACGAGATAGTAAGTCGTACGTACGAGATAGTAAGTCGTACGTACGAGATAGTAAGTCGTACGTACGAGATAGTAAGTCGTACGTACGAGATAGTAAGTCGTACGTACGAGATAGTATCTCGTACGTACGAGATAGTAAGTCGTACGTACGAGATACTAAGTCGTACGTACGAGATAGTAAGTCGTACGTACGAGATAGTAAGTCGTACGTACGAGATAGTAAGTCGTACGTACGAGATAGTAAGTCGTACGTACGAGATAGTATCTCGTACGTACGAGATAGTAAGTCGTACGTACGAGATACTAAGTCGTACGTACGAGATAATAAGTCGTACGTACGAGATAATAAGTCGTACGTACGAGATAGTATCTCGTACGTACGAGATAGTATCTCGTACGTACGAGATAGTAAGTCGTACGTACGAGATAGTAAGTCGTACGTACGAGATAGTATCTCGTACGTACGAGATAGTAAGTCGTACGTACGAGATACTAAGTCGTACGTACGAGATAGTAAGTCGTACGTACGAGATAGTATCTCGTACGTACGAGATAGTATCTCGTACGTACGAGATAATAAGTCGTACGTACGAGATAGTATCTCGTACGTACGAGATAGTAAGTCGTACGTACGAGATACTAAGTCGTACGTACGAGATAGTATCTCGTACGTACGAGATAGTAAGTCGTACGTACGAGATACTAAGTCGTACGTACGAGATAATAAGTCGTACGTACGAGATAATAAGTCGTACGTACGAGATAGTATCTCGTACGTACGAGATAGTATCTCGTACGTACGAGATAGTATCTCGTACGTACGAGATAGTAAGTCGTACGTACGAGATAGTAAGTCGTACGTACGAGATAGTAAGTCGTACGTACGACTTTTTATCTCGTACGTACGAGATAGTAAGTCGTACGTACGAGATACTATCTCGTACGTACGAGATATTAAGTCGTACGTACGAGATACTAAGTCGTACGAACGAGATAGTAAGTCGTACGTACGAGATAGTATCTCGTACGTACGAGATAGTAAGTCGTACGTACGACTTTTTATCTCGTACGTACGAGATAGTAAGTCGTACGTACGACTTTTTATCTCGTACGTACGAGATAAAACGAGATAAAAAATATTTTAAACGAGATAAAAAATATTTTGTTCATGTAAAAAATATTTTGTTCATGTCCCTTAAGGGGCTCCGTAGGTTTACGATGCCAGAGCCTATACATGTTATGCGTGCATGTTCATGTTATACTGCTGAAAGCAGGCCGTGTGTATTATCAATTGTAGCAGAGTATAATTTGGCCGTCGCTTCCTTTGGCTCTGTGGCTCTAATAGAGCACATCCGGCGACTGACTGAGCATGTATTATATGGATATTACATGTTAAGGGACGCTATACCCATGCCTTTTGATGAGACCTAAAAGACTCTGGCCCGTATTCTCATACGTAGTTAACAATGGTTTTAAGCTATACACGCGTCTAACTTTAAATTTAGACACAGCGTTTAACTAAACGCGATTCTCGTACATTTGTTTTACTTAAACACGCGTCTAACTCGCCGAAATGTGTCTAAATTTAAACATGGGTACGGTGGTAGTTTAACTCGCGTTTAACTAAACTTCTGATACATGTCATGATTTAGGGCATAGTTTTTTTGATGCAGGAAAAGAAGAAGGACTGTTTTGGATTGGGTTGTGTCTCACATGTTAGCATGTTATTCAGTTGATTAGATTTGATTAAAAATAGTATTTTATTACTTTAAAGCAGATAATAAAGTTTATACCAACTTGTCAAATTGGATGTACTGTTAGTAAAGTGTGCTTCTATTGCGTGGAACCTTTTTGTTTGTAATAGCGCTAAGAGGGACAGCTTAGTTTTAAAATGATGGTATAGATGAGAGATTTCTTCGCAGCAAACTGGATGTTTTCATTGATTTTTCTTCTTAATTTTAACATAGTTCAAACATATTTCATATAAGTTTTAGTTTTTCAACAAAAATCTCAATACACATCCATGGTGTAGGTCCACAACAATCTTTCATCCTTTTTTAAATCGACGAAACAACACATTTCTTGTACTTATTTTTTTAATTTTATATTTCAACACATTTCTTGGACTAAGTTTTTCAACAAAATCTCAATACATATCCGTAGTGTAGGTCCACACAAATCTTTCATACTTTTTTAAATCGACAAAACAACACAATTCTTGTACTTTTTTTCAACAAAATCTTAATATACATCCATAGCGTAGGTCCATATTATAAACATCGTTCATTCCTTTTTTTTAAATCGACAACACAACACATTTCGAGTTTTTTTATTTTTATTTAAATTTCAACACATTTCTAGGACTTGGCAGTTTTCAACACAATCTACATATCCATAGTGTACGTCCATATTACAAAATCTTTCACACTTTTTTAAATCGACAAAACAACACATTTCCTGTACTTGCCGGTCAAAGCCTACTTTGACATATTCAACTTACGGTGATTACGAGACCTTAATCGATTGTTGATGGAGACGAATAAGACAAGCGATAATATTACAATTATTACTAAAGATATGCATTTTACAGGTTTACGATGCCAGTGCTTAAACATGTTATGCGTGAATGTTCATGTTATACTGCTGAAAGCAGGCCGTGTGTTTTATCAATTGTAGCAGACTATAATTGTGGCCGTCGCTTCCTTCGGCTCTGTGGCTCTAAAAGAGCACATCCGGCGACCGACTGAGCGTGAATATATGGATATTACATGTTAAGGGACGCTATAACCATGCCTTTAAACGTATACAATCATCAAAAAAGTAACTATACAGGTTAAAATGGACTTTTAAAATTTTAAAATATATGTCCTGCCTAAAATATTAAATTGTAAAGTTGTTGAGAAATTTATCTTCTTTAATATGAGATATTGCACACTAGGATCGGTTGAATATTGAAGAAGTGACAATCCAAAATGTAATGTAAAGTCACAATTTCATTTTCACATTTTACATTTTAACACGGGGAGAGTATGATAAGGTAGCGTGTGTGTGGCGTATTTATCCATCGGAACAATACGGCCGACTGTCCAACCTGCGCATTCATCCCCAAATTGCACTACCGGTAAGGCCAACAACAAAAACGGTTGACTTGCCCTTTCCGACCGACCCGAATTTTCGGAAATCTAGGGTCGCTGTTTTCTTTAATTTTTTTTTCAAGAGAAAGAAGCACATATCAATAAAGAAAGATGAAAACGGGTTTTTTGAGTAGTATCTGCTTGTTTAAAAAAAAATTTAAATCAATTAATAAAATAAAATAAAAAATAAAATAAAAAATAAATATTTAAAAGTTGTTTTTGGGTCCGCGTGTAGAAAATAAAAATGTGAAAATAAAAATCGGACTTCACCTTACATTTGGGAGTGTCATTTCCTCAATAATCACCCGATCCTAGCGTGCTATATCTCATATTAAAGAAGATTAATTTTTCAACAACTTTATGATTTAATATTTTTAGGTAGGATATATATTTGTAGAGTAAAAATCCCATTTATTACCTGTATAGTTACTTTTTTGATGACTGTAGTGGTGTGTTATCGCAGAGGCAGTGAGTGGGTCCTGGATGGAAGCCAGACAAATAAAGTATTATGATATCAGCAAACAGTGTACAATAGATCGGCATGCATCATTACAAATTTGAATAAATGCAATTGCCTATATTTCTCACTCACTCTGATTATAACTTGTGATTATTTTGTTACAGCTGCATCAATCAACCGTTGCTAATCAGTGCAAAGTGGGTATATTATAACTTCTTTTTTTGCTGACGTATCCAGATTGTTCAAAAATCGCCCGCACCGTTTCATTCGATAGGTTGGAGGTTGGGGTTGACGGTGGTTGACTTTACCTTCGGTGCAAGCAGGCCTTGCGGGCTAGTTGCATTTTGGGAACAAGTCCATGCATTGCAATGTCATTTAATAAGAGCGTAAGGAAAATAGACGATGAACATCATTATCAAATTGAAATAATTCCAGAAAAGGATTCATGTTGCTCTCAGTTTCCTCGCAATAGTAAGCTTGTGACCTCCTTCATTAAAGTGAAAATATATGTCTGTAGTATCATGTGCTGATATAAACTTTAACATGATCTGACAACGCTACCTGAGACCCGCTTAGAGACTAGAGTTCCAGAAACCCTTCCACCTTCCTACACAAGATTGATGACTGACCTCAACCTCCGTGTTATGTCATATCATGGCCTTAAAACCAGACCCGCCCATGTCCATTTTGAAGAAAAAAACCTAAGTTAAGTTCACTAATATGTATGGACACGTATATTGATAATGTTTATATGAAAAATATTTTTTTGTCCAATACTGAATAATAGAGAGTGCATAAGCAAAGTCAAAGGTGTTCATGTCCATAAGATTTCTGACATAGTTATAATCGAACATGTAAAATATTTCTCAAAATGCCATTCTGGACATAGACGGGTCAAGTGTTAAGCCCTCGATATATTGTTTCTGATAAAACAAATGACGTTTGAATTGAAATCCCAATAAATAAAAATGCTGCTGCTGATTTGGGCTAAAAGATGATGGATACCTTGCAATGTGATCTGATCTGATTGAAGTAAATGAACCAGGTGAATTATTATTTTGATAATCAAATCAAATCAAATGTTTAGAGTCATTTCGGGAATCCCGGGTCCCGCCCGAAATCACAAAACAGGTCCCGGGGTTAAGAGTTCCCAAAAA
Source organism: Ophiura sarsii (assembly GCA_035610835.1). NCBI lineage: Eukaryota > Metazoa > Echinodermata > Ophiuroidea > Amphilepidida > Ophiuridae > Ophiura > Ophiura sarsii. The sequence goes on along the minus strand of CM069451.1, from coordinate 21,977,405 downwards.
ATCCCAGCCCAAATGACGTTCGCATTGAAATCGCAATGATTTTTTTCGCTGCTGATTTAAATTTGAATTTAGGCTAAAAAAGTACAGATACACTAAAATGTGCCCCGGTTTGATTTTTTTAGAAATATGATTTCACATTTTGAGCTACGTATAAGGTTGGTGTAATTAACCGGTAAAACCGCAACACATTGATGGAACAAATAATGTTTTGCATTGAAACCCCAAGGAACTTTTTTCTGCTGCTGATGATGGATACCTTGAAATGTGACCCGATTTGATTTGTTGGATATGATTTCACATTTTGAGATACGTATAAGGTTAATGTAATGAACCGGTCAAACCGCAACATATTTGACGGAACAAAGGACGTTCGCCTTGAAATCGCAAAAAGAACAAATTGTCGGCAATGTGTCCCGATTTGATTTATTTTATATGATTTCATATTATGAGCTGCGTTTAAAGTGTGTGTAACAAAATATTCAGACCGCAACACATTTGACGGAACAAATGACATTCGCATTGAATTCGCAAAAAAAAATGCTGCTGATTTGACGGATACCCCAAAATGTGTCCCGATTTAATCATTTTGATACAATTTCACATTTGAGCTACGTATAAGGTCGGTGTAACGAACTAGTCAAACCACAACAAAACCGCATTTGAATGAACTGCATTTGATAGAACAAATGACGTTTGCATTGAAATCCCAAGGATTTTTATCCGCTGCTGATTTAGGCTTAAAGATGATGGATATCTTAAAATGTGAATCGATTTGATTTGTTGGATATGATTTCACATTTTGAATCGAAACTATATTCGCTGCCTGCTACACTGTAATAATTTGTCACCACAACAATGTAACAACTCCCGTAAACACGTGTAGAAACACCGAAGAAATCAAATTTGAATAAATATTACCATCGTACTATCCGTGATAAAAGACACATATCGCTAACACTGGTGTACATTACAATAGTAAGTAAGCAAATACACGAAACAAATTACCAATAAATAGCCTAAGCGGCAGTCATCGAATCTGGTTCCGCTGGGATCCTAATGTACCAACCTCAAACCATGTCTACCATAACTGCACAACTAAAAACCAACTGCCAAATCCAACCGCGAAACCCGCGAACCGCTCTAGTTTTGCAGTGCGGCCATTAAAAAAAATCGACTCGAGTATAATGCGAACTATCAAATCAGTTCACTGGTTGATTGTAAAATAATTGGCTTTGACAGCACTTTACTTTTGAGGTTTTTTCTGTTGATTAAAAGCTGAAAATAGAAGAAATAATTAGCCTCGTTCGGTATATCTTTGGTGTCAAGGCTTTTCTAACCATTACAAATCAATAGCCTAATTTCTTTGTTAACAATTTTATTTTATTCAAGTACCACATAATTGTATCTTAGTGTTAAACGAATAGTGATGCAGTGGCTTTATCCCAAAGAAAAACGTACATAGTTCGACTTAAAGAGGGAGTGAGAGGGAGGGAGCGTTTGGCTTCGATATCGACTTACAACAGGCAATGTTTTCATAGTAGACATAAATAGTGTCCACTTTTTTTCGCCTATCTCATTTTAATAAGCAGTGACTGTAAAAACGAAAAAAAACCCGAAAAATAGTTGACACCGGCATAATCCAACCAGCTACTGCCTACTTCCTTTCATGGCCTTGACTATTTAAACATTTCTTTTTTATTTAGACTTAGTGCAGGCCTTTAACACGATACCTGTTTGTACACCCATGCATGTCAGCACACGGTCACCTAAAGTAACATACACCATTATGACTGCACACTGGCGAATTGCATTTCAAATTTATTGTAGCGCGAATTTTAAACCACTGGTCCCTTTAGCATGGGCATGTCTTTGAATATTCCTTCCATTGTTTGCGTGCATGGCTGCACAAGTACATTCACGGGTTGGGCGGGCTGTTAGGGGTCAAACTCGCTAGTCATAAGGGTCGCTAGTCATAAACCTTAATCCTAACCCTAACCCTACTCCTACCCTAACCGTAACCCTAACCCTAACCATACCCTACCATAACCCTAACACTAACACTAACCCTAAACCTAACCCAAAACCTACCCTAACTCTACCCTAAACCTAACCCTAACCCTAAGATATTTTTATGACTAGCGCACTCGTGGTATAGGAAAATACACGTTATGACTAGCGACCCTTATGACTAGCGGGTAGACCCCGTTGTGGGTGTTTGTGCTAGGATGGGTTAAGGTTCGAGAGGTGTATAGTATGGGTTGGATGGTGTAGGGTTGAGTTGGGTGTGATGTATGTGTCGGCCGGGATGGTGGTTGTTATTGGATCGAGTTGGGTGTGATGTGATATGAAATTAAATTCAATTCCAGTCAATTTGACATTGAGCAAAGTAGGATTAATTAGATTTTAAAAAAATTCTAAGAAAAGATACCTATATTCCCTGCCCCCCCCCCCCCCCCAAAAAAAGTTAATTTGAAGAAAAAGAAAAGTTTAATTAAGGATTTTCTTTTCGAGATATCGACGATTAAGTAAATTTACCTTCATAGAACTCTGTATAAAAGCACATCTTCTCCACTCCACTGTCTTTTAATGCAAAAACCTGCGACAAGTTTAATTCAAGATCGATATGGCAACCACCCAAATCTTTTATTCATATTTAAAAAAGAACTCTGTCTTCGTAGACTGATTTCACTGTAATAACCATGTCATGTTTATCAATTATGTCGTGATATTATATGTTTATATGACGTTTGACCTATAATTAATCTTAAATATTATAACTCAGTGTTTTTAATTGATTGTCACATTGTACTTACTTGTTATTATTAATATTAGTATTACCTACATTTTGTGAATATTGATGTCATTGTATAAATATATGTATCATTGAATACAAAATTAATATCGGCCATCTTGTCGGGGACAAAATCTACATTCTCTAATTGCAAACACATAGCAGATTAAAAGTCAGGTGGAGTTGACACAAATAATCTTGTCAAAGATTTTGAATTCAAGTTCTGTATACTTCCGCAACCCCCCCCCCCCCCCCCCCCCCCCCCCCCGCTCCGTTCGTATCGTTCGTAATTAGATTGATTGAATCCTTAGGAATATGACTTTTGCTAATAGAAGTAGTTTAAGGCCACGAGATACTATTAAACACGGTCAAAACTGAATCAAAGCAGTTCAAAGTTTAAGGCAACACGCCAGTGCCTTAACCTTTGGATTGTGGGCTTTAATCGACCCGCTCCTCCTTTCGCCATTCACTCATCCTTGTTCATTCCTCCAATTTCTTCCCTAACTTCCTCTCACTTTTTTTATTTCATTTATACATTTCCTTCCCCCTCTCTCTCCCTCTGTCTCTGCTGCCACCATTTACATTTACAGCCCCCCCCCCCCCCCCCCACCTCCCCTCACTACGTCACTTTATCTATATATAGTACAATGACATACGTCATGCAATTGCTATTCAATGTAACGAGAAGACTACTATGTGGCTAAACGGGTGGAGCATTTTTTTAAGGTAAAAAAACCAATTACAAAGTAATAATTTGAAGCGTAATTTGCCTCATACTATCGAGCATTTATTTTGGTGTGGAACTACGACGGACCTTGGACTCCCACCCCCACCCTCGATTACCAACCCCGGATACGCAACTTGTTCTTTAATTGCCTTTTTTGCTCTGCCGTTAATAATGTAAATTGCGTTGAAAACAAACATGTCATCGATACGGAAATCAGTGACACTATATGGATTAGCAGTGCAAGACAGCATTACCACTCTGGAATGCTCAGAATATCAGAACATCGAATATGATTTTTCTGTCATAACATTTCACAATTTACAAGATGGAATTAGTGAAAGGATCTGCGAAGTCCATTTTTGTCATCATACTTTTTATTAATGGTAAGTATCTGTAGAATATAATATACATGTATTTTGGTGTTTAAATCATACTTAGAAATGTATTGAATTTATATAGATGCTAAAATTATTTCAATAAGCCAGATCTGTTGAATCAATACAGTGCATTTGTTGTCACGTTGTATCGTAGCTCAATTCCTCAGTTGTGTACGTACAATACAGTTAAGGATTAAAACTTGCAACAAAAATGTGCGGGAAAATCAACATCTGCAAAAAGACCTACCGGCAATCAGGTCGGTCATATGGAGGGCAATCGCGGACCGTGCGATTCCATGGCCTGCTATAACTAGCTACAGGTTGTACCGACATCATAGTCGAAACCTTCTAAAGCTTTATTTCTCCGGTAAGGTAAGTCGCTACAGCCAGTAGGGAGGTCACGCTGCATGTCATATTTGTTATACGCAAGAAAACAATGGAGTATCAGTGACTGCAATATTTGCTAGAAATAGCTTCGGAAAATGGTCTATTTGGGCTTCTCAAAAACTGAGAAACGTGTTAAAAATCATGTAGAATTATAGAGGAGGGTCAATAACATCTGCAGAATGGTAAAATGTATAGTTTTAAATACGTTTGGTGACCAAATTTATGTCGTAAAATGTTGGACAATTCACGTTTTGAAAATCCGTGGTCTTCAAAATTACAGGAATCCTAACTCATTCTAAACCTCACCAAATCATGAAATGAACCCTCGTCTACCAAAAATTCCGTGTACGTATTGCTCTATCTGCTTGGAGATAGCGAAGACCACGGAAACCTCATAGCTTTATACCACGGAATGAAATCTGCCATAGACATTACATGCGAATATCATCGTACAGATTTGCACAGCAGACCTCTGTGTAGGGAGTGTTGACAATAGCATGACAATAGCAAGGTCGTTTGACTATTGTGTTTGTGCATGTTTGTGACGACTGACCCCGTTTAACAATCTTCATAGCTTTCATAATAGGGCTTGGGTGACCTAACTATTGACTGGCTATTAGGCTGAAAACATAGTCCCCTAGAAAAAAGTGTATTACGTGACCGTACCGTTCAGCCTGTGTTATATAATGTTGTTTCTATTCAAATATGTTTTCAGGCGTATGTTGCGAAATATTTTATTGGAGATATAAGGTTATAAGCTATAAATAGTATTACTACATTCACAAATTACTGTTAAGGGAATCGGACGGACATAATGTCACAATGCAAATACACGTATTAATCTGCAGAGAAGGGCAGCTACGGGAGCAAGGGTAGGGACGATGTAAGACAACAAAAGAAATAAAACATAATGGGCTACATAAAGTATAAACTGATAATATGATGTAGTGCGATACTTCTTGGCCGCAGGATCCAAATATCAGACGCAGTCGAAAACAAAGAAACGGTTTCAAAGGCACTCATTCGCCTACATTTAAATCAATGAAATGTTTAACGCCCGGGATAATTGGTAACGAAGAGTTATGTCATGGATAATAACATCCCAGCAAAGTTACAACGATGCACTCAATTAAACCGTGTTGGTAATCCATGCTTGCATGGGATATTTATAAGTACATTGGAAAAAGTTGGCATTATTTCCATTTTCGCCAGCTACATGTAGAACCGTTGAATAATGCATTGTATTGCAGCCAATTAACAGCTTTTAACGATTGTTATTATTTTGACCAGGAAAAATCAAAGTATTGCCGAATCATTGTATTTTTAATTATTATTCATGGTATTATTCATGGTATAGTTTATTGTCATCGCAGCCAGCCGGCTGAATTGGCATAATATTACAAATTACAAAAATACATTAAAAATGCAAGATATACAATAATAGATTTTAAAAACAATAATATCATAAAAGCAAACACCCACCCTTGCATACAAAGTACATTCCACATTAAAGACCACAATTGCCCCCCCCCCCCCCACACACACACATCCCCCACACCACATACACACTACCCCCTCCCTCCCCCAAAAGATATTGCACATAAAACATGGTACAATGTACGTGACCAACTAACTCACACCATACACACCCCCACCCCCCCCCCCCCCTCACACACACACACCACATACACGCCCCCTCCCTCCCCCAAAAGATATTGCACATAAAACATGGTACATTTACGTGACCACCTGACTGATACTATACATACCAGAAAAACACATGGAAACAACCCACTCTCACGGTATAAAAATAAGATAATAATAATAATATTGCACTTAAACACCAAGATGATGGACAGATGGATGCTAAAATTTAAAACATGATTAATTAGTGGTCATTGGTCAAGTTATTATTCCACAGCTTGACAAGATATGGGATTGGACTGTTGGCATGTCTTTTGGTACTCACTTTAGGAATAGTGAGGTGATTGCCATTGCGCAATACACGACCAGTTACGACCCCTCTTTGGCTCGGTAACCACATATTAAAAGTACTTGAACGCATAAGAAATATTTCAGAATGGACAGGACAAAATAACAATCATTGTCAAAAGCTGCCAATTGGCAGATTTGTGACAGAAGCTGCCAATTAGCATCACAATAAAATATAGATTTAACGCTTTTTTGTTATTTTGGCCAATGAAAATCAATAAATCACCAAATAATACAATCCCAGAGTATTTAGAACCGGTTGTACCAGATTCTGCACTGTACTAATTTCGTCCGATACTGGAACACCCATAATCGTTCGATACTGGTACAAAGTCAGTGTTCCAGTATCATACGATACTATCACCGATACTGGTACATATAAAAAGTACCAGTATCGACTGATACCAGAATAGCAAATTCGTACCAACATTGAGCGATTCTGGCAAATGTTATGTTCACGTATTGAACGATACCGGTATACTAATATCTGGGACCTAAAGTACACGTCAAGCTTCAGTACTTTGTCGTGCAGTAGTTGTCTTCAAGGTCAACCAAAATGGTGTATGTATGTTGTATTCAATGGAGTACGTTTAGAAAAGAACTAGAGGTGTTTCATGAGCGATATTAATGGGTAATAATTGTTTGTATTTTTTTTGTTTTTGACAAAATCCTCCGTCGAGTAAAACATACGTAAATCACCATTTTGTTGATCTTAAGACAATAGCCTTACCAAAATTAAAGGACGCAATGGAAATCAATTATCCATCTGTAACTTCGCTTAAGGTGGATGGGAGAGGTGAATGTGGGAATGTAACGACCACCCCCCCCCCCCCCTTCTCTCCCTCTCATTAAAAAATAGACGTTCGTACAGCCTCTATCATCGGATGATGTCTTCACAAACATGACAAACATTTTTCAGCAGGTAAAAGGAAAGGTGTGGACATTTTACCACATTAGGGATTGAAGACGTTCTAAGATTAAGATCTAATCAGACCGCAGCTGTTGAATAGTTGTCTAGCATCACATCAGTATGTATATTGTTCTTGAAGCGAGGCATCTCATTACTGATCCCAAACTCGTGTATAGCTGAATTTCACGAATCAACTGCATTCCCTTATAAATGCGACCCATATAACATGTGTATGAACAATGTCCGCGTCCCCCATAGTTGTCCACGTCTACCAAAATCTTGATGCATCTGCCGCCACTGCCGCAGAAGCTCGTTTTCTCCGCCACCATGATTAGACATTAGTGCCTCGGGTATACAAACGCAATTTGAAAAGTAAAGACTGTCAATTAGCTAAGTATTAAATGTTTTTCTTTTAATAGGCATACATGCAACCACTCCGAAGGGACCCCACACGCAGCTAGCAGAGAAACTATTGAAGGACTTTGGACCCACTTTCAGCCGACCTGTACAACACTTCAACCAGACAATAGTGGTCCATTTATATTTGTTTGTTAGTCAGATTATTCAACTGGTAAGCCATAAATAATAAATGAGTATAAAGGGTTTTCGATAGTAATTGATTCAAGGTACATTGTGATATTTTCGAAATAAAATACACGGGCCCATAGTCTCATACGTATTTAAACACGGTTTGAACTTAAACACGCGTCTAACTCACTGAAAAATGTCTAATTTTAAACATGGGTATGGGGGTAGTTTATCGCGCATAAACTAAACTCATACACTAACTGTATACCTTTTAATGATTACTCAACCGTGCCCGGTGCAAGCTGAAGTGCAGATCTATTAATAGTCTTAAAAATACACGTGTATTTTGTGGAATTTGGTTGATATCTATAACCCATTTGGGCCAAATTGAATACCCGTATAAAGTGAACGTTGGGACATTCGCCGGTGGTTGCTAATAATTTGTTGTTTTATTGTCTATTGTAAACACCGTGGGTTGGTAAACTGCTTTATATTATATTATATATATGATATAAAACATTATTATATGATTATTATATGTTTATCCCAAGTGCCAAATCTAAAATGGATTAGTTAATAAGTAATCAGAAATTGTTTGGTGCACACAAATGGTAACATAAATGTGTTAACATAGTGACGATTGCCACCTTGGAAATAATACATAAGAGCTGATTAAAATGATCTAAGCTTAGAGCCTTGTTGCTTTTAATGAATAAATTATGACATAATAGTTGTCACAGGTATTCACGATTCAGAAGCTTATTGCCCTAACGTGCAAATACCAAAGGTTATTTTTAGTTTACAAATGAATTTAGTTAAATTACTACGTTGCTTTTGTAAATGTATAAATTAAATAATGTGGCCTTGGGTATTGATAGCTTTTGCAAAAAAAACCACTCCAATACATACAGGCAAACCCTTGACTTCCCAGGGTTTTTTACAACCCCCTCCCCTGTTTTGCTGTTGTTACGTTGTTAATAATGTTTTAATCACAACTTGGTGTTGTTACATTAAACCTAAGTAGACTAAAAGGGTTAATATTCGAAATCAATATCTAGTAGCGCTAGAAAGATAAATGCGTACATGTACATTTAGCTTTCAATAATGTACCTCGCTAGATATCAACTATAACCCATTCCATGGCATTAACGAAGAGAAATGTGCATAACCGAGAACGGGGGGTGGGGTGCAGTCTCCTTCAATTTTAGATTGTTTAAATTGTTATTATGGGTGGTATAGCTCCAAATTTGACATTAATGTTGTTAGACCTAATAGTGTATAGTGTTTATTAGTTTAAAATAATGCTGGGAAACGATTATTTGGATGGTTTATATTAAGACATTTTATACAACATGAGAGCGCTGTCGTGGATCTAGAGCAAGCGTGTGCAACCTGCGGCCCGCGGGCCGCCGGCCTCTAATCTGCGGCCCGCGAAACAATCCCAAAATTCCCATCGATGCGGCCCGTTTTAACTGGAACTCCCTAGGTTTTCACGAATGGCGGAGTGATTTAGTGGTGTGCTCCCTTAAAATGTGACGCGCTGAATTTAGTAAATATAACTCGAGGTGTGATTGCGTGTTAAAATCCCTGGTTAAAGTGGCGCTAAAGCAGCAACAGCGAGTAAAGAGAGGAAATTATATGAAGAGAGGCCGGTATTCAATGAACAGTGGACTGAGGATTTTTCTTCCTAAGCTTCCCCTCCCCCTATTACTCCTTCTCCGGACGTGTTATATAATGTTTGACAATCACTGCGGCCCGTGAATGGATCTCAAAATCACAATGAGGCCCGAGAGGTAGAAAAGGTTGCACATGCTTGATCTAGAGCGTCGTAGTGCCATCATTATGATTCCATACCACTAAACGATTGTAGTCCTTGCCAAAGACAATCGGATTTTTTACTCTTTAGAGAAGCCTGTGGCCCAATCATAATCATAAGAAATCAGGAAACTTACTTATTGCCCTTAAATGATTACATTGGAGTCTAATCCTGATTTTAGGAATAATATTGGCAAAGGCAAAATGAGATATTTTCAGTCCATTTTGTAGATTTTTGAAGTGATTTTGATTGTACATGTTCTGTCAACACTGCTCAAAAACACAGCTGTCCAAAATCGGGGGCTTATTTCTCGAAACTTTCAGGGTTACCCTATTTTTGGATTCAATGATCACAAATATCATGAACTTGAAGAAAAATGTATAAAGTTGAATGATCCAGTCGCTTTATTAAGCGAGATAATCAACGTTTTGTAACAACCCTTTAACATGTAAAAGTATAGGGACCTATTATAGTGGCGTTGAATCTTATGGGGAAATCGTGCTACTTGCTCAGTTATCAATGGATAGGAAAAGCCAAAAGCTATACAGTGGTACGAAATGCATGACAATGTGCGTTGAATATAGAATAATAAAGGGGTTGCCAAACAACGTTGTTTAGGCGACGAAATTTTACGGACACGACCGATTTGTTTTTGAATTTTCAATTTGTTTCTTTCTTCTTCTTTTTTGAAAAAAAGGTTGGGATTTTTTATTTATCATTATTAATTGAAAATTGTTTTTAAATGTTTTGCATTTTTGGGACATTTCGGAAATTGATTGAAATGCCCCCCAAATTCCCGACATTCTTGTTACCACCTCCCCTCCCCCCGTTTGCCCGTAGAATAGGTATGATTTCGTGGCCTTTGACTATAAAGATAAACAAAAGCGATGATATCTGTTCTGAAATGTTACAGATAGGAGGTCTACTATTTTCATTTATACCGTACATGTATTACCTTTGAGTATTATCATTTCATCATTTTGTATTCAAAAATACAATAACATTGATAACAAGACACATAAAACCCCAGGACACGATGTTGACCCGTCAATGACCTGCACTGACCGACCAACATACAGGCAGGGAAGTGGACAAACATCAAGATATATTATATTGTATAATATACAAGGTGTCCCTAAAAAATTGTGCATATGTTTGCGCAACTTGTTGACCATAAAGTCCTCAAGTTTGGTGTAATATATTTATACACACGGAAAGAGGAAACACTCAGATTTCAGATGCCGTTTATTTTATCTGATTTGGATTTGTCAATCCTGAGATATACTCAGTTTATCAAACCTACCCAAAATCGACGTTGTGCCACTTTTACAGAAAGAATGATTATGAGCGTCAAAACAATACTAACATTGGTCTATCCATTGGCATCAATCGTCTTGAAACATTGGGCTGGGCATTTGACCAGAATTGTTTAGAAGAGGCTGAGGAACAAAAATGATGTCCTTGAAATATATATGTGGCAAGGGATTTCTACGAGCAGTTATTTTGGGATCCCTCTGAAGTGCACGCCGCACTTTATCAATGTGTTACTGTATCCTGCCACTGTTCATATCTCAGTCTTCCAGAATGTTCTTTATTCATATTGGTGCTTGTATTATCTACCAATCATTTCCAATACTTCTTTTCATATAGGTGTATTCCTAGATGGTACGTGAGTGTTTGGGAAATGAATCGCAATCTCTCTGGTGACTTCTACTGGACTTCTCGTTTCATGGTATTTTAAAACCATGAACACCCTCTTCTAATGAAATTCGAGGCCTCACCCAGCCATATGGATGTCTGTCTTGTTTTGAAAATGTAGGCCCCATAAACATTTTGTGAAACCTCGTCAAAAGGACTGGTTCGAATTATGTAACAAACATCTTTATATTCAGTTATGCTTGGATACACAGGCGCTAATTCTATTATTTAAACCTATTCAATCTCAATACAAAAAATGTTATTTTGCATAACACTGGTGAAGGGCAATCGTACAAGTGGAGATTGAACGTGAACAGACATTGAGAATGAGCGCTAATATTCAAATGGTAAATATCACAAATAGTGAAGGCAGAGGGTTTATCATTTAGTTTTAAACCTTGCTTTTTAGTAATTCCACGAATATCTAGTGACATTTAATCCTATCTAAATGCTAGTCACACTGTTGGGTATAGAGCTAACGTGTGCCCGACCATTTTGGAAATTTGAGTTTACTTTCGTGTTAGCTGTCAAGACGTATTTGGCACACGTTGTATTCGTTAGTGAATCGCTATGGGTTCACCGAGGTACGCTGGGATTTATGAAAATGAGCATGTTCAAAATGTTGTTGCGGGTGGCAACGTAGTGATCAATGCGTTATGTATTATACGTTGAGCATTCGCCTGAACGTTTCGCACGATGGGTGTAGGTTTCTTATTCGGCCATATACACACGCTCAAAATGTTAAGCATGCTCAAAATGTTGAGCGTGTAACATGCGTTGTGATCAATATGCTATGTATACGTTGAGCATTCGGAGTGTGAACGTTTCGCACGTTGGGTGTAGGTTTCTTCGTATATAATGGCGAACAGCTCACATATAAGCCACTTACACCGAATGCACACCGTAAACAAATCGTATTGTTCACTACGTTGTCACCCGCTCAAACTAATGAGCATGCTCACACATTCGTGAACCCCAGCGTAGCTCTGCGAATCCCTAGCGAATTGCTAACGAATACAATGTATGCCAAATATGTCACACACAAATGATAACTTACACGAACGTACAAACAAATTTCGAAATGGTCGGTCACATGTTAGCTCAATATGCAATGTTTAAATATTTGACGGGATCTAATCCCCCGGGATGTTCACCTATGGTACTTCATTGAGGTATTTGTTATTCCAATTATTTAAATGAGATATGTTTATCTATCTATAATTCTGTATTGTATATGCATTAATTTACTCATTTAGACAATCATATCTTTTTTAATATGTTGTAATAGCATACCCAGTAAACCAAAGGTATCTAACAATCAAAATCAAGAAGTGTATTGTTTGAAAGACAAAGATTCATACCATACACTATTCCTCAATAGAAGCACTCATGCATCCCATACCAAGATCACTTGCATCACATATTGACCGACCCTAGCATATACGAATAATTAAAAAAGAAAATGTCAATATACATGAATTACTCATACATAGGAATGGAAAGATGAGTATCTAACGTGGAATACCTCCGACTACCCAAGCGTAACAGCTCTCAACATTCCAGCATCACTAATCTGGCGACCGGACATACATCTTTATGAAAAGTAAGTTATTGTTTTGAAATACAATGAAATGTGATTGTAAAGTCTCGTCAAACCAGAGATACATTAGATTGTGCATGAATCACGAAATGATTGATGGATTGTTTAGAGGTAACTGTGAAGAATCACTATATTCACTTTGGAACCGAATAATTTCACTAGGGGCGTATCCCACAAGGATAATTCCGAGGTCAAAAATGTTTTGATTAATCACAGTTAACTGACAAAACAAATTATCTTAAAGTCATTAGTTTGATTCAAATTCGTCAATTAAAATCGTCATGTCATTATACGAATCTTACTTGTACTATTAAGTATTCATTAAAAAATAAATAAATCAAATCAAATCAAATCAAATCAGCATAATTATCTAAATGTTGACAGTGCCGATTTATGTATTTTAAAGCAAAGGATCGATTAATTAATTGAGTGGAATTATAAAAAAATAGCAATTATAAAAAACCCAATAAATGTACTTTCAATATTTATTTCATTTATTTTGTTGTTCCTTTTTTTTTTGAAAATGATATAAACATCAATTTTAAGGGAGACCGTTCTAGTACGCCCTCGTGTCAGGTTTGCCCACCACGTGATTATCATCATTGCGGTCACTGGATGAATTTGTCGATCACGCAATAGATCTGTTGCGACCACAATAACTTGGCAGACCACAGTATTCGTCCAATTGTTTCATTTCAATCAAAGTAACTGAATAGACCTGGTATTTGACCGGATGTAATGATTTAGAAACCAACGATACCGAAATCACAAGGTACACAAAACAAGATTGTATCTAATGTATTTGCCCGGACTGATTATAAACTAATGACTACAGGCATCTTCGAGCATCTATAACATAATTACTAGAAGGCTATATTAAAAATATCTTTTGTCTCAAAGCTCTTCAGTTTTTCAAAACCTAATGCGGAATGCGGTTTTTTTTATGTGATCAATGAAAATCTGAAAAATCTGTGACATTTTGGGATTTTTTAAGATTTGTGTTTTTCTAATGCGCATCAATAAACTAACGCGCGCGTGAGCTTGGAGACAAATGATTTTTTTAATATAGCCTAATATAATTTGCTATAATATTGTTTCATTTATATTTTTTATCACATTTAGTATAGACAAGAGATATCAACACTACACAGATGTTCTAACAGTGGTACATCCAGACGGACGCATCTTATGGTTAACACCAGCCATTTTAACTACGTCTTGCCGAATTGACGCACGCTTTTTCCCTTTCGACAACCAAAAGTGTCGACTCACATTCGGTTCATGGGTTCATGGTATTTCTCAAATGGATGTGCTACCTACCCAAACGATGAATTCTCATGCTTATTACGTACCAAATGGCGTTTGGGATCTGACTACTTTTCGCGCGGAACGTGTGCCACGAAGATGGGAGGGTTTCGAAGAGGTCTATCCTGAAATCGTGTTTGAACTAGTGCTAACCCGTCGACCATTGTATTACATTCTGACGGTGATCACACCGTGTTTCATGTTATCGCTCATCAATTTAATGGTGTTTATACTACCTACGGAATCTGGGGAAAAGGTTTCGCTGGGAATCACCAATGTTTTAGCCTTGGTACTTTTTCAGCAGCTGATAGGGGAATCCATACCACCGGTGTCTGATAAGTCGCCATTTATCTGTAAGTATATCGCGTTGCATCACTTAATACCAACAATTGATCTTCAATACACGTACAATATTTTAACAACACGTGTAAGTATAAACTGCGACGAAATGTTCACCATTTATTACGTACAAACTCGGTGGAAGAAGAAGGTAACGTACATGACTCGTTCGTAGATAAACGCTTATTAAACACAATTTCTGAACTTTATTTTCTTGCTTATTTCAGCTGGTTATTATTTCACCCCGATGATCATCATAGGATGCGTCTCAGTCATATCTGGCGTTTCTGTGGCATATCTACACCATCAACCGACAACGTCCAAAGTCCCAGCTTGGATAGGCGTGTTGCTTTGGAAGTGCTCGTTCTTTAAACCACGACGTTGCGAGTTTCGAGAGAATGATGGCATTCAGAAGGCAAACCATGAACAAAAGAACGAACCAGCTAAACATGATGTGTCAAACAGCGCTAACAACGACAACAACGCTGAGGATACATATTCCGCCATTACTGATGGCGGATATGGCAACAAGAAGTTGTGTTATACTTGGGTCGACGTGGCTGCGCAACTGGACAGGTTAATGATGATAACATGTATTAGTCTAACTTTACTCTCGGTGATTGTTACAGCATTGATGTTTGTGCTGCAGGAATGAATACATTGAATTCGCCACCTATCGTTTGGAATAACGTACACTCTGAATTTCAGGGATTAACATTTTAAATCTCAATCAGGATTTTAAAAAAGTTAATCTGAAAAGATTAATTATCGAATATTTAATCACAGACTCGATTTTAGTTTAAATCTTTGGAAGGATTTAAATTGTAAACCAAGCAGATTATCATGATGAGTGCACGTGATCCATCCGATTCTTTTCGCTACGTTGCCACGACGCCATCTTTTTTTTGCGATTTTGTGTGCGGCGGCGTACGTAGAAGGCTGTGGGGAAACATCGAAAGAAATTCTTGACCGAAAATGGCTTCAATGCCACCATTACTGACACACCAAAAGACAGGCATCAGCCCAGTGCACATCCGAGAGCATTTTGAACAGTTTTCACGGTGATAAGATGTAGACTTTACTAGAATTTGTGTTTTTCTGTTCTGACTCGCCTGTGGATGGAGTAAAAGTCAGGAATGCTTATAGGCCATCATGCGTTGCTCACTCATTCACTGTGGCCGTGATCGGCTCCCGTATTATTATCATTATTTACTCAGAATGCTCTCGGATGCACACCAAACTGAAACACATCCTTCGACATGTCAGCGATACTGGCATCAAAGCCACCTCGGTCAAGAACAAACAGCCTCCACATACGCCGCACACACATACAACGGATTTGAAAAATCAAGTCCAAACAGATTGCTTTTAAATCTTTCTGAGGGTAGATTTTAATTCAAAAAGATTTGAAGTTTAAATCCATTGGGACTTATTTTGTTAATCCCTTTGGATTAAAACTTATTTTGTCAATTGCTTTTAAATCTTTCTGAGAGTAGATTTTATTCCAAAAAGATTTAAAATTTAAACCCATCGAGACTTATTTTGTTAATCCCTTTGGATTAAAACTTTTAAATCCTTGAAAATATTTATTTTAAATCCCTGAAGGATTTAAATTTAAATCCCTTGGGATTAAATTTAAATCCTTGTAATTTAGAGTGTAACGAGATAAAGACAAAAACAAAGTCGATAAAGAATATTTCTAAAAAATTTGAAATAATTACAACTACAACTCAGGGGGCAGCGATAGTCATTACTATTGTTATTGATAGTTTGATATAGAATCATCAATATGATATATTCTGTGAGATATAGACAAAATGGGAATTTCAAGTTTAGAAATTCAATGTGTTTTTTAATTTAACACATTAATCGGCCAAGTGCACCAATGGCGAGTAACTGAGGAATAGCGCTACCTCTCTAGAGAGTGAGAGATAAGTCATAATTTTGAGAGCGTCAAACCGGACTAAGCTATGCTGCTGCAACTATCGATGCTAAATATAAATAGTGTGCAAGGTACGCTGACATAGTTTTGTTTATAAAATGTATGACTTTAATCAAAACATTTCATTGGATTAACTAATTTATCTATTAGATAAATAAATAAAATATTAACGCATGGGTCTTTATAATTTAAAAAAAAATGACATAGGAATAAGTTTACATTAATCCACTAGCTAGTTTTAAAAAATAAATAATGATAATAAGGAATACACAGGGATTAAGCCCGTGTTTGTTGATGATAGCAAGTAACATGGGCAAGCCACAGATATCGACGAGTGGTTAGTGTGATTTTTATTATTTAACTATTGATTTATGTACATCAAACGGAGTTTTATCGTGACATTTTTGCCATTTTATACCATATTAATTTTGTATGTTACTCTCGCAAAAAAATGTGTTGTAATGTAATCATAGTCATTATTATTTAAAGGACGGCAACAAACTATTACATTTCGAACATAACAAATGGCGTCATATTCACCGACATCATTGCTCGACCGGACGTGGTGTGACGTGCTGTATTATTCATGTTATTGAAATTAACGTTTGAAGTACGAGTCATTATAATTACTGTTTGATACATGTAAAACGTTAGACGTTTGCGACAACTTTGTTGAAGTGGGACGTCCCTAAATCCATGAAATCGCCCTCTCTCTAGTATGGTCTCTTACTTTCAATAGGGTAAATAATGATAGGTATAGTAAAAATGACTGTGATTTAATGTATTAACTTACAACTGTTGTACATGCAGTTAAGACACCGAGTAACTGTTTGAATCTAGATCTGGAACATACCGTATAATTATACAAGTTAATGGGAATTTCTGTTGGGACAGACAATTAAGTTACCGCTGATAAAGGGTGTCTATCAAGTATGGAATTTAATTTGAAATAATAATTCAAGGTTGTTTGTTCATGAATATCAAATCAGTAAGTCAAGAGGCCTGCGTTAGTGTTTTGACAAGTCTTGAGAGACGCTCTTAAAACAATGAATGGGATAGAAAAACAGACTGATATATTTTGAATTTTCATTAAACGATAGAATATTGGTTATATGTAAACTGTTTTAATATGTAGGGTTAAGTAGCTTAAGAATTATCACAGTGAAATGAGGTGACTAATAACAACAGTGAGAACATTTCGCACGTAAGACTACCCGTTGGAATAATTGTCTTATAACAAAATAGCACTGTGTGAGTGTGAATGATGTTGAGGGATAACGGCGTCGGGTATCCGTCACCCCTTGCATCACCAACAATATGCAATATTATTTATACCAGGCTTTTTAACGGTACAATAAAACTATGTATTGAATATTGTTCAACCAAAGTACCCGGATGCGAACAATATTCTACAAATATTCCCGTCCAATCTTTTTTTGCGCGGCGTTTCTATCTCGCTGAGGTCAGTTCGGGCTGGTTTTTTTATTTTATCAAAACTGTCTGTTATATAAATAATAATAATAATAATAATAATATTGAATGTCTTATTTTCGGTTGATACTATTAGTTATCCCATGTTTAATAACGCAATACGGGAAGATACCTATGGTGGGTGCCGTATCACATGTAGTCAACTTTATAGCCCTTGAATAATTTCACTTTCACATTGCCGAAAACCGCTCCCATCCGAGAACCGACCAATGAAAGGTCTACTGACATATATATATATATATATATATATACGATTTATCAAAGAACTGCGCTTTAAGCACACTATGGATTACTAGGGACGATGCTTTGTATGCATAATTCGCGTCACGATAGTATCACACCCCTTCATAACGCGCTAATATTGAATTTGCCGCCTGTACATTTAGAAATACGTGAATGCGATACTTCTGTGGCTGTGTAAGAGTTTATAGATTATCGTAAAAAATGATCAAATAATCTGTCTCTGTTCGGACGTATAGGCTTTTTAAAACACGATATTGAAAGATAAGAAACAGCCTGGAAATAGTCACATATGCGGAAATGTAGCTATATCTCTGAGGAAAATATCTTGGGCGAGGACCAATGTTAACTTAAGGATTACTCCTGAAGTGTGATTTTAGACCAAAACGGCGGCTATCCGGCTACAAAATTGCCATTTTGAACATGCAAGAGTCTTCTTCCTGCGAAGATGGTATATAAATATTCATATACTTCGTATTTCTCGTGTCTGCCATTGGTCAATTTTGAACCCCACACGAATAATTTGCTCATTACGCATACATCGAGTTTTTTTATGTAGCGTAGTGTAACAGAATACGGGGGTCGAAAGGTCAAATCCAATGCCAGTAGACCTTTTTCCGGGTGAAGTTGACTATATCACATTAGGTTACAAGGCCCGCTTAGCAGCGATATAAATTGATGCCTTAAAACCCGTCAATAGATTTAAATATTCGATATTCCACCCAAGCTGGTTGCTATATATGACATAATTCTCGTGTGCAACCAACCGGCTGTATTGAGTAGTGTAAAGGCATGAGCGTAGATGTAATTTGCAACATAATGGAAACTTACCCATGCAGTTAGCCCCGAATTTAAATATATGAACTGGGTAATCCTCTCGTAGTATTGATAACAATAGGTTTACCAGAGCGAATTAATAGCGCTTCTAAGCGGGCAATTTATATCATGCAAGAGGCCGGGGGTGTCTTGGATTTCGAGTGGTTTAAGCGGTCAATAAATATATAGTTTTGGTACTGGTTAGGGATGTAGTCAATGAGCGCATTTGACAAAAACTTTTTTGTTGTTGTTGTGATTCCCAGTGTCAAACACTGGAAACCCAAAAAATCGGCCATTTTGACAATCCATCCCCACCTTATTTACCACATCTCAGCCCAATCCAACAAATATATTTCTTGAGCACTTACACAACTTGGAACCCAAAACACGGGAAACCAACAACATGACAATTGGAACCACCAGCATACCTACCCCCCCCCCCTCCCCTCACACCCATGATAACCCAACACCTACGGCCACCCTACCCATCACCACTCACCAACCCCTAATAATTATAATGGATGAACTCAAATCTCTATTTAACCAATCAGAAGCTGTTATTCAGCCAACAACGCAATACCACATACATTGAGTTTTTTGAACAGCTGATTACAACGCAAAAAGCTTATACAGGGTGTATAAAAAAAAATCGCAACACTTTTTGCCGTGCAGTGCAATTACGGCAAATCCAATATCGCCCTGAAACTTAGACATGTTAGATATGCTGTTAAAACTACTTCCTGGCTATCAAATAGTCAAATTACAGCAATATCGATTATGAATTTGCTAAGATAGTCAGGATATAAGTAGGGAAGGGCAAAACCAGTTTTACATAGTTGATGCTGTATTCCTGATTTTCTTGTCAGGTCAATATTAGCAAGACACTTTAATAACCCATTGTCCTTAAATAATGGGAAACAAACTCATCATTCTGAGAAGAATATGTCATGTTAAAGATCAAATCTGGCTGCAACTGCTATTTCAGTATCATATCATATAAAAACCGAGCACATTTGCACTAAATTAGTTGATAATGACACAGCTTGAAAATCCAAATTACAAAGTCTGTTGATGCAAATCGCCTCCTCTCTTTCTCTCTTAAATGTAAGTATGGTACAATATTCAAAAGATGAACAAATGAAGTAGTCCCAGTAAAGGTAGGAATTATTTTGTATGAATCATTCATTGTTAGTTTGTTTTGGTGACATTATGGTGCAGCTCGACCCTCAAAATGCTGTCCTTGATTCAAGATGCATCGACGAGCACATTCCCTCATGAGAAGCACTACTCGACGTGTCATCCGTGTGCGCCTTATTCCCTAAACATCGTTGGTGATACAGTTCCTAATATCTTGGAGATTAGTTGGTGGTGTCAGGAAGACTTGAGACTTAACATAGCCCCCAAAGAAAAAGGCTAATGTTGTAAGGTCTAGAGAGCGAGTAGGCCACTCCGTAGAATGTCCAAGACCAACAACTCTGTTTATAGGACGAACGATGTAAATCGTGTATTGCACTTGTCTAGTTATATCTTTAATATCCAAGCGAATTCATAATCGTTATCTCTGTAATTTGTGATAGCTAAGAAGTAGTCCTAACGAAATATTTAAGTGTTATGGCGATATGTGATTTGCTGTAATCATACAGCTCTCGGCAAAAAGTGTTGCGTTTTTTGTTTTGATACACCTTGTATATTGCATGGTTGCTAAATGGTTCATCACCAATCAGACTACAGCATTCGTATCTATTTATATCTACTTAGAGATAAAAGAATATATATTGCATTTGTATAGCTCGTGCAATATATTCTTGTATCACCCGAAAATAAGACATTCAATATTACATAATTATTTAGAAGGAGCCGGAATGTATTTTCGTGGTGTTTCTTTGTGTGTTAAAAGCAAAGTTAGACTCGATTCCATATACTTATTTATGGTAGAAGGATTCAAACAATTATGGGTTACATTTGAAATAAAAATGGCTCCCACTATTATACATGTGTCAATAATACAACAAAATTCCATTTAACTAAAATGCATATGAACTGTTTGTGTGAGCCCAATATCCGATATTTTGCATAAAAGTTATCGGGCAAGTAAGTCTGTTCATACCAAATCACACCGGTTTAGATTACAGTTCGTTGTCAATTATAGGTTACACATTATAACCATAGGATGACGCTCAACCGAAATAATACCCATTAATATTCGCATTTGATTAAAAGCTCCGTGTAATAGCGTTTACTGCTCATCGAATATGACAACATATGCATAGAGGGCGCTCCATCAGTGATCCATTGTGGAACACAAACGCAAACGACATATGTCAGCGTTTAACTATACTCATGTATGTATAGGTTAACGTAGAATGAAGAATTGAAAATCAACAAACTAATGTTATCACAGAATAGAATTGTGTTATTCTAAAACCAATTGATTTTGAGTGTAATACCTATTTTTATGTTCTTTCTTTTTTTCTTTTTAACTTGAAACATTACAAATGTTGACGTTTCCTGTTTGTTTGTTATTAAAATTAAACTAGAGCGGTTCTCGGCTTTCGCGGTTCTCGGGTTTGTCGGTTGGTGGATTTGACTGTTCAAATGATTTTGGACAAAACCTAACTGGATCGTACCCACATGACTTTCCAACCGGGGTAGTGGGCCGGGGTAGACAGTCCCGGGGTAGACAGTCCCGGGGTAGACAGTCCCGGGGTAGACAGTCCCGGGGTAGACAGTCCCGGGGTAGACAGTCCCGGGGTAGACAGTCCCGGGGTAGACAGTCCCGGGGTAGACAGTCCCGGGGTAGACAGTCCCGGGGTAGACAGTCCCGGGGTAGACAGTCCCGGGGTAGACAGTCCCGGGGTAGACAGTCCCGGGGTAGACAGTCCCGGGGTAGACCAACCCTAAGTCGACAAACCCTGGGTGGACTACAATAGCGCCCTCACGGAATAAAAACCAGAATACTGTTTTAAAAACATTGGAAACTATATCCATGCTAAATTATATGTTAAAAAACTTCTAAAACAACTTCGGGACTGTCCAGCCCCGGAACTGTCCACCCAGGGACCCTAACTTTAACTCTAGTTCACCCAGGGTTGGTCGACTTAGGGTTGGTTGACTTAGGATTTGTCTACCCCGAGACTGTGTACCCCGGGTGGAAAGTCATGTGGGTAATTCCATTGCTGCATATATACAAGTCAGGCATTAAACTCAGAGTAACGACGCCCTTTCTTGGAAGGTATAAAGTTTGAATATATATATATATATATATATATATATAAACACAACACCAAAAGTAAATCCCCCCTAAACAATTAGTCATAACATCGTAAGATAAAACATTTTACCAATAAAACTTAGTTAGAAATAATCCTATGACTGTTTCCTAATTGTTGTTAGAAAATGAAAGATGTCCATTACTTTATGGCTGAGTGAGCTTAAATGGAAGACAAAAACTGCCCTTCTCAAAAGTGTATGAATTGCTTCTCACTAATGGAAATGTACCCGTAGCTGAGCGAATATTACTGTAATGTGTAATAAATTCATGATCATTCAGCCATGTGAATCCCCTTCTTGGCTCAGATATTAGCGTTGTAAGTTGTGGCTTTTGAGATGGGCAGTTTTTGTCTTCCATTTGAGCTCCTTCAGCCATGAAGTCATGGACATCTTTAATTTTCAAACAACACTTAGGAAACAGTCATGGGATTATTTGTTTTATTTAGTTTTATTGGTAAAATGTTTTATCTTACGGTGTTATGGCGAATTGTTTAGGGGGGGGGGCTTACTTTTGGTTTGTGTATATATATAAAATGTCTTTAAGCATTTGTATTTGGAGAATGGAAGTACTTGAATATTACATAACTATAGTATTATATTTGCGCGTTAGAATGTTAGCCCAACTGAAGATAGTGATGTTTTATTTTAAACATGACTGTATATTTACCGTTTATGTATAGGACTCCTTCATCTCTTAAGCTGGTAGGTTACAGAATTGTGTGCTGGTATTGCTGATGAGCACAATGGAATAACACTTCGACTGTGGTGAATGCCTTATAAGACACCACGGTCGAAGGAGTACTCCAGTGGACCCTTAATGTTAGATATTCCACTCTTGTACTCCCACGGTAGTCCACTGTTGAAGACATCTCTCTCATGCTCCCATCTTCTGCTCCACATGGTGTTTGCCCACGGTAGTCTTGTTGAAGTCGTCCCTCTGTTGCTGACATCTTCTGCTATCACTGTATACTATATGTAGTCCACATGGTGTTTGCTGACGGTAGTTCTCTGTTGACGACGTCTGTCTGTTGCTGCCATCTTCAGCTATCACGGTATATTGTATGTGCTTCACATGGTGTTTGCCCATGGTAGTCCACTGTTGAAGACGTCTCTCTGTTGCTGTCATTCTCTGTTATGATTGTATATTGTATGTGCTCCACATAGTGTTTGCACACGGTAGTGCTCTGTTGACGTTGTCTTTCTGTTGCTGCCACTTTTTGCTCTCACGGTATATTGTATGTGATTTACATGGTGTTTGCCCATGGTAGTCCAGTGTTGAAGATGTCTCTGGTGCTGTCATCTTTTGTTATGTCTGTATATTGTATGTGCTGCACATGGTGTTTCTCTACGGTAGTCCACTTTTGAAGACGTATCTTTGTTGCTGCCATCACGGTATATTGTATGTACTTCACATGGTGTTGTTCATGATAGTCCACTGTTGAAGACATCTGTATGTTGTTGTCATCTTTTGTTATTACTCTATAACTATATGTCTCACAAAACTCCCCCTCTTCACTTTTCGTAAGTGTAAGTGAATGCCAGTGCGACGAAAATATAAGTAATAAATACCTAATGTGTCTTTGTATTTTATATTTATATTTTAATGTATCTCTTTGAATGTATTTAAATGTTTTTATAATATTGTAAGTGCAATGCAATTTGGCTTTTAAGCCACGATTTTGTATTTTTCAATAAACCAATCTATAAACCAATCTATAAGTATAATCCTACTTTTATATACTGTAGAAGTGGACATTTTCCCGCGTGTAACATTTAATTGGTTGGCTTTATACGAAAAATTGCCTTAAAATTAATTTTAAAAATGTATTGTATTTATAAGTAGTGGAATTTAGTATAAGTATTAGTATTATTTGTTTTGTTTTTATCATTGATGTCAAGATCATGAAATATGACATGAAATTTGGTATTTCATGTTTAATACAACTATATATAAAATAGTAATCGATCGATTGCATCGTGATCGGGATGGTTGTCGAGGTCGCGCGGTCCAGGGTATGGTACTCAAGTGATTATGCTAAGTCGATCGGTTTGAAGTCAATTACTGATCTATATAATCTCATAATCTGCTGGAGTAAACAGGCGAAGTCGTGCGGGGACCAACCGCTTGTCTACATGTACCGTCATGACCGTGTGGATCAAGTCAGCGCCATTTTGTAAACAAATCTTCCCACAATGCCTTGCGGATGAACCATCTGACCTTTTACCGCGACACGCACGTGACGTTATGACACGCAAGGGAGCTAAAGGCTTTTAAAATACACACAAATGTCTGCCTATTAAAACTGTTCTATTTTAAAAAATCCATCGATCAATTTTTGTGAGAATTGTTAATATTATGCCATCAACGCTTATTTAAAACATATCTTATTATCAAGGCAAGTTTGCCGTTTACATTTTTCAGTAAATGCCGTTGAATTGGGGAGGTATTAATTTCAATTTCATCACCTAATTTTCAGTCCTCAATCTGGGAGATGCACAATGGATGAGAACGAAGGCAATATTTCAAACATCTATTAAACTTTTTTACCTACCTGCCCTTATCCTTTCACCATGATAGCTATGAATTGTTCTACTTCACATCACATGAAATTCATGTAGCAGTGACATGTTGTAATATCGCAAGTAATATCATTTTGGCAATTTCAAAAATTTCACTTAAAATAAATAGTTCCTGTCAATCTCAATAGGCCTATACTTCAACCAGCTTCAACCACGGAGTTGCTTCAACGTATTTCTTTGAGGGCTTTGAGTAGCAAGTTATCCTAGTATTTTACTAGTACCCTCCTCATTTTAAACATTCTAATGACAAACATATCCAACGTATAATTAGAAGCAATAATTAAATTAATAATTGTTTCACGTCAACAGAATTTTCCAATGATAGTAAATATTTTAAATACTATAGGTTTTCCCAGTTAGTTTAACACTTTTTTCATTATATTTCATATCTCGTTAAGTTTGAATTCGTCCCAAAATTTTGAAGGTAGCATTTGTTAAAGTAAATTTCGTCTTTGGTCAAGTATATTCATATTTTGCGCAATGAAATTCATTTAATGTTCATTTTATTTCGTCCTAACACACTTCCATTTCGTCTGATACAGCGGTAACCTACTATTGTATACATTTATTTCGTCTTTGATCAAATAGTTTCATATTCAGTTCACTTTATTTCGTCCCATGTGGAACGTCCTGCCTAGAAGCATGTAAAATCCAGCTATAGGCCTATACGTTTTATGTATATATATTTTTTTTCTTTCTTTCTTTCTTTCTTGTTCGTTCTTTTTTTCTTTTATTTCATATGATTCATGAATATTTCGCGATTTGAATCAACAAGGCATCTAACCTGCAATAATATGTAGGACGAATATATGTGATTAAAGTATTAAAAATAATGAACAAAGACGAATTATATTTGTGCATAGACCCGCTACCCATCAGGTGATACGAATTCAATCCTTCCTTGACGAAAAGAAATGACCAATGAATTAAATGAAATGGTCATACTTTGAAATATAATGCTCATTGACGAAATTTATCTAACAAAATGCGTAAGTCAGATTTTGGGGACGAATTCTAACTTAACGAGATATGAAATATAATGAAAAAAGTGTTAAACTAACTGGGAAAACCTATACTACTACATGTGTTATTAGTACTCGCATCAGTCGAGAAGACTCATGCCACTGTTTCAAAAGTTTATGTCCAAATAAATAATTAAAACAAAATAAAAATAGTAGGCCTAAATACTTTTTTACCATCCACAAATAAAAATTCTACTGAAGTGATACAATTTTCTTATAGACTTATTCTTAAGAATTGTTAACAACACGGGTACTACATGTATGTATGTAGTACTCGCATCAGTCGAGAAGACTCATGCCACTGTTTCAAAAGTTTATGTCCAAATAAATAAATAAAACAAAATAAAAATAGTAGGCCTAAATACTTTTTTACCATCCACAAATAAAAATTCTACTGAAGTGATACAATTTTCTTATAGAATTGTTAACAACACGGCGGCAGTTTGATGATGGGTTGGTTGGTATATAGTAGACGCACGTCGGACATTCCTGCGTGAAAGTGTATAGACCGTGACATAATCAATCAACAAAAATAAACAGTTGACGTTAATAATTCATAAAAAAGAAATATTACAACAATCATAATACCAATCACTGTCTTACCTATAAAATACACTTCAAACTGTGATATAACCGCCAAAATAATTCCTAACAAAAAGCGATGCTGCAACGAACGAAACGATGACGCGTGGACGAATTACAAATGTAAACTTGTCAAGTCGAAATATTCAGATGCAGTGTCATGTGTCAATGTCATCCTAAACAAAGGTGTTCTAAGATTCTTCAATTTCAATATCGCGTCCCCACGCTATAATATGTAAATTAGGCCATTGTCAGTCCCATTGTTGGACGAGGCCTAATTTACACCTCTCAAAACATACAATAAAGACATAATAGGCCCCCGGGAATAACCCTACGCGCATACCACATCACAGGTAGCATTTTGCAAACAGGTCCCGCAACAGATAATGTGATGAGGCCAAGCAACAACCAAAACGACGTGTTTCTCATCGAAGAGCAACCTCTTATTTCCAATTAATATTTTGCTCTTTTATCAATCCACGGAAGAAATTGAGCATAACTTTTATATTTTTGATTTAAGTACTTATGGTTCAAAAGCTCGAACAGGAGGAGTCGGGGGGGGGGGGGGGGCGGTGGGGGTGCCTCCCTCAGAATTGGATTTGTTTCAATTTCCGAACATTTGGTGCGATTTGGTGTGGGGCTTTTTTGACCAATGTTTTGAAAAGCAATACCTTTCGTGTTTTTTTTTCCTTCTTCTTTTTTTCTATTTGCAAAAGAGAAGCCTACATTATACATTATTGTACACACCTATCAATCACTCGTCCTTCTTTTCTCTCCCCTTCCCCTCCCCTCAATCACCCTTAGAAATGGGTACGGGTTTTGAATCACCTGACTGAGCGGCACACCCCCGACCAAACCAAATCTGAGTATCCCCCCCCCCCCCCCCCCCCCCCCCCCCCCGGGCTCTTTTCCTTTTTTGTGTTGATTTTATTCATTGATTTTTTTTACCAGGGGGGCGAACCTGAGACATGGTATCTAGTCATGGTATCCAGTCTCAGGGGCGAACGCCCCTCCGCCCCACCTCGATCCGCGCCTGTCTATGTAACAGCTCAATCCCCGCTCCCTCAAACCTGTTTGATGGAGAAAAATCCCTTTCAATATAATTTGCAATCACGCGATCTTTCCAACAAACAAACCAACATATTATTAGTGCATTTCCTGCACTTTACCATGACTTTATACAAACAACCATTTCCAATTTCAAGTGAATTTTCAAGACTCAAGTTTAATCAATAGACGCACCGAATAATCGATGCAAACGAATTATAGTGTTACTGTTATGAACCTTTTCGCGCCCAAACATCGATACAAATGACGAACGAAATATTGCGCTCATCCATTATTAACATTACGCTCGAATTGGCGACTTAAAATTGGGCGTATTTTGAGACAAAGGGATTGACGTTATAGTGTTAGTAGCATGGTTATTAATCAATAAGCAACCAGACTAAAGATTTTCTATTACTAATGACGGATATGAAGGCATAGCGGGATCGGGGGGGGGGGGGGGGGGGGGGTTCTAAGGGTGATTTTGGAAATATAGGTACCCATTTTTAGGGGTTATGCTTCATTGTAGACCAAATTTTCACAATTATCGGGAAATTCACGAAAATAAACCCAATGTCTAAGGATTTTTCAGTTGAAAAGCCTACCCATATGGCTAAGGATGTCTCATGAAAAAACGACCCACTGGAGCGGCACGTCCCCGTATGCCTTTCATACGTGAGTACTCCCCCCCCCCCCCCGGGCCCGGGAGTGTGATCAGACTGATATTCAGACTGATTGTGCAGGTTTATGAAAACGGCCATTTTGGGATCTTTGCAGAATATATGGGTCTATATAAACGCCGAGTTCTTCACTCACTTACTTGAATTTAAGATTGTTTAACCTTACATTGAGAAAGGATAACACATAAGTATTATTTCTTGAGCAGGATGTTTTTCTTCCGGTGACGATAAAAATGTGAAAATTACTCTCGATTTATTTTCTTTCGGTGCTATAAAATCAAAATTTCATCGGGCGAAGAATTAACAAATATATTCACTATTTTGACAAAAAATATTTCACTTTTACCGATAAATATACAGTTCTCTTCAAAATGATACCAAATTCAGCTATTTTCATTGAGGAAATCTGTCATTATCGCGATTTTAAAACTCCTTCACAAAAAAAAAAAAAAGTGGAACCACCACGTTTATAACTCGATTTTTACGCTGCTGCTAGTACATGTAGCTAGTACTGTGACATCACACGACATGGGCGTGCATCCAGTGTTGCCAATTTAAACTCCCAAAACAAGCCTCAAGCTCTCTCTCCTTTACTGTTTGCCAATAGAAATACATGCCGCGGCGTACGGCCAAAATAAGCCCAATTCCACGCCGATAGCGGCTGCATTGGCAATCTATTCCCTTATATAGTTTTGACAGAGGCAAAACGCACTAAAATCAGACTGAAATCTGAACTGACATGAAACCGACCAAAATCTGCACTGAAAAGTAAACATCAACTTCCATGTTGCTCCAAGTTCCAAATATAAATAGCAAATTTGTTGCCTAGTCATGCATAGGTAAATATACTAACGCCAACCACCCACTTGGTTTGGTATGGTATGGTGGTCTGGTTTGGCAGTTCAGTTTGCTTGAGCAATCTTCGATTCAATACTGGTCTCCGATCCAGTAAATATAGCATTCGTTCGTTACGAACATTCAAGTAACATTTGAGGTATCCTTGGGGCATTCTGGTATAACATTTTTCAACGGTAAACGTATATAATCCATATACTAATATAAAATAATAAACAATTGTGCCTGATATCAAAATTACAAAATAGTTAGTGATACAATTAAGGCGAAGGTGATGAGTTGAATTGGACTATATTATGATCTACATCTATCCGTTATCAGTCTTACTGCACCCTTCTTGTTCAGCCGTTGTAATATTTTAAACTCCTTTTCATACGTATGGTTAGTGTCCGTTTTAAAATCCATCATCGTGTGCTCGTAGTAATGATTATAAATAGGTCTGTTTAATCTGTCCTTTGTAAAAGGATAAAATCCATAGAGTGATATACGTTCACATATAGCGGTAGAAAATGTGTAGAGAATCAGTCCACTGGTGGGAACATTCAGATCCCATAATCTGTGAAGGAATAACACACAAATATGCATTATTAAATATAACATGCATACAGCTGCTATCATGCTATAGTTTTATTAGTTCCAAATTTGCAAAGCCTCGGTACACCAGCGAATGGATACGTAAGGACGCGGGCGACCCTAAAGTCAAGACGATAATTGTGTATTATATGATTACGCGTGCGTGCGTCCAAAATCGCGTACGTGCGACCAAAACCACGTGCATGCCACCCAAACCGTGTACGTACAACCAAACTACGTGCGTGTGTCATAAAACAGCGTGTGTGCGCCAACACAGCGAGCGTGTGGCCGTTATCTCTCGCATACGGTTGGATTACTGTTACGCGAAGAGATATTAACCGATTAGCCAAATATTTCTTTTTAATTTATTTTTCAAATATAAAGTCAATGTATTTTCATAAACAATGTTGTCTCTCATTAAAAACAGCACTTAATTCACGCCCCTTGTGAACTGATATAGTTTTTGCAACGGTTACTGCCAGCCTAAACCGTTACAATTTAAAAAGGCTTCTAAAGACAAAAATACATCAAACCGTCACATTTTAATAACATGATACTTTACGTATTTTACACGTCCGTTCTGCCATGCAGTACAGTTGAACTCATTTGGTGTTTTAAAAAAATAAAGAATAAATTATTCTTGAATATAGTTCATTATCACAAATTGACTAGCCATAACAGTGAACAAAAGTGCGAGGCATCGTTTATGTCTAGGCTTTACTCTGGCGCCTAGCGAATTGATTTCGCCGTTTTGCCTCATTGTACGGTGGTATTGGTGCTTGATCGAATACAGTGGCGTAGATATACATTTTCATTGGAGCATGGAGGGTGCAATAACGGGAGGTTTTTCTTTGGGTGGTGGGGCATCTTAATTACAACTTGTCAGCGAATTCCTGCATATTTGCTCTCAATGATCATTATTTGTGAAATGTGCTCGCAACTTTAGATATATATATATACAAGTATGGTTTCCGGATAAAGTTAATGATTTTCGTGTTGATTCGGTTAACAATAGACCTGAAATATAGAGGTAAGTATTCAAGCTTTACAATCGTATCAACTATAATCACCCCCCAATAACCACACACACCTCACACACATCCGCAATAGTTACAATTGATCTGCTATACTCTACCTGCCTTTTAGTCGGATTGCCAAGACCCTTTGGTGAAAAAGCAAAACGCAATGGTAACTTTAACCCGTTCCGTACAATCTTCGCCAGTTGGTGGACTGGCTGCAAATTATGAGTACTCTTAAAATACCATAAGATAGACGAATTGAGAAACCGTAACCGATGTTGGTATTCATCTCTCCAATCGATACTGCCAGAATTGTTGCTTGTTAAATTACCAAGCATGTGACGTATAACCTCTTGGTTAATCGACATTATGTCCGTTTTCACTCCAACATCACGGCCAAATGGCCCTTGTGGTGCCATGTTTGCTCGAATGATAAAGTCATGATTGTCGATATCTTCACCGCATTCGCTACCGTACAATATACCACTGCTACCAACAATAGCACATGTTTTAAAGTTAGTAACAGATAATCCTGCTGTTTGAGGGCTATCGTAAGTTCTCTGGGATTTAGGGATTTTGACGGCTGATTTGTGATGATTGTGACGCCGCCAACCTAAATCGAAATCGTACGCTGTAACTGGAATATCCGGGTGAAAAACTTGAATTGCATTCTCGATCTTGAAAATACTTAAGAAGTTGTTTCTGAAAATGAACAGAAACATTGGCATTACTTGTCATGCACAGCACAATTAGTTGCATTTGTTATTGATCTGGTACCGGAACTCACTGAAACAATTCACGTGTGTACTTCGGTCCGCGCAAATCACAAAATCTGGCAATCGGGCTTGCATCCTATCGGGAAATTCATTTCCTATTCAGATAAAACTACTCTTATGTTGCCATGACTAATTTTTGACAAATAACAAATCAAAAATCTTACTAATTTAACTAATTAATATTTTTACAATTAACTAATTAATATTTTTCAAAATAAATGTATTTTGTTTTGGTTTTCGACATATTCAGGTATTACCTACAAATATGATATTATTGAAAGGATTAATAAACCTCATATATCCGCTCCACTATCATCATTATTTACCGATTATGAGACCTATTGAATATTGGTGATTTCATTTATATCTTAAAGGCACAGGTCCACTTCGACCAGTTCATCTAGCGTAAACTAGCTGTCACCTGCTCATTTGGCCGGGTCATTTGGTGACAGATGGAATAGAGCTAGTTAAGATGGAGAAATCTCAACCTTGAGATAATTTATTTCCAAAGGATCTGGTTGGTAGGAGTGGACAAGCGTTTAAACAAGTCAAACCAATATTCGGTCAATCTTTATAATTGGATATTTCTATGTACATGTAGGAGTTATAATTATGGAATTATGAGCGTATTAATTACCTGGTAAGTCACTCTTGAGCAATGTATAATATCATTTGAATATCATGTAGCATGTAAAAAAGCGCTGTTTAACATTTGTACACCTGTTACCTTATTAATCTCAACGCAGTAAGGGTACCTGGTATCAGCGATGATTCAATAAACAGATACGGATTCAATACGTATTACATGTAGGCTAGTGCGTTACCTTATTGCATGAGCTGCTGTTGTGTTGATATAACGAAACAAATCAACCATGGATCTAAAAAAAATAAAAAAGCATAACATTAGACATTACAGTTATATATGAAACACTTTTTATTAAAGCAACATGCGAAAGAGCAGAACATGCTCCGCAATGCATGGAACCATTCTCTTGGGCAGGTCCGTCATCTGTGTTTACTGTCCTCTTTTGCAGATAAATTACGCACATTTCACACTCACTGCACGTTGCTATGTGTGACGCGATCTGCACATGCGTATTCACTTGTTTTGCTAGTGCGATTTCCTCTCTGCGAGCCTGTATGCGTTACATTAGCACGGCCGTGAAAATGTATGGACAAGAAGGTCAACGCATGGGAAGGGGGTTGATTTTGTAATCAGCATATATAAGGGGGCACATGAACACAAATGCTCATTCACCAAGGAGCATTCAAGCTTGTAAGGACATCGCGAGGCGGTAGAGATAGAAATTGTCGAGTATCAGCTTTATTTTGGATATCCTGTATACAACCTCAATCAAAAGTATTAGGACACCTTTATACACTACTAACCAAAAATAATTAGGACATCTTGCATGCGGCAAATTGGGATAAAATGCTAGGAACCCATTGCACTACTGTGTTAGCATTTTAGTATTTTAGATTCGGTAATTAACTCTTAGGTTAATTTATAACACAAGACTTTGATTTGCGGTTCTTTTTATTTCATTGGTTGATCAGGTAATTTCACTATGTTCTGACATCCACTGTCATTATAATCGTCTGGCAGCCTCACCAGAACCCAAGCCGTTCTGCTAAACTACGGAGGACTTTCACTATGTTCTGACATCCACTGTCATTATAATCGTGTGGCAGCGTCACCAGAACCCAAGCCGTTCCGCTAAACTACGGAGGACTTTAGTAATAGTCATCATAATTGTCTGGCAGCCCTCACCAGAATGAAGCAAGCCGCTCCGCTAAACTACTCAAGACTATCATAATATTTGTCGCGTGGCAGCAATCACCATCGATACCGAATCCAGTCCGCTAAACTGCGGAGGACATTTCGCCATATCTCTTACCCGTATTACGCGGGTCCACTGAAAGTCTAATATATTTCCATTATACGTTGATATATTGATATACTTCCTTTATAAGTCCATTATATATTTGCTATCGCCCCTCCTCCCCAGGGGGCCATCATAGGGTCCTATTCTGACATGGGGTGGGTGGGAGGTAAAATCGCGAGCAGAAATAGTTTCCCGGCCAGGTCTCTCGCAAACGCAAAAAAGGAGGGAAACAATTAGACTTTACCAAGACCTGGCCGAGAGATGATGAAGTAACCGGAAGTTAAATTGGATTAATTCAGACGGGCCTCATTAATCCGAATTAACTCTTAGGTTACTTTATAATACAAGACTCTGATTTGCGGTTCTGCGTCAAATTTGCGAGAATTTGACTTTTTATTTCATTGGTTGATCAGGTAATTTCACTATGTTCTGATATCCACTGTCATTATAATCGTCTGGCAGCCTCACCAGAACCCAAGCCGTTCCGCTAAACTACGGAGGACTTTCACTATGTTCTGACATCCACTGTCATTATAATCGTGTGGCAGCGTCACCAGAACCCAAGCCGTTCCGCTAAACTACGGAGGACTTTAATAATAGTCATCATAATTGTCTGGCAGCCCTCACCAGAATGAAGCAAGCCGCTCCGCTAAACTACTACTCAAGACTATCATAATATTTGTCGCGTGGCAGAAATCACCATCGATACCGAATCCAGTCCGCTAAACTGCGGAGGACATTTCGCCATATCTCTTACCCGTATTACGCGGGTCCACTGAAAGTCTAATATATTTCCATTATACGTTGATATATTGATATACTTCCTTTATAAGTCCATTATATATTTGCTATCGCCCCTCCTCCCCAGGGGGCAAACCGAAGGCCAAAGGGCTGTGACCTGACCTATGGCCGACGTCCAACAGCAGCGAGCGGATGAGGATGAAAACACCCATTGCTATCTTCGTAGAAACATGAAAGTAACTTTCATGGTAGAAAGGTGCACTGGTGCCATCCACCAAAAAATTAACCAAATGCCTGGACTAAACTACGGTAGTCACCTCTGGGGTAATCAATTTCTATACCAACCCTTCAAACGATTTCAGATCATGGTTAGGAAAAACCAGTCAACCAGGATCCAACGACCGGTATACAGTCTTCCTGGTATCACAGGGACAGTCAACTTAGACGGTAAACGCGTAAACCAAATCTGAAAAGAGAAACTCGAACTAACATATTAGGGTGGGTTGGGTTGGGAATTTTAAAATTCTCACAAATTAAACAAACTGTAACGTGATTCGAATTACCTAGCTCCCGACAGCCACGCACGAAATTACCGATCGCGTGAGCGGAACCACAAAAGCCCGTGAAGCAATGAAGTTCCGTCTGTCGCAACAAATGGGTCGATTGTTGATACATGCCATCACCTTAATGAAAACTACCGGACAAATGTATTGCATGATTGTCACAGTTTTATTTCGTGAGCACACAACGTCCATATCATAATCATGAACTTACCGGCTCAGGAGATAGTGAGTTTCCTGACATATACGAGCCATATAAATTGTGATGTTAAGTTGCCCAATGGAAAGAGTCAAAGACCCAACTTGGTCCGGTATAATGAATAGGAAATACAATAGCGATTCGATCATATGTCTATTTCTCTATTAACCACACGGGTTTAAGTCTCACGTAGCATTACTAAAACAATTTACACAGATTGAAGGAAGAAATGGAAATCAATATTCAATCAGTCGATTACTGTTAACTGTGCGTATTATATTATAATCAATTGAATGAATTGAACATTACATCCTCAGGGGATTCGGTATAACACCAAACAAAAAGGCAAATATTAAATTTATTGACGCAATCAAGCCAAATCTGTCACCCAGAGGGATGTAATATTATTATGTAATTCGAACCGAAGGCCAAACGAATTCGCTTAAGCAATTTTGCCCCACCAAGACGAGGCTATAATTCTAGCTATCCGGATAATTGGGAAATTTCCGCATCGTGCTCCCTTCAACTTAGACCCTTCGTTCTGGTAAATTAAAGCCCGTGTGGTAATTGAGATTGGATCAAGACTATTCTATTCTCTTGTCCAAAGCTGACAGCAAAATTGGTAACTTTATTTGTTGGAAGTGGCTCTTTTTACTTCATTCTTTCCTTCCATCTTTTCTAACTTTCATTTCATTCAGCCAGCATGCTTGTATAGGCTTTTTAAGCCTGGCCTGAGCATTTTGCTTGAGCATGGTCCCTTCAGGACCCATGCGTGCGTCCGTATGGACCGACCGTGTAAACAAACAGACAAACAAACAAACAAACAAATGAAGTCATCCCTATGATCCTTTCATACATTAATCGGATAGGTTTAAATATGTGAAAACTAGTTCTGTTAATGCCTTGTCCAATCACCGCTATAAAACCGAAGTATCGATACCTTTATCGAGCCATGTATGGTGTGTAAAACAATGGCGGCCCGCCCCTATCAGTTCATGGCTCTTATTTCCCAGATGATAAGCTAGATATGTCCCCTGTGAATTGACACTACTGCCTCTTGGACCCCTTCTATTTTTCATGAACCCGCACCCTCTTTAGGTTTCATCAACTTAATAAACTTGTCTCCGCTGTATTTGTAGGTTAATAACCTGCTCAAGCCGCCTATCATCAGCATCTAATGGAATCTAAAACGAGAGCAAAGTTTAAAGGTTATACTATGTTATTGATAGGTTTAGTAACTGCCAATGGTTTAGTACGTACAGCCAATCAAATAGATGGTAATACGCCTGTGCTTGTATATTAGGATTATCTGCCAGACTGTCGATAGTAGGATACGCTAAAATCCCTACTGTCAATAGCTCGCCCTATATCTACCATTCAAAATAATAATGAATACAAAATGCTGCCGAAAATTCTTGCCCATAAAACTAACAAGAAAAATTGTTGGTTCTCAAACCTATTCAATTACTACATTAAACAATATATTTGTGTTAAGTAACTATAGTCTGTTACTAAACTCAAACAAACTACGCTGAACATTAATTCATCAAACACATTAACCCACTAAATTCCCTACTGTCAATAGCTCGCCCTATATCTACCATTCAAAATCATAATGAATACCAAAATGCCTGCCATAAACCTAACAAGAAAAACAACAACAAAATTGGTTCTCAAATCTATTCAATTACTATATTCAAACAAACTACGCTGAGCATTCATTCATGAAACACGTTAATGTCACACTCATTCGGTTCGGTAGTCTACATACGATATGTTCAACTTAAAGTATAATTGTGTACTATAACTATACCAAAGTTGTACACCCACATTATGATAAACACACCATTTTGCAACTCTGGCCTAAACCTAATTCCTAATGTTGCCAAATTAAATTAAGATTATTCAGTATGACTTGAACTTTTCAATAGCTTGTCAACATGTTCACTATTTCAATAGCTCATTATGACTTCAAGTTGAAGTGAATTCAGTATAGTCATTTAGTAACCGTACCATTGGGAAGTTCAACTTACGTTCAGCTTGAACACTATTGCATTTGTAGCAATACCAATACCTGTAACCAGAGTAAACACATAAACCGCGATGCAAACAGAATTTAGGTATGACCTAAGCATGCCCTCACCAGATATTATGCCAAACGTCAAATGAAATTCATTATTATAACTGTGAAACTGTATGAAAGTTTTACTAATACCATTCAACACAGCGTAAAAACAATGCGTGAGATGTTTGACATGATTCGAGCATTTTGAAAAACATTCAAAGTCAATACAATTAATTATGATATTAGGTACCTCCGAGAAGTATCTGTTTGTCCTAAACTGATAAAGCCTAATACATCCGGGAATTATTAATTGTCTGTCCTAAACTGAAAAAGCCTGATTTCAAAATAAATGTAATACTCAATTAACATTATCAATGTGTATTTCAAGAAAAAATTAGATTAAACTACTGCAACAATGAACTTTAAATCATACCATAGGTAACGTGGAGCATGTTATTGACTATAATTTTAGCCTATAATTACAGGACAGATTTATATAATAGTGAAAGTTTCCAATGCAACCGTATTAGACCCTTCAGTTACCATGGTAACTAGTCGCAAGTTTGGATTCAAAGTTTCATTGTAGCATAATAATTAATACGTTGAACTTGGCTTTTATCCAAAGCAATACCCTGTTCGATTCAGATGCCTGTGGTGTAGGGGACAGTTTGGTAAGTCACTTAACCCGGGGGCTAAATTCAGTTATATTCCTGAGAGTGTATACTATCGCTACACTTTCTTACAATAGGACCAGCAACAACATACTCTCAGGCTATTTTAAAAAACAGGTTACTACTGCCCTTGAACTCGATTGCATGGTAAGGGGTCAGAGGTGATTACAATGTGTCTGCGTGGTATAGTAGTATGAGGTTTTATAAGAGAAGATTACACGGGTGTTTTTAATGCAGTATGATATAACTACATAATTGTAAATACTTCAAATTACAATTAATTAAAGGGGTATTAATGACTGCTAGCAAACCAAATCTCTCCCGTTACAGTGACAGCTCTGCCGTTTGTTTAATTAGTATATATATTACACCTAAATTAACACTTTAACACATTGAAAAACAACTAAGGAAGCATTTGTAGATGTGTTATTAAAATTGTCAACAAATATGTCTGAAATAATTATTGCAACGTCAATTACATCTGAAATCTGAGTAGGTTATGCAAACAATTTCATTATTAACCATTATTATACCATGACACCACTGCCATTACAATTCCTTAAAATCAACAGGAAAATATGTCTGGTATTTTGAGCCACTGGGGCACTGCAAAAAGTAAACGCTAATAAACGCTAGGTTTCAATCGGTCAGTTTGTAATCTCCCATGTTTCTACTCGCGAAAAGTTACCGCTAAATGTATCGATCCTAGTCGATGGGCAACGACATTTGACCTGTTGTAATACCAAACAATGCCACCGCACCTGAACAAGATTGTTTCACAATAATGTGTATAACCCAGCGTGACACGGTTCACGGCGCAAACCGCTAAGAATCGCTTTTCTGTTTCTATTGGGTTTATTGCCGATTATTGCCGATTATTGCCGGTTCCAAACCTGGTTTGTGAAGGTTTTTGGGATTACAAAAATACCGATTATTGCCGGGTTCTGCCTGATTCTACTTGGCAAACTTAGCGTTTATTAGCGGTTTCTTCCCCAATAGAAACACGCTCATAAATACCTGCATTTGTTCAATTGACTGATAGCTATCCGATCACGTTCGTGCAAGATTTATGGCTTACCACATTAGTGAAGATTATTCTTTGAGGTATAATAAATACCGGAATAAATAGGCACTGCCAGATATTAAGCGATCCCATTAAATATTAGCGCGAAGTAATGATACCCTATTGCCGTTATCATGTGCATGTACATTATAACAGACAGCAGGTATAAACGTGTGGTATAATTGCGCACTTACCTGATGGTGGGCTTATGTCGTTCAAAGCGAGTTCTGACGCTCAATATATTCAACTTACGATGATTACGAGACCTTAATCGATTGTTGATTGCGACGAATAAGACAAGCGATAATATTACAATTATTACTAAAGATATGCATTTTACAGGTTTACGATGCCAGAGCCTATACATGTTATGCGTGCATGTTCATGTTATTACTGCTGAAGGCAGGCCGTATATTGTATCAATTGAAGCAGACTATAACTGTGGCAATCACTTCCTTCGGCTCTGTGGCTCTAATAGAGCACATCCGGCGACTGACTGAGCATGAATATATGGATAACATGTTAAGGGACCATGAGAAGAATGCAATGCACAAACTAGTGATTTTCAGACCGGCAATTTGTTCCGGTTTATGACGCGTATGACGTAGACAGCTGTCAAATTGTTGAATTTACTGTAGGTTAATAACTTTGACCTATATAGTAATGTGGCTGTCAACACTGCAGCTATTAGTTTGTGGGTAGGTTTGTCTGACCTCATAACTGTAAGGTCAAGTGTGTGGTGGTATTATGTGTGGAACCGAAATACTAGTAATGTGGATTAAAGGTATGATTGAGTATTCATAGTATGTGAACTTGGCCTATGGTATACAGCTACTATAGTGCATTCATTATAAGATGGAACATGACCTTTTGATTAAATGCTTTGTATTGGTGTTGTAGAGGTTTTAAATTCATGTTTAACTTTATACTTAACAGAATATTTAGATCAGAAAATTGTCCATTTACCATAAAAGGTATCGTTTGACATTGTGGAAGTTTAGCATTGCAAAAGAGAGATTCAAAAGGCAAGCATCTCAAGTTCTTTAAAAAGGTGTAAATTGTGTACGGTTAAATGTTCGCGCTTTGCCAATTTTATAATCATTTGGCTTGTGTTTATATTCCCGATTTGAAAGTTCCTTATACAGTCATCAAAAAAAGTAACTATACAGGTAATAAATGGGCTTTTAACTCTAAAAATAAATATCCTACCTAAGAATATTAAATTATAAAGTTGTTGAGAATTTTTTCTTCTTTAATATGAGATATTGCACGCTAGGATCAGTTAAATATTGAGGAAGTGACACTCCAAAATGTAAAGTAAAGTCCGATTTTCAATTTCACATTTTTCTTTTCTACACGCGGACCCAGCTACGGGTACATTTAATCGATTACTGGTAGTGCAATTCGGGATGCATGCGCAGGTTGGATAGTCGGCCGTATTGTTCCGATGGATCAATACGCCACACACACGCTACCTGTCATTCTCTCCCCCGTGTTGAAAAGTAAAATGTGAAAATGAAGTTGTGACTTTACCTAACATTTTGGATTGTCACTTCTTCAATATTCAACCGATCATATCGTGCAATATCCCATATTGAAGAAGATAAATTTCTCAACAACTTTATGATTAAATATATTTAGGTAGGATGTATATTTTTTAGAGTTAAAAGCCCATTTATTACCTGTATAGCTACTTTTTTTGATGACTGTATTCAATGACTTATACACACAAAGGAATTATTGTCAAGCATTTGTATTTTCGCAGTAGCTGCTTCAAGCGCGAAAAGGAATCAAGTGCGAAAATATCCATGTTTACAATAACATGCTGGCATTAACTTTTAGAAATGACTGATAACTCTAATTATTTATTGTCAGTGATATTATACCTTCACTGTCTGTTTGATTGCATTGTATTTAACATTTCAGCTTTGAAAACTATAAAACTTATTTTCATTTTGTACCATATCCACATATAATATGTGTGTGCATAAGATGTTAGTGTGTGCCATCTTTTATGTGTAGGGAAAATTTGGTTTTACTGGGTCATATGCAGGTTAATTGAGTAGCCAACCATGGTCGGGATAGAGTCAATTTTGACCTCTGCCCTGTGCTGTCACTATCACTAACTGTAACAGCTCTTTATGAGTGATATGCCAAAAGGGGGTAGATAGATTGAAATGAAACAAGAAGAGTCTTAAAAAAGACAAACAGTGCTCAGAAGGTGTAAATTGTGTGAGTATTGCTTCAATGGCCCATACCTATAGAAAAATGATTCATTCTGGATTAGCAGGTTGTTATATAAGGGAACAACTTTCATCTTACATGATGGAAAATATTGTATCTGGCAGCCAAAAGTATTGATTAGTGGGAACACGTGAATTTGAATAGGTCACCCACGTTTAAGGCTTTGTGGCTGCAATTCCAGGGAAATGTGAACAGAATAAATGAATTGAAATCTCAAGAATAAGAATGCTTTAAAATATGCTGATTGCATGAGTACTTATATATATTTGGAGCAGTAATAGTATTGAATGGAAGGAACACATGTCGTAGAATGTTGTTGTAGTAGGAACACAAAGTTGTTGGTATGACACTTATTTACTATTTACAATATAGAATGTAGGTTGGATACAATGTAATACACTGAGAATTACTGTTATCTTGTTGACCCTTGTTTGTTATTTAGAATACAGGCCTCAGGGTGGGTCAAATTATTCAGATCCCGATTTCACCAATTTTTTAAACCAGTTAAAATGCAAAAAAGAATATATTCAATGTGTTGCCTAGCAAGATAGCATTATTAGCTATAACCTTAATTTTATTTCTTTTAAATTGGTTATTCGGAACAGGAGATATGGAAATGTTCCCAACTTTTGTGAAATTAAATCTGTTCAAACTTATCTAAGGGACCCCTATGGATAAAACGCGTATTCACAGCACTTATAATAGGAAAAGAGTTTCTATTGTCTTTGCGGTTATGTTTTTAACATGATTTGTGGACACTAGCGGGACCCGCTAGATGAGTAAACCTGGGGGTTAATATTTTGGGTTCGATGAGTAAACCTGGACGGTTAATATTTCGGGTTTTTGAGAAGTACTGCATTTTTTGGAGGGTGGAGATGGGACACTAATTAATGTCCATTAATTGTGTTGTTTAACTTCGTTGACTTACATGTAGACTCAGTACGACGGTCAAGCGGGGGAAGACTTTCCCACTCCTGAATGTTATGCCACTGATTTACATCTTTTATTCTATATGGGGTATAATTTGTCGCAACATGCCAATTTGTAGGCTATAATTATGTTCATCAATGGCAACAGGCGATTTGTTTTTTCTCAGGTTGGCCATACATGCATTGTTGTAAGCCTAGGCCCACGTTTATGAATAAATAGGGGACGTGGGGTAATTCTAAACACCACGATAACCGTAAGTAAGCGATAAAGGGCTTAATGTAACTGTATAATAGAACAAAGGACAATGCATTGTATTTCACCATAGACTTGGTGCAGGGCTGGTACCTTACACTAATTACATTTGTACACGTTTGTATGTAGTGCTGAAGTGAGTACAGGTATAATTACAAATGTTCTTTGTTCAAATTTAATGTTGTCAAAATGCATTTTTAAATGATAGCACGTACTACATCATGCAGAAACGGCAAAATATATATCAATCGTTTGAAATCGAGTATGAGGTAAATACGGCCAGTAAACAAGGTAAAGGTCCAACTTGGCTGGTATTCCTGTTTTACTGGCAAATAGAACTGTAAAAAGATATGCATTAGGGGGTTAAAATGACGGCAGAGTGCGCTATGTTAAAAAGATCTGTTATTACAGACGATACCGGTCATGAAATATCATGGCAAGACTCCTGGTCACATGATGGTGGTATCGTAACAACACACCGGAAACACAAAAAACACCGTCGGGATCCGCCACCGCCGCGCCATGCATCTTGAAAAGCCGTACATTTCTCTAAGGGAGCGATCACTATTTACGCCAGGGGAGGGGTGGGGGCAGGTTGGGTGGAAGGTGTTTTTTGGGGCAATATTTTCATCACCCCCCCCCCCCCCCTTCTTGAACACAGAACAATGTCATGCCCCCCACCTCAAGTATTTAAACAAATATCATGCCTCCCTTATTTATGTAATGATGGTACAAATGATGGTGAAGTCCCAATTTCAACAAAAAGCCATAAATAGAGTGTATGGTATAAAGAAGTGAACATTATTATCATATAGAAAAACATCAACACAATGAAGCTTCACGATAACGCCTTGCTTAATAGTAATAAAGAAACATCACAGTGCCATCCTACTTGACCATGTTGACAAAACAACTTACCTGCAGGTATATATATGTAGAATGCAGGGTGGGGTGTGTCAACAGTGGCGCATGTAGGTTTTTCAAGAATTGTACTTTACACTTATTTATGCTATGTTTGATGTATATACATTTTGGCTCTAAAGAAGCTCTTCCAATACAAAGATTTCATTTATGGGAGACCTGCGCACGTATCGCGCGAACATTTTTCATCTTTGTACTTTTGACCATCAAAAGTTTATGTCCCCCTCTTTGCCAGAATAAAATTTCGCGTCCCCCCTTTCATGTTTAATTTTTTTTCGTGTCCTCATTTAAATAGTGATTCAAAGGTCATTTTTCAGAGGAAAGAAAAACATTTGTATAGTATAAATTAACATGTATACTATAATTTTAAAAAACATCTTTGTACTTTTGACCATCAACATTTCATGTCCCCCCCTCTTTGCCAGAATAACATTTCGCGTCCCCCCTTTATGTTTAAAAACATTTCCCCCCCTGATTTCATCACCCTCCCCCCCCCCCCCCCCCCCCCCCCCCCCCCCCTTGGTGTAAATAGTGAATCAAGGTCATTTTTCATAGGAAAAAAGCATTTGTATAGTATAAAATGTATAGTATAAATTAACATATTTTTTAAAACTTTTGACCACTTTTGTACCCCCTCTTTGCCAGAATAAAATTTCGCGTCCCCTTCATGTTTAAAAAAATATCGTGTCCGCCCACCTGACCCTAGTCTACTCGTATGCCTTGTATAATTTCACTGTCACACAATCGAACAACACCCCCCTGATACTTCCCATCCGAGAACCGACCAAATACAAGGTCTACTGGCATTGGATTTACAAAAGAACTGTGCTTTAAGCACACTAGGGATTACTAGGGACGATGCTTTTTATGCGTCACGATAGTATCACACCCCTTCATAACGCGCTAATATTGAATTTGCTGTTTGTACATCTAGAAACGCGTGAAGGTGGTATTTCTGTGACTGTGTAAGAGTTTCTATAGTTATCGTAAACAATTATCAAATTATTTGTCTCTGTTTGGACGTAAAAAGGTTTTTTATTACACGATATTGAAAGATAGGAAATAGCATGGAAATAGTCACATATGCGGAAATGTAGCTATATCTCCGACGAAGATATTTTGGGCGAGGACCAATGTCAAAGATAACCCCCTAAAGTGTGATTTTAGACCGAAACGGCGGCTATACAGTGCCAGAAAATCGACATTTTGAATTTATCAAAGTGAACAAGATTCTTCTCTCTGCGAAGACGGTATATAAATATTCATATAATTCGTATTTATCGTGTCTGCCATTGGTCAATTTTGAACCCCACGCGAACAAATTGCTCATTACATATGCGTCCAATTTTTGGACTAGCACTAGTGTAAAGGTATACGGAGGTCAGCAAGGTCAATCCAATGCAAGTAGACCTTTTTTTCCGGGGGTGAGATCAGAGGATGGGGAGCGGTCCATGGGGAGTGAGCCCTCTATCGGTACAAGGAAAAAGGTATACTAAAGCAGACTAACCTGACCCCCACCCCCCGGCGTAAATAGTGATCGCTCCCTAATATTAAATTGCAATTAACTCAAACGTCATTTTTCAGAGG
This sequence comes from Ophiura sarsii, assembly GCA_035610835.1. Lineage (NCBI taxonomy): Eukaryota > Metazoa > Echinodermata > Ophiuroidea > Amphilepidida > Ophiuridae > Ophiura > Ophiura sarsii. The sequence goes on along the minus strand of CM069451.1, from coordinate 21,932,923 downwards.
AAAAAAAGCATTTGTATGGTATAGATTAAATTTCCAATGTTTAACTCATAAAACAACGTCATTTGTAATGCAAAAATAAAGACAAAAGAAAAAGTGACCCTAGTGAGATTCCGCGAACATTTTTCATCTTTGTACTTTGACCATCAAAATTTCATGTCCCCCTCTCTTTGCCAGAATAAAATTTCGCGTCCCCCCCCCCCTTAAAAAACATTTCGTGCTCCCCTGATTTCCTTTACCGCCCCTGGCGTAAATAGTGATTCAAAGTGCTTGAGTCTGGTCCCTTCAGGACCCAAGCGTGTGTCTGTACGGACCGACCGTGTAAACAAACAAACAAACAAACAAAGGGCATTTTCAGAACATTTGTAGGCCCTATAGTATAAATTAACATGTATAGTATAATTAACATTTTTCATCTTTGTACTTTTGACCAAATCAAATATCGTGTCCCTCCTGATTTCCTCCACCCCCTAGCCTGGCGTAAATAGTGACTCATCGCTACCTAATAAATTCCGTGTAATTTTTCAGAGGTAAAAACAGCATTTGTATAGTATAATTAAATTTCCAACGTCATTTGTAATGCAACAATAAAAAGAAAAAGTGACCCTATAGCGAGATTCCGCGAACATTTTTCATCTTTGTAATTTTGGCCATCAAAATGTCATGTCCCCCCCCCCCCAAATTTGTTCTTTTTACCAAATCAAATATCGTGCCCCCCCCCCCCCGAGTTTCTCCACCACCCCGAGTTCCTCCACCCCCACCCCCCCCCCCCTGATTTTCTCCACCCCGGGCCCCCTGACGTAAATATTGATCGCTCCCTAATATTAAATTGCACTTAACAAAATGTAATTTTTCAGAGGTAAAAAGAGCATATTTTGTATACATGTAGTAGGCCTATAAATGTAATTTAATTCATAAAACGTCATCTATATACCGCTACGCCACCAACTGAACAGACATACCTACATGTACATCTCAGTGGTATACCGCTACACGCCAACTGAACACCACTACTACATCTCAATGGCAACAAATAAATAAAATAATATCTAATGTATGCGCGTAGTAATATCTTACTCAGCGTTGCTCCATTTCAAGTTCAGAATGCGGCTGCGCTTCGTCTTTATAATTGATTGAGCTGTGGAAGAGTTTACATACATGTACAGCCTTTCCCGCATTCTTCTATCAACGTAGATAAGCCTGCAGCATTCATGATTAGCGATAACGACTGACTGGTACTGGGTTGACTATTACGATGGATTTACGTGAATTGTAAGGGGGCACAGCACTAAATATACCGCCCATTGGATTACATGTAAATTAGGGCTAAAAGAGTCGCTATTTTGGGCCCTTAGTAACCATTTTTGGAACGTCTCGAATGCTTTATTCTAATAAACAAACATTCAAGTTTCATAAAATCGTCAAGAAGTGTTACACCTTCCAATTCGATTTTACGATACGATCATTTAAACAGCGCCATCCCTATTTTCAGCCCGGACGCTCGTCTTCTAACCGCCTCCGATCACGTGTGTTCATACACGTGATAAATTTTCTATACAATCGAAAATCAATATTTTGCAATATCCTGATCAAAGTACAAGAGATTATCTTTCATTTTAATTATGAAACGCTATCCTCACGCCAAACTGATTCCCAAAGGACCCCATTAATCACAAAATCGTTTTTTGTTTTTGCCGGAACTTACTACCATTACACAAAACGAGGAGTGATTTAGTGCTGTGCGCCCTTATAACACACAATAAAAAAATAATAACTTTTTTTTTTGGCATTTTTGTAAACACCAAGTTATATCAAGATAAACTGTCAAAATAGTTAATTTATATACCACCTCTAACTAAAGTTATGTTACTTAACGCATCGATACTCAATTTCTAATGTTCGAATTTTGGGCACTTTAAGGCCATTTTGCAGAATTTCTATGTTTTTATAATCTCTTTCATTCATCATGAGATGTTAATGAGACTATTTATGTTTCATATTATCTTAAAAGTATATATATGCAATGTTTTAATAACCCGATGAACCATGAAACCATTAATCACAAAATCGTTTTTTGTTTTTGCCGGAACTTACTACCATTACACAAAACGAGGAGTGATTTAGTGCTGTGCGCCCGTAATATAGATACCATTCAGCAGAGAATATATATTTTATCTAGCTACATATTAAAGACAAGAAGTAACTGCACGTCCAACCGAGCTTCTGTTTACAGTTTCCAAATGTTCAGAGGATCCCGTCAACATGATTCATAAGAAATGTAATGATTATGGAAGTGTTTGGTCTATCTATCAAATGTTTTATTTATACCATTCCAAATATGTTTATCGAAATCGGCGCCATGTGTAATTAATAAATAGACTCGTTTTAATACGTTCGTAAGTGATGTGTGTAGCGTATATAGACGTTTGGTTACTTTGCGATGGGGGACGAGACTAAATCTGGACCGCAACTGGGAAAAACTGGGATATTCGCGAAATGTCTCAAAAAAATTCTGCCATTGCGTTTACACGGCGGAGAATTATGATTAAATATGGAATAATTTAGAATTTTCATGTTTTAAAAAGTGGCTGGAAAGAAAGATGAGGACTTTATGAAGGTGCGTAGCTAGTATGAAAATCAACGGGAATGCATTTTTGCTGTAATTCCCCCACCAATCATTCGAGAGCCACACCATTCACTTTGTACAGCAAATTAAATTGACAGTTTCTAGCAACAATTTCCCCATACGTTGGTAGGGAAAAAAACCAACAAAAAATCGATAGCGGATCGATACCATACACATATGCCTGGTCCATATGAATAAACAGTTTGAGTTGAGTGGGGTTTCCACACACTAACTATTAGGGGGTATTAGAACATAATTGTTTTTTCGCTGACGGATCCAAATTGTCCAATAGTCTCCCATGCCATTTCATTAATTAGGGCGGCGGTTGGGGTTGACGTTGGTTGATTTAACCTTCGGTGCAAGCATACCTTGCGAGCTGATTGAATTGTGGGAACAGGTCCTGCATGCAATGCAATGGTCAGTTAATAAGAGCGGTAGGAAAATAGACGATGAACATCATTATCAAATTGAAATAATTCCAGAAAATGATTCATGCTGCTCTCAGTTTCCTTCCTATAGTAAGCTTGTGACCTCCTCTATTGAAGTGAAATTAAATCTCTCTCGTATCATATGCTGACGTAAACGTTAAAACACTACCCTGAGAACCGCTTAGAGACTAAAATTCCAACAACCCTTCACCCTTCCTACACAAAATTGATGACTGACCTCAACTCCCGTTTAAGGTCGTATCGAGGGATTAAAGGGGCATTGAGAGATTGCCGAAAAATGAAATTTGGGAAAAAAAGAGGAAGGTGCGATATTGGCTTATTAGCGCATTAGCGCAATTTTGCAAATGTCGCTAATTGCACCAAGTTAGCGTGTAAGATCAATGTAAATTAGCGATAATTGCAGTGCTAGTACAAATGTGCGCTAATGCGCTAAAAACACATTAGTTTTTAGCACAATTAGCGCGATATCCCGTGTTCCTAGCGTTGTAATCGCTAAAGTGCAATTTCTGAAGACGAACCAAGTCTAGGAGTTGCGCAATTAGCGCTAATAGCGCTAATAGCACTTGATTAGCGTTGTAATCGCTAAAGTGCAATTTCTGAGGATGAACCAAGTCTAGAAGTCGTGCAATTAGCGCTAATAGCGCTAATTGCACTTGATTAGCGGTCTTGCGCTAATAACGCTAATTGCACTTGGTTAGCACTCTGCCGCAATTAGCGCAATTAGCGCGATATCCCGTGTTCCTAGCGTTGTAAGCGCTAAAGTGCAATTTCTGAAGATGAACCAATTCTAGGAGTCGCGCAATTAGCGCTAATAGCGCTAATAGCGCTAATTGCACTTGATTAGCGTTGTAAGCGCTAAAGTGCAATTTCTGAAGATGAACCAAGTCTAGGAGTCGCGCAATTAGCGCTAATAGCGCTAATAGCACTTGATTAGCGTTGTAATCGCTAAAGTGCAATTTCTGAGGATGAACCAAGTCTAGAAGTCGTGCAATTAGCGCTAATAGCGCTAATTGCACTTGATTAGCGGTCTTGCGCTAATAACGCTAATTGCACTTGGTTAGCACTCTGCCGCAATTAGCGCAATTAGCGCGATATCCCGTGTTCCTAGCGTTGTAAGCGCTAAAGTGCAATTTCTGAAGATGAACCAAGTCTAGGAGTCGCGCAATTAGCGCTAATAGCGCTAATAGCGCTAATTGCACTTGATTAGCGTTGTAATCGCTAAAGTGCAATTTCTGAGGATGAACCAAGTCTAGGAGTCGCGCAATTAGCGCTAATAGCGCTAATAGCGCTTATTGCACTTGATTAGCGGTCTTGCGCTAATAACGCTAATTGCACTTGGTTACCACTCTGCCGCAATTAGCGCAATTAGCGCGATATCCTGTGTTCCTAGCGTTGTAAGCGCTAAAGTGCAATTTCTGAAGATGAACCAAGTCTAGGAGTCGCGCAATTAGCGCTAATAGCGCTAATAGCGCTAATTGCACTTGATTAGCGTTGTAATCGCTAAAGTGCAATTTCTGAAGATGAACCAAGTCTAGGAGTCGCGCAATTAGCGCTAATAGCGCTAATAGCGCTAATTGCACTTGATTAGCGGTCTTGCGCTAATAACGCTAATTGTACTTGATTGGCACTTTGGTGTGATTCGTGTGTCCTCCGGAACCCTGCGGGGCTCTATATAAACATGCTCCGTTAACACAACCTTTTTTAGAGACACCCTGTATAATTATGATTTGCTTTAGTGAAAAAATAATGCATAATAGCGTTTTTAGCACTTACTTGCAAAATTAGCGATAATAGCGTTTTTAGCACCACCGATGCTATTAGCGCTATTAGCGCTATTAGCGCTCATGATGCAATTAGCGCTATTAGCGCTATTAGCGCTAATTGCGCGATGGCATCCCTCATTTTTTTGAAAACTTATTTGATATCGTATAATAGCGTTTTTAGCACTTACTTGCAAAATTAGCGATAATAGCGTTTTTAGCACCACCGATGCTAATTTCGCTAATTAACACATATGCTAACTCCCCGCGCTAAAGCGCTAAAAAGCCAATCCCGCACCTTCTACGAAAAAAAGGAGTTGTTTCAATAGATAATGATTTATTTGGGAACACGGTTGAATAATCGCTCTATATTGAAATTTGGTTGAAGAAATTTACGTGGTGAGTGATGCTGATAATATTTATGTGATGTACATCAAAATTACCGAATCGTGAAATGTTACATGATAGACGGTGTGATTCGTGTGTCCTCCGGAACCCTGCGGGGCTCTATATAAACATGCTCCGTTAACACAACCTTTTTTAGAGACACCCTGTATAATTATGATTTGCTTTAGTGAAAAAATAATGCATAATAGCGTTTTTAGCACTTACTTGCAAAATTAGCGATAATAGCGTTTTTAGCACCACCGATGCTATTAGCGCTATTAGCGCTATTAGCGCTATTAGCGCTCATGATGCAATTAGCGCTATTAGCGCTATTAGCGCTAATTGCGCGATGGCATCCCTCATTTTTTTGAAAACTTATTTGATATCGTATAATAGCGTTTTTAGCACTTACTTGCAAAATTAGCGATAATAGCGTTTTTAGCACCACCGATGCTAATTTCGCTAATTAACACATATGCTAACTCCCCGCGCTAAAGCGCTAAAAAGCCAATCCCGCACCTTCTACGAAAAAAAGGAGTTGTTTCAATAGATAATGATTTATTTGGGAACACGGTTGAATAATCGCTCTATATTGAAATTTGGTTGAAGAAATTTACGTGGTGAGTGATGCTGATAATATTTATGTGATGTACATCAAAATTACCGAATCGTGAAATGTTACATGATAGACGGCGAATTAAGGTAAACGTTTTCAGATTGTAGTTAGTATACGCCTAAGTATAACGTACATGAATGTGCACAAAAACTGATTTCCAGGAAAAATTGAGGGCGCCCATACGTATCTCTCAGTGCCCCTCTAAAATCAGGCCCGCCCATGTCCATTTTGAAGAAAAATACATAGTTAAGCTCACTATAGTACAAAGTTAAAGGTGTTCATGTCCATAAGATTTTTACATAGCTATAATCAAACATGTACACTCATTTTAAACACAGGCGGGTCTTGTCAGTGTTAAGCCCTCGATATATTATTTCTGCTAACATAAGTGCAATGTGTTACCAGTAGTTATTTATTTTGTAGACAATCCTGCTTATATAACTTAAAATGCCATATGATCGAAAAACACTTTAAACCCGTTTTAGTAATTTCTGTAACTCACAAGTACTCTTTTGGTTGGAATGTGACCTAAATTACGCACTATTCAACAGTACATTGTTGATACGTATAATGCCCGCTTCTAATTCCGCACAGATAATACTGAATAGAACGCCTACACACATTGTTGTTTTGTGTTATAATGGCAAACATGCGATGCAATTATTTCCAGATCAATATCTCTAACTCTACTACACCACACGGCAACTATGCGGAAAAATGTATTTATAACCCGGCGTGCAGGTTTTGGGGCCACAGAACGGACCCAGGCTATTTAAATAGGCGAATATACGCGCCGAGTGTCGACTGACAGACGTGGTGTAGTGGCTAGGATCTTGGCCCTGGTACTGGAGGTCCGTGTTTCAAATCCCGGGGGGTCGGGGTGACCTTTCTGGTGAATTTTCATTCCAAAATTTTGTAATTTACATCATAGATAACCCTAACTCTCAGTACGTATGATGATGCAAAATATTTATTGTGTTGCCATCGTATAGGTCTGACGTAAAAGTTACGTATAGCCCTAGTGTGTCGTTCTGGTTTGGCAGTGCGGCCTTTAAGAAAATCGAATATGCGTTAACTATCAATTCAGTTCACAGGTTGATTATTAAATAAATGGCTTTGCAAAAGCACTTTACTTGTAATTAGTTTTTCTGTTGATTAATTGCTGAACAATAAAATAAATAACCTCGTTCGGTATATCTCGGGTGGTATCAAGGCCTTTCTAACAAAATCAATAGCCTAGTGTATTTATTAGCAATTTTCTTTTATTTGAGTACCACATAATTATATCTAAGTGTTAACCGAAAAGTGATGCAGTGGCAGTATATTGCACAATGTTGACCTTTCTAGACACCTCCTTTAGAACGCGGACACGTCAACACAGACCCCGACAGACCGGTGTATCAATTAGCGTTATAGGCATTATTGATACAAGTCATTTGTTGCACGTTCGTACAATTTTGATTGAAGTCTTAGGAATATGACTTTCGCTAATGGAAGTAGTGTAAGGCCACGAGATACCATTACACCGGTTAAATCTTAATTAAAGCAGTTCAAAATAGCAATGTAGTTCTGCTAGAATGTACGCTCAAGAGGGAAGACTACAAGGCCAGATGAGAGAATCATTTCAGGGAAATTACCCGGGAGAAACTAGTGCATAGCTAATTTTATCCGACCGGACGGGTTGGGAGTAAACGCCAGTCCTTTTACTTACCTTTGAATGTTGGGCTTCAATCGTCCCGCTCCTTCCTTTTTCATTCCCCCAATTTCCTCCTTCCCTATAACATCATCTCACTTTATATTATACATATCCATTTCCTTCTCCCCTCTCTCTCCCTCCGTCTCTGCTGTCACCATTTACATCCTATTGGCAGCCCGTCCACCTCCCCTCCTCACTACGTTACTAAATCGTAAGTACAATGACATACGTCATGCCATTGCTATTCAATGTAACAAGAAGAAGAACATTTGGCTAAGCGTTAAGCATCTGCCGGGGAAAGGGGCGACTCTCTGACAACTCCCCCGTCCCTCCCCCAAAAGAGAGAAACAAGACAAAACAACAGAGAATTCATGTCAGTAATTAAGGTAAAGAATAAAATTACAAAGTAATTAATTTAATGCTTCATTTGCCTCATACTATCGAGCATTTTTGTTGGTGTGGAACCACCACGGACCTTGGACTCCCACCCCACCATCGATGACCAACCCCAGGTACGCAAGTTGTTCCTTAATTGCCTTTTTTTTGTTGCTCTGCCGTTACTAATGTAAATTGCGTTGAAAACAAACATGTCATCGGTGCGGAAATCAGTGACACTGCATGGATTAGCTGAGCAAGACCGCATTAACAACTCGGGAATGCTCAAAATCTCAGTACATCAAATACCGTATGCTTTTTCTGTCACAATATTGCCATAATTACAGATGGAATTGGTGAAAGGATCTGCGATGTCCATTTTTGTCATCGTACTTTTGATTAATGGTAAGTATCTGTATGATATAGTATGTTGATGTTTAAATCATTTTACTTAGAAATGTATTGAATTTAGATGCTACCATTATTTCAATAAGCCAGACCTGTTGATTTAATACAGTGTATTTGATGCCACGTCACGCATAGCGGCTTTAAATTGTCACGCATAGCGGCTTTAAATTGTCACGCATAGCGGCTTTAAATTGTCGTACACGCGATTTGCTCCCATTCACATTTTCATACGTTACCCTGCTAAATTGGCTGTGGAAATCATCATTATTTTGCATCTTGTCATCATTAATAACATAGTAAAATAACTTGATAACCCACCTATGTAGATAAGCTACCTATTTAATACAGTTTTAATTTCCATTATCTTAGTTTTGGATGAATTTAAGGCCGAGAAAAAAGTGATATTTGTGTGTGTGTGTCTTTGGGCAAAATTTAATTTTGGAGTAAATACAAAACGTAACAGATTCATACGCGCCATGTAATAATTGGTTTCAAATACATCATTTATAGAAAAAATGCTCATCAACATGGTCCAACTACTGGTGGATTTGACTAAGAATATAACTCTGTTATACACAAAAATCTAACATCTACGGCAGGTTAAATTAAAGAAAATATATTTAAAAAATGACGACTGCGATATCGAACCGTGTCTCTCTGGCTTTAAAAGCGCGGGCTGTACCACACTGCAAAAAGGTTGCTTAAATATTTACTCAACATTTTACACAACGTTGTTCAAGTATGCAACCGCTCAACTGTTGAGTAAAATTTGCACAACACCGTTGGATAACATGTTTTCACCAACAGTTGAACAATTCTAGTTACTCAAAAGTTGGGCAATTATATTCATTCAACAGTTGTTCAAGTGTGCATTTTTTAACCATTTGTTGAGTGTTTTATTGTTTATTGGTTGTGGGCTTTTCTTTAGTGATTTGTTGGGTATTTTAAACCTATACGAACATGACGAAATAAGCTTATTACATGGACGACCACACATATTTAGACCGATCTATCACATTATCTTCTTAACAGACCAAGCTTCAAACATTCAAAACCGGACTCACAAATGGCCTGTCAGATGTCATAAATTCTGATGTTGATGCGGATTCACCGTTTTATTTACCACATTATAATGTATCCAGATCCAGAGATCTCAGCTCGTGCAAACAGTTGGTCGTGCACAAGACGCCATAATGATTGAATGACGCAATCACAAAATTGGCTTTTTTGGACAACAGTTGCTAAAATGGAATATTTTTACGCAACATATTTTAGCAACAGAAACAGTTTCCACCAACATTTTAAGGACATCGTTTTCGACGAATAGCTCAACGCTGGGGATTTTTTTACTTTTATACAACGCCTAACTTTCTACAATAAATTTTAATCAACACGTCAACCAACGGATGATAAAAGTACTTTTAGCAACGTATTTTAAGCAACCTTTTTGCAGTGCACTGAGCTACTAGAGCGTTACATATCTGTAGACTCGGGGATTATGATATCACAGTGAACCAGACGCAGGGTGCAAATATGGAGGAAACTTAACATTTATTGAATATTAAGATCTTCATTCGGAATAAAACTACTGCTTTTAAAATCGATCGTAACAGAAAACGAATATACTCATTTGAAAGTACAGACCCTTTCTGTTAAACAAAATAATGTCGCAAACCGCCACTTTCTTGAAGATAACGAAGACCATGGATAGTATAAAATGGTGTGTCAAATTGTAGTTTTCAAAGATCGCATCACATTTTAGTTGATTTACCAAAATTATAGGACGAAATGGAAATCAATTATCAATTTTAAACTTTGCTAAAGGTGGACGGGAGATGTGAACATGGGTATATAACGACCCTCCTCTCTGTATCTCTCATTAAAACAATGACGTTCGTGCAGCCTCTATCATCATGTCTTCACAAACATTAATCAGTAGGTAAAACATGCAAAAGGAAAGGTGTGGACATTTTATCACATTAGGGTCTGAAAACATTCTAATATTGTGATCAGATCAATCGCAGCTGTTGATTAGCTTAGCTTCACATTATGTCAATTGCTCTTGAGGCTACTCCTAGGCGGCGGAAGTTAGGTGTATGTGAGACGCGCAAGGGGGCGGGGTCATATCTAAATTTCACGAACCATCTGGACCCCCTTAATAACTGCAAAGCGTCCCATATAACACGTGTATTAAAAATGTCCGCGTTGCTCATAATTTGCCCCGTCCCCCTAAATGTTGACGCTTCTGCCGCCCCTACATCGATTTCTCCCAGCCATGGTTAGACACCACCCGTGCCTCATAAAAAGTAAAGACTGACATCTAGGTGGTTGATTTCTCTTTTAATAGGCATACATCCAACTACTCCGAAGGGACCCCACACGCTGCTAGCAGAGAAACTATTGAAGGACTATGGACCCACTTTCAGCCGACCTGTACAACACTTCAACCAGACAATAGTGGTCCACTTATATTTCTTTGTTGGTCAGATCATTCAACTTGTAAGTCTTAAAAGATAAATGAGTACCGTAAAACGGGGTGAATAGGGACATGGGGGTGAATAGGGACAAAAATGGGAACAGTTTTTTAAATGTCACCCGGCCAGTTTGTGTACCGTAAAGCAGGGTGAATAGAGACATTGGGGCCCCATGTCCCAAAGCAAACAAAAATAATTTTGAGTAAAAAATGCCCAAATCGCTTGATAATGATGTGAAGACACTAACTTAGGGACGATTTTATTTCAATTTTTTGTGTGGAAATTTTGACAAAAAGCGTCAAAAAAAAGTTATTTTTTTTTTTCAAAAATATATACTTTTATATGCATTTGATTAAACGTTCAATAATTACAGCACTCACAAAATTTGAACAATTAAATCAAAAACTTCCTCGAGTCCCCCCTTAAGTCCCAAAGCTAAAATGGATTAGTTCATTGATTTGGTATACGGCCATGTGTTTTGAACTCGACACCATTCCCGTTGCATGTCCAGATTTTTACATTTTACACCATCTGAGATTCGAATTAGCATATCGCATAACTACTTGTTCTACCCCATAAAAAGTGTATAATTTCTGAACGGTAATCTCACAATGAATCCAAATAAGCTACTGGCATTTAAATAGGATCTAATGGTAATATGTTGTGATTAAGCTCAATTATAATTTTATACCGATCCCAATCAACATTTTTTTTACTGTGCATACTAGTTCCTCATGCAATTACCCCTCAGAAAAAAATGGTTGTCAATGGTAACTTGTTGAAATACACTATATCGGGAAGAAAATGAGCACAAACGTTTAAATTTCATATTTATTAGAGTTTACAAGTATATTTTTGGGGGTATGCACCCTATTCTGATTTTAACGGCATTTTTGCATTCCCCTATTTGAGAGCTTTCCAAAAATGTATAATTTTGCTATCATCGGTTGAATACTTTTGTTGATATAGTAATGTATGTAAAACCGATGAATTAGGGCAAGTTCACTGTGTAGCGAATAGGGAGAAAGCCAAGGACAATGCAATCGATTCATGATTACAATTGTTACATAATAGTTGTCACGTCTGTTGAAACACAATCTTATAGAATATAAAATAATCTATAAAATGAGAGCAAAATCATATTTGTACCATACAGGGATGAGGAGTTATGGTAAATTTAACGTGGAATTGGGAACGTTTTCTATATTCCCCATAGAGAATGTACACAGCGCCAACGTGCAAATACCAACGGTTATTTTTAGTTTACAATGAATTTAGTTAAATTGCCACGTTGCTTTTGACTCTGTAAATGTATAAATTAAATATCGTGGCATTAGGTATTGATAGCTTTTGCAAAAAAAATATCCCGATACAGAGAGGCGAACCCTCGCCTTCCAAGTGGTTGTTACAACCCCCCCCCCCCCCCCCCCCACCCTGTTTTTGTTGTTGTTATTACGTTGTTAATAATGTTTTAATCAGTACTTGGTATTGTAACAACAAAAATAGACTAGGTAGAAAAGGGTTAATATTTAAAATCAATGTAATAGCGCTAGAAAGATAAAAGCGTACACTCTCAGAACAAAGGTTAAAATCTTTAACCATGTTGGTTAAAATGTTAACCAACGGGAGGTTACCAGGTGAACCACACAATTGGATGGTTAAAACTGTAACCAACAGCTGTTGGTTAAACTTTAACCTGTGGTTGGTTACAATTTTTAATCATTTGTTGGTTAATATGTTTTGACCAACAGTGGTTGGTTAAACTTTAACCTGTGGTTGGTTACAACTTATAATCATTTGTTGGTTAATATGTTTTAACCAACAGTAGTTGGTTAAAAAATGTTGGTTAAACTTTTTTTCTTTTTTTCTTTGCTAAACTTTAACCCAGACAACATTACAATATTGATGTTTCATTGGCCCGATATTGGCTTTCAATATTGGCGCCAACCCGTGGCCAGGACCAACAAGGGACAGGACAAGGCTCAAGATCCTAGCCAAGAAGCCGGGAAGCGATAACTTGAAACAGCGGCCGCAATTTTTAGACCACGTCAGAATTTGTATATGAAATCAATCGTGTTATTTTCCGCCCCTGGTATTTACATTGGCGTCTTCAATTGGCATCATGTAAATACCAGGGGCGGGAAATAACACGATTGATTTCTTATACAAATTCTGACGTGGTCTAAATAATAAAATTCTTTGGCGGGAATCTTGTTATGACCTATTGTTGGTTAAAATTATAATGCCTTAACCAACGTTGAATAAACTAAAAATTAATAATATTTTTACTCTTTAACCAACGCAGTATTAAAAGTAATTTTTAACCAACGCTTCATTTTTAACCAATGTAGTATACTTTTTAACCAACATTCTTTTAACCCATGGTTTTATAATACCTGTTCTGAGAGTGTAGATGCACTTTTAAGCTTTCAATAACGTACCTCGCTGGATATCAAATCTAACCCATTCCATGGCATTAACGAACAGTAATTTGCAAACTTGACATAAATGTTGTTGACCTAAAAGTGTTCATTAGTTTAAAATAATGGTGGAAATCGAGTATTTGGATGGCTTATAAGAACCCTCAATGTTCCTGGAAATGAGTTTTTTTGCAGCTATATACTTTATACCATCTGAAACCGTTCACCTTAATTCGCCGTCTATCATTTTTACGATTTCGTAATTTCGATGTAGATCACATCGTAATTATCAGCATCACTCATTACAACTTGCTTCAACCAAATTTCAATCTAGCGCCAGTATTCAACTGTTTCCCCATAAATCATTACACTTCGGGGCCTTATCTACTTACCTTATCTATTGAAACAATTCCTTTTTTTTCAAAATTTCATTTTCTCGGCAATCTCTCAATGCCCCTTTAAGCAAAGTGAGGGCGCTGTCATGGCGCTGGTGCGTCGTAATGCCATCAATGTGATTCCACACAAATAAATGAGCGTAGTCCTTGCCGACGAAAATCGGATTTTCTCTCTTTTTAGAAGCCTGTGACCCATTATAATTATAAGAAATCAGGAAAGGTTCTTATTGCCCATAAATGATTATTATACATTGGAATATGATCCTGATTTTAGAACTAACAGTAGGGATAGCATAGTCATGGTGCGCAAACATGCCACACGTACACAAATTTCGTGAACAAGTGAGTTAGGTTTTTTTTTAGGTAAACTTCAAATCGAATTTATAAACAAACGAAGATAATATTGAAATTGTTGGGGAGTGTCAATTCATTAATCTTACTAGACATATTTGAAATAAAATATTGTATTTCAGTGGTTTTAATACAGCGCGTGAAATCTACTACTTTTCCCATTGAGTGCACACATGCCTTATTTCTTTTAAACACACCTTTTAGAAATGCATTTTCCTTTAATGCTTCATTCCATGTATGGGCATGCCCTTGTCATACAATGTAGCCCTGACCTTCAGCCACATCCCCAATTATATACCATTCTAAATGTATTTCCCTAACTCGAGATTGGACTGTTTGAACGAATCCACATATTTGTGTGGGGGGAGGGGGCAAAACTCCTCATTTCTGGGCACATTTAAAAAAGTAGATATTCTATTGTGTACTACACATTCCTTGGAATCTATTGGAATGATTGGATTTTAAAACAGTGAGTGTAGCACACAAGCATTTAGACATTTATCGGGACATTTATGCATAATTTAATACAAATCAATGGTTACCATGGTAAGGTTACAATTAAAAAGTAATGCAATATACTTTTGGTTACAATTAAAAAGTAATGCAATATACTTTTGGTACAATTAAAAAGTAATGCAATATACTTTTGGTTACAATTAAAAAGTAATGCAATATACTTTTGTTAAACATGGTGACACATTGTGAATGTATTTAGGAATATAATCATGTCAAAAATATAGCGTAATGTACTTAATTTGCTTTTTTGAAGTTTGAATAATTAATTAAGCTCATTTGAATATTTGACTTAGATATCTAACTGATTGTCAGTTTAAAAGATATATCTTAGCAAAGGTATCCATCATACCAAATGTCATTACTTTACTACCTACAGAACTCGACATATTTAGTTACGCATATTTAATTAGCTAGACTTCGTAATGATTTGTTTAGGACTTCCACATTACGGATTGAATTTTTTCAAATATAGTGCATTTTCAGGAACCTGATGTACAAATATGGAATAAAATACACTTCTGATTTTCCTTCAGCTGATTAACATTGTGAGGAGTGTGATGATATATGCTTTTTTGTCATTTTAAAGAACATGGTTATTAACATGAAGAGGTTCAACATTAACAAAAAACGATTTTTGGCTCAAAATGGCATTTCGTAGTAGGTCTTCGACTACTTTTGGAGAATTTCAAATGACCATATCACAAGAACGCTTTACTCGATTAACATGATTCTTGCACCAAATTAATTTGATATGTTGCCAAGATCTTTAAAATGACACCTGTTTTGTTGAATTCCAAATGAGATCTTTTCAGTCAACTGCTCACATTTTTGATGATTAATGAGAGCGATGTACCAAAATCGACGGCTTATTTCTCGGAACTTTCAGGGTTACCCTATATAAATGTTGTACTTTGATGATCACAAATATCATGAACTTGAAGACAGTTGAAAAATCCAGTCGCTTTATGAGCGAGAAAATCAACGTTTGTAACATCCCTTTAAACATGTAAAAGTATATGGAACCTATTTAGTGGCGTGGAATCTTATGGTAAAATCGTGCTACCTGCTCTGTTAGTAATGGAAAGAAGAAGCCAAAAGCTATACAGTGGTACGAAATGCATGATATTAGGCGTTAAATATAAAAGAATATAGGGGGTTGCAAAATACGTGCTTTAGGCAGACGGACGGACGCAACCCATTTGTTTTCGAATTTTCAATTTGTTTCTGGTATTTTTTAGAAAAAGAGGTTGGGCATTTGTTGGAAATTTGTCGATCATTTTAAATTGCTATAAGAAAAAGAAGAAAAACGTTTTTTAGTTGCACTGTGTGATCAATATCCATTTCATTCCCGGCCATTCAAAGTGCCACGCACAGCATTTTCTAGCGACTTGCGTGCGTTGAAAATGTGACTTTTGAAAAGTGACCAATGTTCTATAAATGGTGCTAATCATGGTTTATCTTTGTTGTTAGGGGGGCAAATTTGGTATCAAATTATGCCTACAAGATTCATCTAAATGCCTATCTAGCCTGTTTGGTAAAGAAAAATGAATGTTACTCAAAATGACATAAACAAAGTGGTATACTTTCTTATTTACTATAGTTAATGACAACTATGTCTGTTTTGAAATGTTACAGATAGGCCTACTATTTTTTTCATTTATACCGTATTACCTTTGAGTAGGCTATTATTATTTCATAATTCTGTATTCAATAATTAAAAATACAATAACATTGATAACAAAAACATACATAAAACCCCAGTACGTTGGCCCGTCAATGTCAGCACTGACCGACCAATATACAGGCAGAAAACCAAACATAACCAACATCAAGTTGTTCTATATTTTATATTCTTATATATTGGGCGTGGTTTAAAATGTCAACCCATAATATCCATCAATTTCATTGGTTCTGTGGTTAGTTTTGTTGGATACGCGCTATAGATTACCAGACCGCTAATCTATGGATCTGAGGGGGACTTAATTCACACCTTTGATGATGCCGGAACTACATTTAAAAAACATCGCCTCGTCAATAATTGTAAACATCCTCGTCAATTATTGTAAATCGAAAGTAAGCTTATTTTACAATACAACATTTAAGGTTATATTCATGTAATTAAATGTAAATAAAAGATAGAGGTCCATTTAATGAATAAACGCTAATAGTAATAAGACATGTAAAAGAAAGAAGGACAAATAAAAGGGGTGCCTAAAAGCCTATTTTCGTCTGCTATAAATATTCGTATAGGCTACATTCGTAATTACTTGCAATAAAGTGAATATGGAAGAAACCACAGCAACTTTTGAAATTGGAGACCTAGATGTAAAACATGTGAAAGAAGAATCAGAACCAGAACCGGAGTGTGATGATTTACCAGATGAAGTGATCAGAAATGTGATGGGAAGGTCCGACGCTAGCGGCAAGCATTTGCTGCTGGCGTGATGATCGCCACCCGCCCCTGAATTTACCATTTGTAGAGCTCAGTGAGGCTGAATTTAGCCATATAGAGGAGTGGAAAGATGACAAAACTTACCGAAAAGGGCCACGAGCTGGGGCGTCAATCGCCGTAAAAGTAAGGAAACATTTTTACGTGTATTTATTTAATTAAAACATTCAAAAGTCCCCCTCTTTTTGCGTTCGCACACAGGCCAGAAATAGGAACTACTTTAGCACGTATCCAACAAAACCAATGAAATTGATGGATATTATGGGTTGCCATTTTAAACAATATATAAGAATGACGATTAAATAATTATTTGCAGTGATTTCAAGTAAAAATTCCAGCGTATACCGCGAATAAACCTGATCACTAAGGCTACCTGATCACCTCTTTTGTAAAGTAAACAACCAAATTACATGTTCTTGAGATTCTTGCGCCAAAGTAAACATTTTTTTGTTGTGGGTTGTTCGATTTTGTTTGTGGGGATGTATAGCACAGTAATCAGTTGGTTTGTCACTGTGTACTAATTCAAATCAATCTAAAACGATCCCCGACGAATAAATTGTTGAAAAAATCGTTGTTAAATATATATAAGAATGAGAATTCACGACTCAAAATATGGTACAGCCTATGCATTATATGGCAGCCTTCTATAGCAAAACATCGACGAACCATATTTTATTCTCTAAATATATATATTTGGGTATACTTTATTTTAATATTGTATTTTTGTTTTATTTGTAACATTTTCTTTGTTCTAGATTGAACGTGACCAGACATTGAGAATGAGCGCCAATCTTCAAATGGTAAATATCACACATAATGAAGGCAGAGTGTTTAGTTATGTAGTTTTAAACCTTGCTTCTTAGTAATTGCACGGATATCTAGAGACGTTGAATCCTGTCTAAATGCCATGTCACACTGTTGCGTATAGAGCTAACGTGTGCCCGATCATTGTGGAAATGTGGGTTTACGTTCGTGTTAATTTCACATTCGTTCGTGATATTTTTAACATACGTTGTATCCGATAGTGGTTCGCTGGGGGTTCGCAGAGGTACGCTGGGGTTTATGAAAATGAGCATGTTCAAAAAATGTTGAGCGGGTATCAACGTAGTGATCAATGCGTTATGGATTATACGTTGAGCATTCGCTGCGTGAACGTTTCGCACGTTAGGTGTAGGTTGCTTAATCGGCCATATACATACGCTCAAAATGTTAAACATGTTTAAAATGTTGAGCGTGTGACATGTGTTGTGATCAAAACGCTATGTACACGTTGATCTTTCAACGTGTGAACGTTTCGCACGTTGGGCGTAGATGTCTTCATAAGCGCCGTATATGGCCGAACAGCTGACGAATAAGCAACTTACACCGAACGTATGCAGCGAATGCTCACCGTATACATAGCGTATTGTTCACTACATTGACACCCGCTCAAAATGTTGAACATACTCACAAATTCGTGAACCACAGCGTGCCTCTGCGAACCCCTAAGGAACCGCTAACGAATACAACGTATGCCAAATATGTCAAACACGAATGACAACTTACACGAACGTACACCCAAATTTCCAAAACGTCGGGCACATGTTAGCTCTACAGTGGTAAAAAAGTAACTATACAGGTAATAATAATAAATATTAAATTATAAAGTTGTTAAAAGATTTATCTTCTTTCATATGAGATATTGCACGCTAGGATCGGTTAGATATTGAAGAAGTGACAAATCTAAAATGTAAGACAGAGTCGCAATTTCATGTTCACATTTTTCTTTTCTACACGCGGACCCAGCTATGGGTACAATCGATTTGGACGACAGACGCTTAAGATGACACCTCCAGTCATGTGCGTATGCGTCGACTTAGCAATCCGTCGGTCGTCCAATTTCTAAGACCTGTCTTATGCTGATTATTAGGGAGCTTTAATCTAGGACGGTTGAATGACACTTTGAGTCATGTGCGCAACTGGGCATGCGACAATTTTGTCATCCGTTGGTCCTCTAAATGCTACAACGCGTTAAGGGACTAACAACAATCATGGTGACGATGTCAACGTTTTGTGTTTTACCGTCGAAAAGCGTCCGTCGTGCAAATCGAAAGCTGAAGACAGGTCCCAGAAACTGGACGACCGACGGATTGCTAAATCGACGCATGCGCACATGACTCGAGGTTGTCATCTTATTGTCGTAGAAGCGTCCGCCGTCCAAATCGAAAGCTCCCTATTATCGATTACCGGTAGTGCAATTGCATGGGCATGCATGCGCAGGTTGGATAGTCGGCCGTATTGTTCGATGGATCAATGCGCCACACACACGCCTGTCATACTCTCCCCCGTGTTGAAAAGTAAAATGTGAAACTGAAATTGTAACTTTACCTTACATTTTCGATTGTCACTTCTTCAATATTTAACCGATCCTAGCGTACAATATCTCATATGAAAGAAGATAAAATTCTTAACAACTTTATAATTTAATAAATATTTTTAGGTAGGATATATATTCTTAGAGTTACAAGCCCATGTATTACCTGTATAGTTACTTGTTTACCACTGTATATGCAATGTTCAAATATTGGGGGTGGGGGTGTTCCCCCATTCCCCGGGATGTTCACCTATGGGCAGTTCCGTAATTAGGTAACCCAAATTGAAAAAATTGAAAAAATTGAAAATCGTCGAAATAACCTAATTTATGTCTCATATCAAAGGTTATAGGTTGTAGTTACATGATATAATTTGGAATTTGACCTATCATTCTCGGTTTGGCTGATTTTGAGGTTGTTGTGGACGTACAGGGCGTTTTTGAGTAGAAATCGCACCATTGAAGTGCAATTATTTCCATGAATGAACTAAGGCAAGTATTACAAATTGATACAATCAATACAACAATGAACATGTGTTATGTATCATATAAAATAGTTACTTAAAATGACCAAAATATAGAGGAATTACACTTTTTGGATTAAATTTGGTACCTTCTGTGTCGGACGTACACTCCCAAAAGCTGCTACTTTTAACCACTCCGTTCAATACTTTGGCAATGTTGGAAACCAATGAGGTATGTATTTTTCTAAAGCTGATGATTTATACTTAATGTTTAAAACTTATTTTGTTCTGTACCTGTTTACATGTTTAATACATGGGCTCTTGAAGTGTGTCGGACGTACATCTGTGAATTATTTCAGAGATGTACGTCCGCAACACTAATATGTACGTCCGCAACGGTTAACATCAGTCAATTTTAACTTCAAGATAAAGGTTCTGATAATTTTCTCTGATGGTTTTGTTTAGGTTTGTCCCTCTTACAAACAAAACAATATTAGTTTTCATTACAGACCTGAACACTTCAGAGATTTTTTGATTGGAATACAGGTGTACTGAAAAAATCACTTTCTCTGCGTACGTCCGCAACGGAGGGTTTTCACACTATATCTCATAAACCGAAAATGGTACAGCAAAGGAATTTTCAGGTTTTGTACTCCTACTAGAGGTACTTGAAACCCAGGTGTTAAAAATCAAGCAACTGGTATAGTTTAGATTTTGCCAGCCCTCAAAGTGTCTGAAATGTACGTCCGCAACTACGGACTTGCCCCTATGGGTACTTCATTGAGGTATTTGTTATTCCAAATATTTCAATGAGATATGTTTATTCATCTATAATTCTGTATATATGCATTCATTTACTCATTCAGACAATATTAAGGCCTACACCTTTTTTAATATATTATTATAACATTCCCAGTATTCCCACAAAGCCAAATGTATCTAAAAATACAAAAGTGTATTGTTTGAAAGACAAATGTTCATTCGAAAGGGTTGGGTTCATACTTTGTATTCATCACACTATCCCTCAATAGAAGCACTCATGCATCCCATACCAAGATCACTTTCATCATATATTGACCGACCCTCGCATATACGAATAATTTAAAGAAAATATACATGAATTACTCATAAATAGGAATGGAAAGATGAGTATCTAACGTGGAATACCTCAGAATACCCAAGCGTAACAGCTCTCAACATTCCAGCATCACTAATCTGGCAACCGGACATACATCTTTATGAAAAGTAAGTTATTGTTTTAGGTACAATAAAATGTGATTGTAAAGTCTCGTCAAACCAGAGATACATGAGATTGTGCATGAAACACGAAAGGATTAACGGATTATTTAGAGGTAACTGTGAAGAATCAAAATATATTCACTTTGGAACCGATGAATTGCACGAGGGGCGTATCTCCAAGGGAAATTCCGAGGTCCAAAATAAAATGTTTTGATTATTCACAGTTAACCGACAAAACAACTGATCACAAAATTATTAGTCAGATTCAAATCCGTCAATTAAAATCGTCATGTAATGATACGGATCTTACTTGTCAATTTAATAATGCTTCACCAATTACAAATCGATCAGTGTGATCAAAATCGTGTAAGCGAACCACTACCCCTTTCGCTTTTGTGTGCGTATCAGTGAAGGAAGACATTTGATAGTTAATATCCCCAACGCGAAAATGACCACGCAGCGTTGAATTGTTCAAAAAAGATGTAGAACAGTTTATAGTAATGTATAAGGAAAATCAAAGAAGGCTGATTGGCAGTATTCCGGTATACCAAAGGCATAGCAATATATTTGAGTTGATAGTGCACTATTTGCAAGCCTACAAGAGTTAATATTGTTTACAATCTTATCTATACATGATAATACTGTGATATATTTAGATATCATTCATTCATTTCTATTTTCTGTATTTAAATCATGCTCTTATATCTAACCACACAATACGAAAAAAACACCCGAAAAACATGCGTATATTGTTAAGGTAATTTTCTGTGTCCGTTGTCCAAAACCTCTCTCTGGCTTTGACCACGTCATAAAAAAGTAAAACAGATATCAATTATCATTTACTACACATTTGTAGCTATGATTCGGAGCTATAATCATGACAAATGTCATAAGATTGACATTAATATTAGCGAAGTTATGAGGGAGGAGGTAGAACTTATTGAATGACCCTCGTATATTCATTAACTTAGATAGGACAGTTATCAGTCCAGCCAAAAATTACCAAATCTGGCAATCGGGCTTGTATTGATACTAACGCATTCCCTATATTTGTATATGTTCTACCTTTATTTTTTATATATTTGAAAATAGTGTGTAATATGTTTAAGGACGCATCAGTCGAGAAGAAAGATGCCACTGTTCCAAAAGTGTATGTCCAAATGAATAAATTAAATTAAATAAAACCAGCATAATTGTTTAAATTTTGACCGTGGCGTTTGTATTTTAAAGCAAAGGATCGATTAATTAATTAGGTTGAATTATAAAAACAGTATTTATTTTATTTTCATTTTATTTTGAAAATGATTTAAACATCAATGTTAAGGGAGACAGGTCTAGTACGTTGGCAGGTTCTCCCACCACGTGATTATTATCATTGCGGCCACTGATTGAATTTGTAGATCACGCAATAGATACAGCAGTCTGTTGCTACCTTGCCACAGTAGCTTGGCGGATTATGTATAATAAAGTATTCATCCAATTGTAGTTTCAATCAAAGTAACTGAATAGACCTGGTATTTGCTTCCTGCCTCTTCAGTCTGTTCTCGGGATTTGAAAAGTGAACACCATATACATGTACATAGAACGACAGGACAGGACAGCGCTCTGAAGGCGCCGAACTTCCGCGCTTGTTTTTGCATGCAAAAAAGCAAACGCGGTGCACTGGCGTTCAAGGGCGACCGTGGGGACCCTCTCACGACCCTCCCACGTCTCATCCAGTTACAAGTTCGTCACCCAGGGGTTCGTTGATGTTTATGTTCGATTTGTTAATGTTTCAGCGTAATCCAAGTGCCGGCCTGATCGCAGCAGAATGTGAAAGGGTTTTAGTGACCTTGATTTAAAAATTAGCAATTTCGGACCGTTTTCCGCGCTCTCACTGCGTGTTATTCATATGTTGATACTTTTGTGAGCGCAGTGCAATCGCTGGCCTGATCGCTGTATGTGTGACAGGGGTATTAACGATACCCAAATCACAAGGTACACAAAACAAGATTGTATCTAGTGTATTTGCCGGGACTGATTATAAAATAGTGTCTACAGACATCTACAAGCATCTATAACATAATTACTATAATATAAGTTGCTATAATATTGTTTCATTCTTTTTCTTATCATATTCAGTATAGACAAGAGTAATCAACACTACACAGATGTTCAAACAGTTGTACATCCAGACGGACGCATCTTATGGTTCCCTACAGCCATGTTAACTACGTCTTGTCAAATTGACGCACGCTTTTTCCCTTTCGACAACCAAACGTGTCGACTCACATTCGGTTCATGGGTTCGTGGTATTTCTCAAATGGATTTGTTACTTACCCAGACGAAGAATCCGCATACTTATTACGTACCTAATGGCGTTTGGGATCTGACTACTATTCGCGCGGAACGTGTGTCACAAAGATGGGAGGGTTTCGAAGAGGTCTATCCTGAAATCGTGTTTGAACTAGTGCTAACCCGTCGACCATTGTGTTACATTCTGACGGTGATCACACCGTGTTTCATGTTATCGCTCATCAATGTAATGGTGTTTATACTACCTACGGAATCTGGGGAAAAGGTTTCGCTGGGAATCACCAATGTTTTATCCTTGGTACTTTTTCAGCAGCTGATAGGGGAATCCATACCACCGGTGTCTGACAAGTCGCCATTTATCTGTAAGTATATCGCATTGCATCACTTACTTAATACCAACAATTCATTTTCAATACACGCACAATGTTTAACAACACGTAAGAGTATATAGAGTCACGAAATGCGCGCCATTTATTACGTAAAGCTCTTTAAATACAATTACTAACCCTACGCTTTATGTTCTTGCTTCTCAGCTGGTTACTATTTCACCCCGATGATCATCATCATGATCATAGGATGCGTCTCTGTCATATCTGGCGTTTCTGTGGCATATCTACACCATCAACCGACAACATCCAAAGTCCCAGCGTGGGTAGGCGCATTGCTTTGGAAGTGTACAGTTAAACAACGATGTTGCGAGTTTCGAGAGAGTGATGACATTCAGAAGGCAAACCATGAACAAAGGAACGAACCAGCTAAACATGATGTGTCAAACAGCGCCAACAACGATAGCAACGCGGAGGATACATATTCCGCCATTACTGATGACGGATATGGCAACAAGAAGTTGTGTTATACTTGGGTCGACGTGGCTGCGCAACTGGACAGGTTAATGATGATAACATGTATTAGTCTAACTTTACTCTCGGTGATTGTTACAGCATTGATGTTTGTGCTGCAGGAATGAATAAATTGAATTCGCCACCTATCGTTTGGAATAACGTACACTCTAAATTTCAGGGATTAAAATTTTAAATCTCAATCAGGATTTTAAAAAAGTTAAATCTAACAAGATTTAATTTTAATCTGAAAAGATTAATTATCGAATATTTAATCACAGACTCGATTTTAGTTTAAATCTTTGGAAGGATTTAAATTGGTAAACCAATCAGATTATCATGATGAGTGCACGTGATCCATCCGATTTTTTTCGCTACGTTGTCACGACGCCATCTTTTTTGCAATTTTGTGTGCGGCGGCGTACTAGAAGGCTGTGGGGAGACATCGAGAGAAATTCTTGACCGAAAATGGCTTCAATGCCATCATTACTGACACACCAAAAGACAGGCATCAGCCTAATGCACATCCGAGAGCATTTTGAACAGTTTTCACGGTGATAAGATGTAGACTTTACTAGAATTTGTGTGTTTCTGTTCTGACTCGCCGGTGGATGGAGTAAAGGTCAGGAATGCCTATAGGCCATCATGCGTTGTTCACTCATTCACTGTGGCCGTGATCGGCTCCCGTATTATTATCATTATTTACTCAGAATGCTCTCGGATGCACACCAAACTGAAACACATCCTTCAACATGTCAGCGATACTGGCATCAAAGCCACCTCGGTCAAGAACAAACAGCCTCCACATACGCCGCACACACATACAACGGATTTGAAAAATCAAGTCCAAACAGATTGCTTTTAAATCTTTATGAGGGTAGATTTTAATTCAAAAAGATTTGAAATTTAAATCCATTGGGACTTATTTTGTTAATCCCTTTGGATTAAAACTCTTTTTGTCAATTGCTTTTAAATCTTTCTGAGAGTAGATTTTAATCCAAAAAGATTTAAAATTTAAACCCATTGAGACTTATTTTGTTAATCCCTTTGGATTAAAACTTTTAAATCCTTGAAAAGATTTATTTTAAATCCACATTGATTGGTCCCTCCCTACAGTCTCTGAAGGATTTAAATTTAAATACCTTGGGATTAAATTTAAATCCTTGTAATTTAGAGTGTAACGAGATAAAGACAAAAACAAAGTCGATAAAGAATATTTCTGAAAAATTTGAAATAATTACAACTACAACTCAGGGGGGGGGTGGGGTGGGGGGCAGCGATAGTCATTACTATTGTTATTGATAGTTTTACATAGAATCATCAATATGATACATTCTGTGAGATATAGACAAAATGGGAATTTCAAGTTTAGAAATTCAATGTGTTTTTTTAATTTAACAACACATTAATCGGCCGAGTGCACCAATGGCGAGTAACTGAGGAATAGCGCTACCTCGCTAGAGAGTGAGAGATAAGTAATAATTTTGAGAGCGTCAAACCGGACTATGCTGCTGCAACTATCGATGCTAAATATAAATAGTGTGCAAGGTACACTGACATATTTATGTTTATAAAATGTATGACTTTAATCAAAACATTTCATTGGATTAACTAACTTATCTATTAGATGAATAAATCAAATGTTAACGCGTGGGTCTTTATAATTTAAAAAAAATGACATAGGAATAAGTTTACATTAATCCACTAGCTAGTTTAAAAAATAAATAATAATAATAAGGAATACACAGGGATTAAGCCCGTGTTTGTTGATAGCAAGTAACATGGGCAAGCCACAGATATCGACGAGTGGTTAGTGTGATTGTTATTATTTAACTATTGATTTAGGTACATCAAACGGAGTTTTATCGTGACATTTTTGCCATTTTATACCATATTAATTTTGTATGTTACTCTCGCAAAAAAATGTGTTGTAATGTAAGCATAGTCATTATTATTTAAAGGACGGTAACAAACTATTACATTTAGAACGTAACATAAAATGGCGTCATATTCACCGACTTCATTGCTCGACCGGACGTGGTGTGACGTGCTGTATTATTCATGTTATTGTAATTAACGTTTGAAGTACGAGTATGTATGTAGCGACTGCCAACATATTTATACACTAGCAACCAAAAGTATTAGGACACTTTGCAAGTTGCAAATTTGAAGAAAAAAACACTGGGAATCTATTGAACTACTGTGTTAGCTTTTTGGTATTCTAGGGTTATAAAATTAATGGAAAGTTTTTAAAAGTTTGTTACAATAAATTTGGGATGATATTCCTACTCATGACATTATCATTTAAAAGGAAAACATTTGTAACAATATTTCAGTGATCAAGGTTTTTTGCATTGATACATCTAAATTTAGTTAATTTGAGTCAAATAGCTTGACAAAAATTCCTAAGTCATGATGAAATGATAGCCCTGTGCAGTGGACCCAGGTTATGTGGGTCCTATGAACATGTACAGAGAATTTGGTTGGTTTCCATTTAAAATATGAAAGTAAAGGTGTCAAAATGAAACTAAATTTCCCTCCCAAATATCTTATTATGAAGATGAATGAAGAGATCAGGTGTCAATATGTGTGAGAGATTAAAGACTTGTGACAATATTGGGATTAGTTTTACTTGCGTGAATCCATTGACAAACAATTCATGAGCTATTTCCTATGGAAATGTGTATGGAGATTTGAAGAAGGCACATGTTTTCTTCAATTCAATGGAATTGAATTAGCAGAAGTTGTAGGAAACATGAATTTATTAATGAGAAGAGATTCAACAACACATTTGTTCAACTCGTAGTGAAATATTACACTCCAAATTGAATATATGTGATGATTTTGACACCATAACCAAGTGTCCTAATACTTTTGGTTGCTAGTGCACAATTTTACGGAAAACATACGTGTCATTATAATTACTGTTTGATACATGTATAAACGTTAGACGTTTGCGACAACTTTGTTGAAGTGAGACGTCCCTAAATCCATGAAATCGCCCTGTCTCTAGTATGGTCTCTTACTTTCAATAGGGTAAATAATGATAGGTATAGTAAAAATGACTGATTTAATGTATTAACTTACAACTGCTGTACATGCAGTTAAGACACCGAGTAACTGTTTGAATCTGGATCTGAAACATATATAATTATAAGTTAATGGGAATTTCCGTTGGGACAGACAATTAAGTTACCGCTGATAAAGGATGTCTATTAAGTATGGAATTTAATTTAAAATAATAATTCAAGGTTGTTTGATCATGAATATCAAATTAGTAAGTCAAGAGGCCTGCGTTAGTGTTTTGACAAGTCTTGAGAGACGCTCTTAAAACAATGAAGGGTATAGAAAAACAGACTGATATATTTTGAATTTTCATTAAACGATAGAATATTGGTTATATGTAAACTGTTTTAATATGTAGGGTTAAGTAGCTTAAGAATTATCACAGTAAAATGAGGTGACTTAACAACAGTGAGAACATTTCGCACGTAAGACTTCCCGTTGGAATAATTGTCTTATAACAAAATAGCACTGTGTGAGTGTAAATGATGTTGAGGGATAACGGCGTCGGGTATCCGTCACCCCTTGCATCACCAACAATATGCAATATTATTTATACCAGGCTTTTTAACGGTACAATAAAACTATGTATTGAATATTGTTCAACCAAAGTACCCGGATGCGAACAATATTCTACAAATATTCCCGTCCAATATTTTTTTGCGCGGCGTTTCTATCTCGCTGAGGTCAGTTCGGGCTGGTTTTTTTATTTTATCAAAACTGTCTGTTATATAAATAATAATAATAATAATAATATTGAATGTCTTATTTTCGGGTGATACTATTAGTTATCCTATGTTTAATAACGTAATACGGGAAGATACCTATGGTCGGTGCCGTATCACATGTAGTCAACTTTATAGCCCTTGAGTAATTTCACTGTCACATTGCCGAAAACCGCTCCCATCCGAGAACCGACCAATGAAAGGTCTACTGACATATATATATATATATATATATAGGATTTATCAAAGAACTGCGCTTTAAGCACACTATGGATTACTAGGGACGATGATTTGTATGCATAATTCGCGTCACGATAGTATCACACCCCTTCATAACGCGCTAATATTGAATTTGCCGCCTGAACATTTAGAAATACGTGAATGCGATACTTCTGTGGCTGTGTAAGAGTTTATAGATTATCGTAAAAAAATGATCAAATAATCTGTCTCCGTTCGGACGTATAGTCACATATGCGGAAATGTAGCTATATCTCTGAGGAAAATATCTTGGGCGAGGACCAATGTTAACTTAAGGATTACTCCTGAAGTGTGATTTTAGACCGAAACGGCGGCTATCCAGTGCGACAAAATTGCCATTTTGAACATGCAAGAGTCTTCTTCCTGCGAAGATGGTATAAAAATATTCATAAACTTCGTATTTCTCGTGTCTGCCATTGGTCAATTTTGAACCCCACACGAATAATTTGCTCATTACGCATACATCGAGTTTTTTATGTAGCGTAGTGTAACAGAATACGGGGGTCGAAAGGTCAAATCCAATGCCAGTAGACCTTTTTCCGGGTGAAGTTGACTATATCACATTAGGTTACAAGGCCCGCTTAGCAGCGATTAAAATTGATGCCTTAAAACCCGTCAATAGATTTAAATATTCGATATTCCACCCAAGCTGGTTGCTATATATGACATAATTCTCGTGTGCAACCAACCGTTAATAGCGCTTCTAAGCGGGCAATTTATGTCATGCAAGAGGCCGGGGGTGTCTTGGATTTCGAGTGGTTTAAGCGGTCAATAAATATATAGTTTTGGTACTGGTTAGGGATGTAGTCAATGAGCGCAAGGGTGGGTTGACAAAAACTTTGTTGTTGTTGTTGTGATTCCCAGTGTCAAACACTGGAAACCCCAAAAATGGGCCATTTTGACAATCCATCCCCACCTTATTTACCACATCCCAGCCAAATCCAACAAATATATTTATTTGAGCACTTACACAACTTGGAACCCAAAAAACTGGGAACCAACAACATGACAATTGGTACCACCAACAAGACCCCACATACCTCTCCCTCACACCCATGATAACCCAACACCTACGTCCACCCTACCCATCACCACTCACCAACCCCTAACAATTATAATGGATGAACTCAAATCTCTATTTAACCAATCAGAAGCTGTTATTCAGCCAACAACGCAATACCACATACATTGAGTTTTTTGAACAGCTGATTACAACGCAAAAAGCTTATACAGGGTGTATCAAAAAAAATCGCAACACTTTTTGCCAAGAGCAGTGCAATTACGGCAAATCGCCCTGAAACTTAGACATGTTAGATATGCTGTTAAAACTACTTCCTGGCTATCAAATAGGCAAATTACAGCAATATCGATTATGAATTGGCTAAGATACTCAGGATATGAGTAGGGAAGTGCAAAACCAGTTTTACATAGTTTATCCTGTATTCCTGATTTTCTTGTCAGGTAAATATTAGCAAGACATTTTAATGACCCATTGTACTTAAATAATGGGAAACAAACTTATCATTCTGAGAAGAATGTGTCATGTTAAAGATCAAATCTGGCTACAACTGCTATTTCAGTATCATTATCATATAAAAACCGAGCACGTTTGCAATTAATTAGTTGATAATGACACAGCTTGAAAATCCAAATTACAAAGTCTGTTGATGCAAATCG
This sequence comes from Ophiura sarsii, assembly GCA_035610835.1. NCBI lineage: Eukaryota > Metazoa > Echinodermata > Ophiuroidea > Amphilepidida > Ophiuridae > Ophiura > Ophiura sarsii. The sequence goes on along the minus strand of CM069451.1, from coordinate 21,903,094 downwards.
CCTCCTGTCTTTCTCTCTTAAAGTATGGTACAATATTCAAAAGATGAACAAATGAAGTAGTCCAGTAAAGGTAGGAATTATTTTGTATGAATCATTTATTGTTAGTTTGTTTTGGTGACATTATGGTGCAGCTCGACCCTCAAAATGCTGTCCTTGATTCAAGATGAGTTATGTTACGTTGGGACACCCTATAGGAGTCCCAGGTCGAAGGTCAAATAAAGGTGCCGTGCGCACAACTCCACGCAATCTTGGTTATCAACTCACAACATGGTGACAGCGAGTGGAATTTGCCATTTTGTCGCCGCTTTAATAGAACTTTGAACATCCCGCTGAGAGGAATCATCCGGTAGAGAGATAAAGTTACAAGGTTTCCATTATAAGTGTAAGCGCGGAAAATTACTATATAATGCCAGGAGATGAGGGTGAAAATGGCGATGCGCAACAGCAAGCTCCAAACCCACCGAATTTGGCAGCCGCGGCAAAGCACGCCGAGCTGGTCGGGTCACCCTTTAGAATATCTAACCGTAAAAAAAGGTACTATTACCAACTGGAAAATATGAAAGCAACGCTGGGATAATTACGAGATTATCTCACAACTCCGCAAGCGCGATGATAAGTACCAAACAGCATTGTTTCTGCAAACAATAGGCCCAGAGGCACTTGAAATTTTCAATGGGTTTGAACTCCCGAAGGAAGTAACACTTGACGAAATAACAGAAACATTTCAGGCTTTTGCCGTAGGGGAACTGAATGAATTGTATGAAAGATACATTTTTAATAAACGGGATCAGAACCCAGGGGAACCCTTTGATGTGTACTTATCAGAGCTCAGGAAATTGGCCCGGACATGCAATTTTTGCAAATGTCTCTCCGACACACTCATTCGGGAGAGAGAAGTGATTGGAATAACGAGTAATAGCACCAGAAAAAGACTGTTACAAACTCGCAAACAGGACCTAAAATCCACAATTGACATATGCAAAAGTGCAGAGCTGACAGCAGCTCAAATGAAAACGTTTGAGCAACAGGAATCTAGTATGATACACTATGTGAAGAGGAACGCGGGCACAAGACCAAAAACAGGTACTCGGAGTACAGGTAGGCCTAGACATGACAACAAGCAAACCCGTAGGGGCAGATCTAGCAATAGGCAAGAAAACGATAGGCCTAAAGATTATGTAACTAACTGCAAGTACTGTGGGAAAAACCATGCTAAAAGACATTGCCCCCGCATTTGGAACAACTTGCAATGAGTGTGGTCGTATGAACCACTATGCAAAAGTATGCTTCAGAAAACAGCGCGAACTTGACTCCGTTAGAGCAGTCGATCTTGAGACCGATTCAAATTCGGACACAAGTACAGAATACATAAATAAAGTTGCACAACACAGTGACACGAATGTCATTAATAGTGTCAAGGACACAGACATTTTCGTTGAGATGATAATTAATGATAGATCAGTGACATTCCAGATTGACAGTGGCGCCAAGGTAAATACAATCCCTGAAAAATATGTTGACCAAAAGGAATTAATCACCTATAGGCCACAAGTCCACCATGCAATCGGTGGGAAAATGCAGATTGAAACTACAAAACCCTGCCAATGACAAAATATACTCAGTAGAATTGATTGTAGTCGATGACAACTTCACACCGCGTCTAGGAAGCAAGGCTAGCCAACAAATGAAATTGATTACTATCAATGAAGACAACTTTAGCAGAGTTGAATCAATCAGCAGCGTTGAACCAAATAGGCCTATTACTGACAAGAAACCAGAGGAAAAATGTTCCCAGGTGTTTGATGATAAACTGGGGTGCCTCCCGGGAGAGGTACACCTGGAGACGGGCACAAGCATAAAACCAACAATTTTGCCACCGAAAGCCAAAAGTAAAATCAGAGCGCATATGTATAGACCCAAGACCGCTCAACTTAGCACTCAAGAGGGCGCACTACCAACTGCCGGTCATAGACGACATCTTACCAGAGTTAGCGCAGGCGAGAGTATTTTCAAAATTAGACCTCAGTTCCGCATTCTGGCAGGTCAAGCTGGATTACGAGTCCAGATGCTTGCCACGTTTAATTCGCCGTTCGGACGGTACCGATGGACACGGTTGCCATTCGGAACATGCGTGTCTTCAGAAATTTTCCAACATCGTCTGCACATAGCATTGGAAGGCCTAAAGGGAGTTACTGTAGTTTGTGTGGCAGATGATATCTTAGTACATGGCAAATGCGAAAACAAAGATGTCGCTCTCGTAGATCATGACGAAAATCTTGAAGCACTTCTTAGGCGCTGTACGGAACAGCAAATGAAGTTAAACAAAGAGAAATCAATCTTCCGGGCAGAAGAGATCCCATTCTTAGGCCATAGGGTGACAAACTTAGGCCTAAAACCTGACCAGGAAAAGATTAAAGCAATACGCGACATGCCAACACCGGAAGACGTAGCTGGCATACAGCGACTGGTCGGTTTCGTTAATTACCTTAGCCGATTTTTGCCAAGTCTATCACAGACACTGGAGCCCTTGAGACAATTAACTAAACCAGAAGTCCCGTGGCACTGGGAACCGCACCACGAACAAGCATTAGCAAGCATAAAACGCATGATCACAGATGCACCGGTACTCGCGTACTACGACCCCAACGGTCCGCTGACAATACAATGCGATGCCAGCGACAAAGGTATTGGATCTGCACTATTACAGAATGACCGCCCCGTCGCGTATGCGAGTAGAGCGTTAACTGATACAGAAACCCGCTACGCGACTATAGAGAAAGAGATGCTTGCGGTGGTATTCTCATTTGAGAGGTTCCACCAAATATTCTTTTGGACGCCACACCGACGTCTTCAGTGATCACAAACCGCTAGAGATGATTGTGAAAAAGCCCCTGGTGAAAGCGCCAAAAAGACTCTAAGGAATGCTCCTTAGATTGCAAAAGTATGATTTTGACGTAACATACCAACAAGGAAAAAAGATGTATCTCGCGGATACGCTTTCTAGAGCGTTCATTCCTAACCAATCTGGCAAAAGCACGGAGCCAGAATTTGAAGAGGTTAACATGGTAACCTTCCTCCCAATTCGTGAGGAACGCTTGGAACAAATTCGCCAAACAACAGAAAATGACGATCAACTTCAAACTTTGAAAAGGGTAATCATTAAGGGATGGCCAGAAAATCGCGACGAATTGCCGGAACAAATAACGCCGTACTACAGTTACCGCAATGAGCTCGCGGTGCAAGACGGTTTAATATTTATGGCAAACCGCGTGGTAATACCCCACAGCCTGCGAGAAGACATGAAGTCAAAAATACATTCGTCCCATCTCGGGATGGATGGATGCGCGAAAGTTTATTTTGGCCGCGCATGACATCAGATATCAAACAGTACATATCAGTATGTGATGTCTGTCGCACATTTGAAACAAGCCAACAACAAGAAACACTGCATTGCCATGAAATACCCACAAGAGCATGGGAAAGAGTCGCCACTGACTTATTCACTTGGGACAAAAAAAGAGTACCTAGTCACGGTTGACTATTATAGCAATTTTTGGGAGGTTGATCTATTGCCCGACACCTCAAGCGCCACCATTGTTGAAAAGCTCAAAGCGCAGTTCGCACGCTATGGAAGGTCAACTCAATTGATTAGCGATAATGGACCGCAATACACTTCAGAAACCTTTCGCAAATTCTCAACCGATTGGGACTTCGAACATCTCGCAAGTAGTCCCGGACACAGCCAGGCGAATGGCAAGGCAGAGTCAGCAGTCAAGACAGCTAAAAGACTACTGACAAAGAGCAAGAAGGCAGGAACAGATCATTACATTGCCTTTTTGGACCATAGAAACACTCCCACTCAAGAACTTAAGACAAGTCCTGCTCAGAGACTAATGCAAAGACGCACAAGAACACTACTTCCAACATCAGCTTCGCTTCTCATCCCAAAGATTATAGATGAGACCGAAAACCTTCACAAGAACAATCAAAAACAGGCAGCCAATTACAACAAAACGGCGAAAGACCACTTGAAGAAGGTGACGTGGTTAATAGGATGCAACCATTGGTACAGGGTCAGAAGAACTGGACTAAAGCAATTGTCTCTAAACGCCTCGACGAACGATCATACCTCATCGAAACCCCAACAGCAATGTACCGGCGTAATAGAGTGCATCTGAAAAAGACCCCTGCGCCGCCACCATTGACTGTCAACGAACGTTCCAAAGACGAGGACAGCGGACAGTCAATGTAAACCAGAGACGACAAGAGACACCGAACACCGACAAAGACAAGGACAAGCAAACCCAGGCAAGAGAGCAGACAGTACCAGCAGCCAAGACACAGGTGACAAGCAGCACCGGACAGACACCCAAGACTGGACAGGCCAGCGGACAAACAAGCAAGAAGACTCCGCAGCAGCAACCCAGAGCCAGCCCAGACGACGAACGAGTGACCACCAAGTCCGGACGGAGAGTCAAGCCTCCGAGCTACCTGACAGACTTTGTGAAAACCTAATCTGGCCAAGCATGCAAACGATTACGGGCACAAAACCAAACAAAATGCCCATAATTTTGCTACAAGTCTAGCAAGTTAACCTGTTTGATTTAAAAGTTAACAATATAGTTTAGTTAAAGTTTACATGGGAACATCATAAACTATATGCAGATAAGAGACTCAAAGACTGAAACTTCACAGTTATGTGATCTGAAATCACATGGTTTCTGCACAGTTCCCATGGTTAAAAAAAATCAATTGGAGTCACTAACAATAATTTCAGAAAACAACCTATTATGAACAAACCGCATGGACCTTTTAGCGTCCAGGACTCTAAATCATTGCACTACTACTCTATACAACATGCGTGCAAAGAAGCATAGGATTATAGACTCATTTGAGAAAGACTGTTGATTATTGACTGTTGATTTATGTGATAAAATCATCCTAAAAAGAAGGAGGATGTTATGTTATGTTAGGACACCCTATAGGAGTCCCAGGTCGAAGGTCAAATAAAGGTGCCGTGCGCACAACTCCACGCAATCTTGGTTATCAACTCACAACAAGATGCATCGACGAGCACATTCCCTCATGAGAAGCACTACTCGACGTGTCATCCGTGTGCGCCTTATTCCCTAAACAACGTTGGTGATGCAGTTCCTAATATCTTGGAGATTAGTTCGTGGTGTCTGGAAGACTTGAGACTTAACATAGCCCCCAAAGAAAAAGGCTAATGATGTAAGGTCTAGAGAGCGAGTAGGCCACTCCGTAGAATGTCCAAGACCAACAACTCTGTTTATAGGACGAACAATGTAAATCGTGTTTTGCACATGTCTACTTATATCTTTAATATCCCAGCGAATTCATAATCGTTATCGCTGTAATTTGTGATAGCTAAGAAGTAGTCATAACGGAATATTTAAGTGTTATGGCGATATGTGATTTGCTGTAATCGTACAGCTCTCGGCAAAAAATGTTGCGGTGTTTGTTTTTTGATACACCTTGTATATTGCGTGGTTGCTAAATGGTTCATCACCAATCAGACTACAGCATTCGTATCTATTTATATCTACTTAGAGATAAAAGAATATATTGCATTTGTATAGCTCGTGCAATATATTATTGTATCACCCGAAAATAAGACATTCAATATTACATAATTATTTAGAAGGAGCCAGAATGTATTTTCGTGGTGTTTCTTTGTCTGTTAAAAGCAAAGTTAGACTCGATTCCATATATTTATGGTAGAAGGATTCAAACAATTAAGGGTTACATTTGAAATAAAAATGGCTCCCACTATTATACATGTGTCAATAATACAACAATATTCTATTTAACTGAAATGCATATCAACTGTTTGTGTGAGCCCAATATCCGATATTTTGTGTACAAGTTATCGGGCAAGTAAGTCTGTTCATACCAAATCACACCGGTTTAGATTACAGTTCGTTGTCAATTATAGGTTACACATTATAACCATGGGGAAGTAAGCATACTGTGGCTACAGGATGGCGCTCAACCGAAATAATACCCATTAATATTCGCATTTGGTTAAAAAGCTCCGTGTTTATAGTGTTTACTGCTCATCGAATATTACAACATATGCATAGAGGGCGCTCTATCAGTGATCCATTGTGGAACACAAACGCAAACGACATATGTCAGCGTTTAACTATATACATGTACGAGTACGTATAGGTTAAGGTAGAATGAAGAATTGAAAATCAACAAACTAATGTTATCACAGAATAGAATTGTGTTATTCTAAATCCAATTGATTTTGAGTGTAATACCTTTTATGTTCTTTCTTTTTTTCTTTTTAACTTGAAACAGTACAACTTTAACTTGAAACATTTTAACTTGAAAAATCAAGTAACATTTGAGGTATCCTTGGGGCATTCTGGTATAAGATTTGTCAACGGTAAACGTATATAAATTCATATACTAATATAAAATAATTAACAATTATGCCTGATATCAAAATTACAAAATAGTTAGTGATACAATTAAGGCGAAGGTGATGAGTTGAATTGGACTATATTATAATCTACATCTATCCGTTATCAGTCTTACTGCACCCTTCTTGTTCAGCCGTTGTAATATTTGAAACTCCTTTTCATACGTATGGTTAGTGTCCGTTTTAAAATCCATCATTGTGTGTTCGTAGTAATGATTATAAATAGGTCTGTTCAGTCTGTCCTTTGTAAAAGGATAAAATCCATAGAGTGATATATGTTCACATATACCGGTAGAAAATGTGTAAAGAATCAATCCACTGGTGGGAACATTCAGATCCCATAATCTGTGAAGGAATAAAAAACACAAATATGCATTATGAAATATGACATTCATACAGCTGCTATATCATGCTATAGTTTTATCAGTTCCAAATTTGCAAAGCCTCGGTACACCAGCGAATGAATCCATAAGGACGCGGGTGACCCTGAAGGCAAGACGATAATTGTGTATTATATGATTACGCGTGCGTGCGTCCAAAACCGCGTACGTGCGCCCAAAACCACGCGCGTGCCACCCAAACCGTGTACGTACAACCAAAACCACGTGCGGGTGTCCCAAAACAGCGTGCGTGCGCCAACACAGCATGCGTGTGGCCGTTATCTCTCGCATACGGTTGGATTACTGTTACGCGAAGAGATATTAAAGGTATATGACCCGATCACTTTTTTGGGGCTATGATTTTTTTTTCACATCAAGATATTTTGGTATCAGAAGAATCCCCATATTTTTCTCATTATGTCTGTAAAATATTAGGGGCCAGAAATGTTTCATTTGGAAATTATAGGCTAAAATGTGGTGAATTACTGCCAAAGGTGGTTAACCACCAACTAGTCTGTGTACTACTCAATGGGCACATGTCTTTTGACCTTGCGCTTCTAAAAATAGAACCATTGGAGTTATGCAACTCAAACTTTGGAACGCAACAATTTTAAGGATGACCTTTCATGTAAAATAGAAAACATCAAGTTGAAAAATCGGGTCATCTACCTTTAACCGATTAGCCAAATATTTCTCGCCAATTTGGAACTGAAATTCTTTTTTAATTTCTTTTTCAAATTTAACGTCATTGTATTTTCATAAACAATGCTGTCTCTCATTAAAAACAGCACTTAATTCACGCTCTTGGGAACTGAAATAGACTTATTGCAGCGGTTACTGCCAGCCTAAACCGCTACAATTTAAAAATCCCTTTAACGACAAAATACATCAAACCGTCACATTTTAATTACGTGATACTTCGCGTGTTTTACACGTCCGTTCTGCCAGTAGAGTTCAACTCATTTGGCGTTTTTTAAAAAAAAAACCAATTTCTTCTTGAATATAGTTCATAATCACATATTGACTAGCCATAACAGTGAACAAAAGGGCGAGGCATCGTTTATGTCTAGGCTTTACCCTGGCGCCTAGCGAATTGATTTCGCCGTTCTGCCTCATTGTACGGTGGTATTAGTGCTTGATCGAATACAGTGGCGTAGATATACATTTTCATTGGGGCATGGAGGGTGCAATAACGGGAGGTTTTTCTTTGGGTAGTGGGGCATCTTTACTACAACTTGTCAGCAAAATCCTGCATATTTGCCTCCAAGGATCATTATTTGTGAAATGTGCGCGCAACTTTAGATATACAAATATTGTTTCCGGCTATATAATGATTTTTCGTGTTGATTTGTTTAAAAATAGATCTGAAATATAGAGGTGAAAATTCAAGCTTTACAATCGTATCAGCTATCATCAATGGGAACATTCACAGTAAGACACCTGTTTAAACATAACCTGATAGGAGCATGGAACCCCCCCCCCCCCCCCCCCCCCACCCACCCACCCACCCACCCAATACCCACACACACATCCGCAATGGTTACTATTGATCTGCTATAATAAACACCTGCCTTTTGGTCGGATTGCCAAGACCCTTTGGTGAAAAAGCATAACGTAATGGTAACTTTAACCCGTTCCGTACAATCGTCGCCAGTTGGTGGACTGACTGCAAATTATGAGTACTCTTAAAATACCATAAGATAGACGAATTGAGAAACCGTAACCGATGTTTGTATTCATCTCTCCAATCAATACTGCCAGTACTGTCGTTTGTTAAATTACCAAGCATGTAACGTATAACCTCTTGGTTAATCGACATTATGTCCGTTTTCACTCCAACATCCCGGCCGAATGGCCCTAGTGGTGCCATGTTTGCTCGAATGATAAAGTCATGATTGTCGATATCTGCACCGCATTCGCTGCCGTACAATATACCACTGTTACCAACAATAGCACATGTTTCAAAGTTAGTGTTTGATAATCCAGTTGTTTGAGGGCTATCGTAAGTTCTCTGGGATTTAGGGATTTTGACGGCTGATTTGTGATGATTGTGACGCCGCCAACCTAAATCGAAATCGTACGCTGTAACTGGAATATCCGGGTGAAAAACTTGAATTGCATTCTCGATCTTGAAAATACTTAAGAAGTTGTTTCTGAAAATGAACAGAAACATTGGTATTACTTGTCATGCGCAGCACAATTAGTTGCATTTGTTATTGATCTGGTACCGGAACTCACTGAAACAATTCACGTGTGTACTTCGGTCCGCGCCAATCACAAAATCTGGCAATCGGGCTTGTATTATCTTATCGGGAAATTCATTTCCTAATCAGATTAAACTACTTTTTGGTTGCCATAACTATTTTTTTGTGAAAAATAACATATCGAAAATATTTTGATATTTTTTATCTAATTAATATTTTTACAAAATAAATATATTTTGTTTTGGTTTTTGACACATTCAGGTATTACCTACAAATATGATATTATTGAAAGGATTAATACACCTCATCATCATTAAACCGATTATGAGACCCATTGAACTATGTAATGTTAGCTTTTCGATAGGTTAAATATTTTTATTTTTTATTTTCATTTATATCTTAAAGGCACAGGTCCACTTCGACCAGTTCACCCAGCGTGGACTGGCTTTCACCTGCTCATTTGGTGGCAGATGGAATAGAGCTGGTTAAAGTTGAAGACATCTCAACCTTGAGATAATTTATTTCCAAAGGATCTGGTTGGTAGGTGTGGACAGGAGTTTAAACATGTCAAACCAATATTTGGTCAATCTTTACTTGCAATATCTCAAATTGTGTGCTTGGCTATTTCTATTAGGAGTTATAAGTATGGAGTTATGAGCGAATTAATTACCTGGTACGTCACTTTTTGTGCACCATATACAATATCATTTGAACATTATGTGGCATGTTAAAAATGGCTGTTTGTGACATTTGTACATCTGTTACAGTATTAATCTCAACGCCGTAAGGGTATCTGGTATCAACGATGATTCAATAAACAGATACGGTTTCAATTTAGACGCATAACATGGAGGCTAGTGTGTTACCTTATTGCATGAGCTGCTGTTGTGTTGATATTACGAAACAAATCAACCATGGATCTAAAAAAAATAAAAAGTATAACATTAGACATTAAAGTTATATATGAAACACTTTTAATTATAGCAACACGCGAAAGAGCAGAACATGCTCCGCAAGACATGGAACCATTCTCTTGGGCAGGTCCGTCATCTGTGTTTACTGTCCTCTTTTGCGGATAAATTACACACATTTCACACTCAGTGCACGTTGCTATGTGTGACGCGATCTGCAAATGCGTATTCACTTGTTTTGCTAGTGCGATTTCCTCTCTGCAAGCTTGTATGCGTTACATCAGCACGGCCGTGAAAATGTTATGGACAAGAAGGTCAATGCATGGGAAGGGGTTGATTTTGTAATCACCATATAAAGGGGGCACATGAACGCAAATGCTCATTCACCAAGGAGCATTCAAGCTTGTAAGGATATCGCGAGGCGGTAGGGATAGAAATTGTCGAGTATCAGCTTTATTTTGGATATCCTGTATACAACCTCAACCAAAAGTATTAGGACACCTTTATACACTACTAACCAAAAATAATTAGGACATCGTGCATGCTGCAAATTGGGATAAAATACTAGGAACCATTGCACTACTGTGTTAGCATTTTAGTATTTTAGATTCGCTAATTAATAAGCTCGTTTAAACGGATTTGGAATATTCTTGACTAGACATTATTATTTCAAGGGAAAGCATTTTCTAAAAAAACATATGTTAGTAAGTGTATCTCTTTTAAAAATTTAGTTAATTTAAGAGTCAATAATTTAAAGTTAAGATGTAAAAAACCCTGTGTAGTCTGTGGGTACAATGAGAAAGTATAGAACATATGTGTATGGTTTTCAATTCATAGTGCCGAAATTAAACTTACAATTATATCCCAACTAGTTTACCAGCAATGCGCACCCCGTAGACACTGCAAAGTAGTGGTCAAACAATCGGCTATAACATGAGTTATCCCATAAGTCCTTGCATGACTTTTTACAGAGAGTATTCTCTGGATATCAGCAAAACAAAACTATAGCGATAAGTGTCTGACTAGATTTGACAATACGCGATGAATTTCATGTAGCGATTTCGGCCCTTTATTTTCGCCCCAAAGCTCAGAACGGACCGTACGCCGATTTCAGATGTTTAAAACTACAACATTTTCAATAATTGCGATTTGTTTTTATTAGGGTATAGATTTCAATTGCACAGCTTCGATAATTATATTGTGTAATACCCAAAATCGACTCGATAGAATTGACATCAAAACCTCTCAATTTGTACCGAAAGAAGGCACTATTGCCATGATAAACTTTTACCAGACATGATATCCCACAGTGAATTAATGTATTCTATCTATGAGAGATTAGACTACTCTGTAGTCCGATTTTTTTTCTCTCTCTCTTTCTTCTTTTTCTCTTTTTTATCCTATCTATCTAATTATCCCATTTTCTGATTATTTATCAGCATTTCAGCGTATTCATTAGTCCTAAATGCAGTACCTAGAAGTGAGAGTGCATGTAGGGCGCCCACACTTGTTACCATTAACAACATGGATGGGCAGTATTATAAGTGAGGGCGCTCCTACTTGTCACCGTTAAAGTCAGATATACATTCCCCATTCGCCATTGGAGTTCGTCAGTTTGAAATATTAAAGTCCAAATTGAATATATTAACACCATAACCAAGTGTCCTAATACATTTGGTTGCTTTATATACTGCATACAGGATACCATTTATCGTGAAATGCACATCCGTATAATCGACCTTACATGTTATATCACTTCCTGCAGGTCAACTAAACCGGATGCATTACTTTAAACCATTAACATTACAATTGTTCACACATAAAATTAAAATAGTTATTGTGCAAATATCAACATTTGTGTTTTAACACAAATTGTAAATAATGATATGAAATATATAGTACATGTACATGCCTACACCATACCATTGGAAATTGACAGATACCGTGTCCTGTTGCAGTTCATTGAACATGTTGAATATGTCTAAATGTGTGAGCTATGAATTAGCATACTCTACATCCATTATGTCATTGAGATATTCACCTAAAACTAACTCTATCAACCTAATTAATATCTCATGTCAGTTTGCCAGTCACAGTAATAGAGGATATTCGTGTTTTAGATTAGCTGCCGATTCAATTGAACGTTGAATTCGTAGCCCTCCTCGTACAATGTCGTAGGGCCACTAAAACCTGAAAACCAGCCTATCCAGGGAAATATTATACTAAGCTAGAATATAGATTGATAGCGGTTCTCGGATTGGGAGCTGTTTTCTAGGCTTAGTTAGATAGAGTATTCCTAAAGGTAGTACTACGTTGAATAGGCCGTCTGCGATTCCCGTTTGTAGTCGTTGGGCATGGTTAACCCATATTTGCTATTGCATATCTTCCTAAGAACAACATATTTGGTCTAAATAATTGTATTACCATGTTCATATTTTATTCGATTTCGTGAAGTTTATGATGGTAATATGGGAATGTTGTGATTGTAATTACACATTGGCCTATGTTATATATTACTATCCCTGTCTATATTATAGGATATCATTGGTATAACACATAAATGCCTAGTGCATTTGTTCAATTGACTGATAGCTATCCGAACACGTTAGTGCAGATTTATGTTTTACCACATTAGTGAAGATTATTCTTTGAGGTATAATAAATAGGCACCGCCAGATATCAAGCGAACCCATTAATATTAGTGCGAAGTAATGATCAGTATAGCATATTGCCGTTATCATGTGCAAGTACATTATAACAGACAGCAGGCATTATACGAGTGGTAATTGTGCACTTACCTGATGGTGGGCTTAGGTCGTTCAAAGCGAGTTCTGGCGCTCGACATATTCAACTTACGGTGATTACGAGACCTTAATTGATTGTTGACTGCGACGAATAAGACAAGCGATAATATTACAATTATTACTAAAGATATGCATTTTACAGGTTTACGATGCCAGTGCTTAAACATGTTATGCGTGCATGTTCATGTTATACTGCTGAAGGCAGGCCGTGTGTTTTATCAATTGTAGCAGACTATAATTTGGCCGTCGCTTCCTTCGGCTCTGTGGCTCTAATAGAGCACATCCGGCGACTGACTGAGCATGTATTATATGGATATTACATGTTAAGGGACGCTATACCCATGCCTTTTGATGAGACCTGAACGACTCTGCCCCGTATTCTCGTACGTAGTTAACAATGGTTTTAAGCTAAACACGCGTCTAACTTTAAATTTAGACACAGCGTTTAACTAAACGCGATTCTGGTACATTTGTTTTACTTAAACACGCGTCTAACTCGCCGAAATGTGTCTAAATTTAAACATGGGTACGGGGGTAGTTTAACTCGTGTTTAACTAAACTTCTGCATCAAGTGTATGTCGTGATTTTCTTATCGTGATACCATGGTTTAAAAGGAATAAGGATTTTTTAAATGATGGACCTTAACCTAAACACGCGTCTAACTTTATTTAGACACAGCGTTTAACTAAACGCGATTCTCGTACATTTGTTTTACTTAAACACGCGTCTAACTCGCCGAATTGTGTCTAAATTTAAACATGGGTACAGGGGTAGTTTAACTCGCGTTTAACTAAACTTCTGCATCAAGTGTATGTCGTGATTTTCTTATCGTGATACCATGGTTTAAAAGATGTTTCAAATGATGGACCTTAACCTAAACACGCGTCTAACTTTAATTTTAGACACAGCGTTTAACTAAACGTGATTCTCGTACAAATGTTTTACTTAAACACGCGTCTAACTCGCCGAAATGTGTCTAAATTTAAAAATGGGTACGGGGGTAGTTTAACTCGCGTATAACTTAACTTCTGCATCAAGTGTATGTCGTGATTTTCTTATCGTGATACCATGGTTTAAAAGATGTTTTAAATGATGGACCTTAACCTAAACACGCGTCTAACTTTAATTTTAGACACAGCGTTTAACTAAGCGCGATTCTGGTACATTTGTTTTACTTAAACACGCGTCTAACTCGCCGAAATGTGTCTAAATTTAAAAATGGGTACGGGGGTAGTTTAACTAAACTTCTGCATCAAGTGTATGTCGTGATTTTCTTATCGTGATACCATGGTTTAAAAGGAATAAAGTTTTTTTTTAAAGAGTGGGGCGGTCATTTATATTGAAAACTGTAAAGGTAATTGAGCTGGTGCGCTAGAAGCAGAATTTTTTTCAATTTTCGAACTCATTTGGTGCGATCTGGTGTATACTTTTGACCAAAATCTTACCAAAAAGCCACCTCTTCATTTCCAATGAATATTTTGTTTTTATCAATGCACGAAAGAAGTTGAGCATAATTGATATATTCTTGATTTAAGTATACATGGTTTAAAAGCTCGAACAGGGAGGAGTCTTAGGGGGGGGGGGGGGGGGGTTGTACCCCCTCCGAGTTGGATTTCTTTTTTAATTTTAGAACCCATTTGGTGCGATTTGGTGTGTAATTTTTACCAATATTTTAATGAAAAGCAATCCCTTTCCCCCGTTTCTTCTCTTTTTCCCCTTCTTCTTTTTTTTTTGCGACTAGGCATAGTGAGTGTCCGGATGACTATATGAATGTATAGGCCTAATACATATTTAGATAAGTTTAGTTAAACTGTCTCATTAAATATTTGGTACTTTCGGCCAACTACCTGAGGACAACTTGAATTAGCATAAATTGTCTTCAATACAATTAATTCATTATTACATTTTGTATACAACTGTCACGAAAGTGCACTAGGAGATCAAAATAATAGGAGAAAAAAAATAAAGTTGTATAATTAACAAAGAAAGCATTTAAGATATTTTAAAATAACCTGAATTAACCAATGCATTGACAATGTAAGACATGCAAAAAATGGGAATCCTAAAGGGGGGATTTTAATAGAACATAATTGTTGTTTTCGCTGACGGATCAAAATTGTCCAATAGTCTCCCATTCCATTTCATTCAATAGGGTGGCGGTTGGGGTTGACGTTGGTTGACTTAACCTTCGGTGCAAGCATACCTTGCGAGCTAAATGAAGTGTGGGAACAAGTTCTGCATCTATTGCAATGGTCAGTTAATAAGAGCAGTAGGAAAATAGACGATGAACATCATGATCAAATTGAAATAATTCCAGAAAATGATTCATGCTACTCTCTGTTTTATCGAGGGATTAAAGGGGCATTGAGAGATTGCCGAAAAATGAAATTTGGAAAAAAGGAGTTGTTTCAATAAATAATGATTTATGGGAACACGGTTGAATAATCGCTCTATATTGAAATTTGGTTGAAGCAATTTACGGGGTGAGTGATGCTGATAATTTTGATGTGATGTATATCAAAATTACCGAATCATGAAATGTTACATGATATACGGCGAATTAAGGTAAACGTTTTCAGATTGTAGTTAGTATACGCCTAATTATAACGTACATAAATGTGCACAACAACTGATTTCCAGGAAAAAATTGAGGGCGCCCATACATATCTCTCAGTGCCCCTCTAACATCAGGCCCGCCCATGTCCATTTTGAAGAAAAATACATAAGCTCACTAAAGTATACAAAGTCAAAGGTGTTCATGTCCATAAGATTTTTACATAGCTATAATCAAACATTTACACTCATTTTGAAAACAGGCGGGTCTTGTCAGTGTTAATCCCTCGATATATTATTTCTGCTAACATAAGTGCAATGTGTTACCAGTGGTTATTTATTTTGTAGACAATCCTGCTTATATAACTTAAAATGCCATATGATCGAAAAACACTTTAAACCCGTTTTAGTAATTTCTGTAACTCACAAGTACTCTTTTGGTTGAAATGTGACCTAAATTACGCACTAAAACAGTACATTACGTTGATACGTGTAATGCCCGCTTCCGCACAGACAATACTGAATATAAAGCCTACACACATTGTTGTTTTAATGTCAAACAAGCGACGCAATTATTTGCAGAACAATATAGACATAATTATTTGCCTTGGTCTCTGTACATATGATGATGCAAAATATTTACTGTGTTGTCAGTATAATGTTAAATATAATCTATTGTCAATATGTTACATAACTATGTATAGAATTTTAGAGTGCCATATAATTATATCTAAGTGTTAAGTGGTGCAGTGGGAGTATGCACAATGTTGAGCTTTTTGGACACCTCCTTTTAGAATGCGGACAAGTCAACACAGATAGACCGTTGCTAGGCATTATTGATACAAGTCATTTGTTGCACGTTCGTACAATTTTTCAATATCGTGATTTGATTGAAGTCTTAGGAATATGACTTTCGCTAATGGAAGTAGTTTCAGCCAGTAGGGAGGTCACGCTGCATGTCATATTTTGTTACACGCAAGAAAACAATGGAGTCTTAGTGACTGCAATATTTGCTAGAAATAGCTTCGGAAAATGGTCTATTTGGGCATCTCAAAAACTAAGAAACGTTTTGAAAAGCATGTCGAATTTTACAGGAGGGTCAATAACATCTGCAGAACGGTAAAATGTATAGTTTTAAACACATTTTGTGACCGAATTTATGTCGTACAATGTCGAAAAATTCACGTTTTGAAAATCCGTGGTCTTCAAAATTACAGGAATCCTAACTCATTCTAAACCTCACCAAATCATGAAATGAACCCTCGTCTACAAAAAAAAAGTCCATGTACGTATTGCATTATCTGCTTGGAGATAGCGAAGACCACGGAAACCTCATAGCTTTATACCACGGAATGAAATCTGCCATAGACATTGAATGGCGAAAATCGTACAGATTTGCACTGCAGACCTCTGTGTAGGGAGTGTTGACAATAGCATGACAATAGCAAGGTCGTTTGACTATTGTGTTTGTGCATGTTTGTGACGACTGGCCCCGTATAACAATCTTCATAGCTTTCACATAGGGCTTGGGTGACCTAACTATTGACTGGTTTAAGGGAGGTGTCAACCCTTTTTAGCGACAAATTTATCGAGCACTGTAACTTTTTAACCATAAATGTGATGTACATAAAAGTATACATTTTGTTTAATGAAATGAGTCAGAGAATCCATTTTTTTTGGTATCAAATATCACTTAATATAGTGATTTTTGTGCGCCAACGATTTTCAGACAACCTAACAAAATCAGTTTTTGATTAAAAATTCCAAAATTTCACGAAAATCATCTAAAGTCAATTATCTAGGAACAGTAATTTTTGTTGGCTTAACATTTTTTCAGTTTTGACCAAAATTGACCAAAATGTGCCAACAATTTGTTTTTGATCTAAAAAATACCCTCCCTTAAGGCCACGAGATACCAATAACCCCGGTTAAATCCTTATTAAAGCAGTTCAAAATAGCAATGATGTTTTGTTAGAATGTGCGCTCAAGAGGGAAGACTACAAGTCAGGGAAATTATCCGGGAGAAACTAGCGCGTAGCTAATTTTATCCGACAGTACGGGTTGGGAGTAAACGCCAGTCGCATTAGCTTTGAATGTTGAGCTTCAATCGTCCCGCTCCTCCTTTCGTCTCTTCCCTCTTCATTTTTAATTCCCCCAATTTTCTCCTTCCATATAACTTCATCTCACTTTATATTTTACACATCAATTTCCTTCTCCCCTCTCTCTTCCTCCGTCTCTGCTGTCACCATTTACATCCTATTGGCAGCCCGTCCCCCTCCCCTCCTCACTACGTTACTAAATCGTAAGTACAATGACATACGTCATGCCATTGCCATTTAATGTAACGAGAAGAAGAATATTTAGCTAAGCGTTGAGCATCTGCCGGGGAAAGGGGCGACTCTCTGACAACTCCCCCGTCCCTCCCCAAAAACAGAGAAACAAGACAAAACAACAGAGAACAGTTTTTTTTCTTCATGCCAGTAATTAAGGTAAAAAATAATATTACAAAGTAATTAATTTAATGCGTCATCTGCCTCATACTATTTGTTGGTGTGGAACTACCACGGACCTTGGACTCCCACCCCACCCTCGATGACCAACCCCAGGTACGCAAGTTGTTCCTTAATTGCCTTTTTTGCTCTGCCGTTACTAATGTAAATGGCGTTGAAAACAAACATGTCCTCGGTGCGGAAATCAGTGACACTGTATGGATTAGCAGTGCGCAAGACCGCATTAACCACTCGGGAATGCTCAGAATCTCAGTACATCGAATATACTTTTTCTGTCACAATATTTCCATAATTACAGATGGAAGTGGTGAAAGGATCTGCGATGTCCATTTTTGTCATCATACTTTTGATTAATGGTAAGTATCTGTAGGATATAGTATGTTGGTGTTTAAATCATTTTACTTAGAAATGTATTGAATTGAGATGCTACCATTATTTCAATACGCCAGACCTGTTGATTTAATACATGTATTTGATGCCACGTTCCAGCAGGTCACGCATAGCGGCTTTAAATTGTCGTACACGCGATTTGCACCCATAAACATTTTCATACGTGACCCTGCTAAATTGGTTGTAAAAATCATCATTATTTTGCATCTTGTCATCATTAATAACATAGTAAAATAACTTGATAACCCACCTATGTAGATAAACTACCTATTTAATACAGTTTTAATTTTCATTATCTTAGTTTTTGATGAATTTAAGGCCGAGAAAAAAGGTGATATTTGTGTGTGTGTTTTTGGGCAAAATTTAATTTTGGAGTAAATACAAAACGTAACAAATTCATACGCGCCATGTAATAATTGGTTTCAAATACCGTATATCATTTATAGAAAAACTGCTCATCAACATGGTCTAACTACTGGTGTAGTGGATTTGACTAAGAATATAACTCTGTTATACACAAAAATCTAACATCTACGGCAGGTTAAATTAAAGAAAAAATATTTTAAAAATGACGACTGCGATTATCGAACCGTGTCTCTCTGGCTTTAAAAGCGCGGGCTGTACCACACTGCAAAAAGGTTGCTTACATATTTACTCAACATTTTACACAACGTTGTTCAAGTATGCAACCGCTCAACTGTTGTGTAAAATTTGCACAACACCGTTGGATAACATGTTTTCACCAACAGTTGAACAATTCTAGTTACTCAAAGGTTGGGCAATTATATTCATTCAATATGTGCAAGTGTGCAACAGCTCAACTGTTGAGCATTTTTTTTAACCATTTGTTGAGTGTTTTATTGTTTATTGGTTATGGGCTTTTATATAGTGAGTTGATATACGAACATGACGAAATAAGCTTCTTACATGGACGACCACAGAGATTTAGACCGATCTATCACCCCGGGTCTATCACATCATCTTCTTGACAGACCAAGCTTCAAATATTCAAAACCGGACTCACAAATGGCCTGTCAGATGTCATAAACTCTGATGTTGATGCGGATTCACCGTTTTATTTACCACATTATAATGTATCCCGATCCAGAGATCTAAGCTCGTGCAGACAGTTGGTCTTGCACAAGACGCCATAATGATTGAATGACGCAATCACGAAATTGGCTTTTTTGGACAACAGTTGACTAAAATTGACATGTGCGTAACTTGCATCAACTGTTGCGTGATTTTCCTGAATGCTCATGCAACAGTAGCTAAAATTGAATATTTTTACGCAACATATTTTAGCAACAGAAACAGTTTCCACCAACATTTTAAGGACATTGTTTTCGACGAATTGCTCAACGCTGGGGATTTTTTACTTTTATACAACGCCTAACTTTCTACAATGAATTTTAATCAACACGTCAACCAACAGATGATAAAAGTACTTTTAGCAACGTATTGTAAGCAACCTTTTTGCAGTGCACTGAGCTAACAGAGTGTTACATATCTGTAGACTCGGGGATTATGATATCACAGTGAAACAGACGCTGGGTGCAAATATGGAGGAAACTTAACATTTATTGAATATTAAGATCTTCATTCGGAATAAAATTACTGCTTTTAAAATCGATCCTAACAGAAAACGAATATACTCATTTGAAAGTGCAGACCCTTTCTGTTAAACAAAATAATGTCGCAAACCGCCACTTTCTTGGAGATAACGAAGACCACGGATAGTAGAAAATGGTGTGTCAAATTGTA
The DNA here is from genome assembly GCA_035610835.1 of Ophiura sarsii. NCBI lineage: Eukaryota > Metazoa > Echinodermata > Ophiuroidea > Amphilepidida > Ophiuridae > Ophiura > Ophiura sarsii. Next base: position 21,883,127 of record CM069451.1, on the reverse strand, counting down.
GTTTTCAAAGATCGCATCACATTTTAGTTGATCTTTAAACAATACCTAAATTATAGGACGAAATGGAAATCAATTATCAATTTTTAACTTTGCTAAAGGTGGACGGAAGATGTGAACATGGGAATATAACGACTTGTTCTTGAGGCGAGACATCTCATTACTGATCTGCTACTCAAACGGGGCGAAAGCTGGGTGTATGTGAGACGCGCAAAATTTATATCTAAATTTCAAGAACCATCTGGACCCCCTTAATAACTGCAAAGCGTCCCATGTAACACGTGTATTACGTGTAAAATGTCCGCGTTGCTCATAATTTGCCCCGTCCCCCTAAATATAGTCTCCATAATTTGCCCGTCCCCCTGCTACTGTACATCGATTTCTCCCCGCCATGTTTGTGCCTTGTAAAAAGTAAAGACTGACATCTAGGTGATTGATTTTTCTTTTATTAGGCGTACATCCAACTACTCCGAAGGGACCCCACACGCTACTAGCAGAGAAACTATTGAAGGACTATGGACCCACTTTCAGCCGACCTGTACAACACTTTAACCAGACCATAGTGGTCCACTTGTATTTGTTTGTTGGTCAGATAATTCAGCTGGTATGTCATAAAAGAGAAATGAGTATGACCAGACGATAGTGGTCCACTTTATGTGTTTGTTGGTCAGATCATTCAACTTGTATAAGTCATAAAAGATAAATAAGTATGAAGAGATATGAATTGACTCAAGGTTATTATGAAATTTTTCGGAATAAAACACGGGCCCGTATTCTCGTACGTATTTAAACACGGTTTTTAACTTAAGCACGCGTCTATACTCACTGGAAAATTTCTAACTTTAAACATGGGTATGGATGTAGTTTATCTCACGTTCAACAACTCCCCCATACCTTAAGTACAGTAACAAAGCGTTGTCGATTTGAGATAAATCCCCTGTTCATATGCAAATTACTAGGATGGCGAACCTTATTTGGAAACCATAATGCATTATGCATCGATGCAAAATTGTAAATAAACAAAAGATGTTCGCAAAATGTGTTCATTTTTTCGCCCGTTTTTTCGCGTATAATGCATTTCGCATGCAATCCTTAAAGTTAGCAAACAGCTTTATATACCAAAATGTAGCTATATCCCTGAGGAAAATATTTTTGGCGAGGGCCATATGTCAGGGGTCACTCCATAAGCCACAATGTTAGACCGAACGATCGGTAACCAGCACAAGAGAATCGCTATTTTGCATCATCGCGCGGTAAAATGAGATCCTTTGATCTAATGGACAGTACCACTATTGAAATGGAGGGGTGTGTTTTGATTTGATACAAATATTCTATAAACATGTATCAAAATGTTTTATGTAAATTAAACGCATTCTTGATATAATTTTTCTCTGAATGTTAAAGATGGTGTGTGGATAAAATGCTATTTACAAAATATTTTAAATTTCACAATTACTTGATTCTAATTTTTACCTTTTGTAACAAAGCCCATTCAGAAGTTCATTCGCCCATTTACAGGGAACGGACGATGTCCAAATAAGAGCCTAATTATAATAAAACGTAAACATTTTTTTCTTCAGATTTTTAAAGAGCAGCTATTTGTTTATGTCAAATTAAGCCTATTAAAACAGGTTTTTTTACTTGTTTTCATCAATTATCCAAAACGCTATTCACATATGAATGATGTAAATATGTTTGGTCGTTGTTGGTGTTTGGTCGTTGTTGAGCTCGGGCAGCTTTAGCTTTAGCTGCCCTCGCAAAATAAACCCTTCTTACCGTTGTCGATTCAAGATAAACAACTCCGAAACCTTATTGAACCCCTAATTAAAATAAACTCATACACTAACTGAATGCCTTGAATGATTACTCAACCGTGCCCCACTGCCCGGTGCACGCTGACGTGCAGATCGATTACTATTAATAATGTATATGCACGTGCATTTGTGGAATGTGGTCGATATCTATAACCCATTTGGGCCACAATAAATTAAATACCCGTATACAGTGAACTCACGACCACTCTGGAGACGAGATTTGCGGAGTTTAAAATCGGGTTTTGTTTCACACTTCGTTTAAAAGATAAATTCGTGTTTAATTTAGACACGAGTTTAGTTTCGACATGGTTTTAAGCTAAAACCGTGTTAAGTACGAGAATACGCCCCAATATATCTACTCAATATTGATTAGAAACGTCATATACAAATTTCGAAAACTACAGCAAGATCGGGACTCGTACCCATGACTTTAGACGGTGCCCGAAGCTACGAACGCTTAATACAGAGCGCTGTAAAGCCGCTACGCCATCGGTGTTGATTAATATTTTGATTATGCATTTAAATCTATTCAAAAACATTATACACGATGATTACATATCTATTCAAATTAAACAGTGGGTATCCAAATGTATAAATAGATTATCTAGTAAAAATTAATTCACCGTCATAAGAATGTAATTATTATAGCATTCCCTTTAAATCGTCACTGGCATGACATGGTTTTACATAGTGACCTATGGTGAAACTTCGGTAGATTTTGATTTGAATTATCGCTTTCTTAATATGTGTATAAAGGAGGCCTTTAAGTTGTTTTTTTTGTTGAGATTTTGTGAGTGCTGTAATTATTAAACTATGAGTCAAATGTATATAAAAGTATACATTTTTGGAAAGAAAATGGATCAGAGAATCCAAATTTGGCATCAATTTTGATCAAAATGTTGATATTTTGAGAAAATTAAAAAAATCACTTTTTTAACCGACATTTTTTTGGCAAAGTAAACAAAAATAGTTGAGTAAAAAATGCCCAAATCGCTTGATGATATCGTAAAGACTTAGGGACGATTTTATTTTTAAAACATTTTTTGGTAAATTTTGACAAAAACTGCCAAAAAAAGTTTCAATTTTTTTTCTTCAAAATGTATACTTTTATATGCATTTGAGTTATAGTTCAATAATAACAGCACTCACAAAATGTAAACAATTAAATCAAAAACTTCCTTGAGTCCCCCTTTAAGTCCTAAAGCTAAAATGGATTAGTTCATTGATTTGGTGTACACAAATGCTAACATAGTGACGTTTGCCACCTTGCAAACAATATACATAAAAGCTGATTATAATTATCTAAGCTTAGAGCCGAGTTGTAGAAATAATAGTTGTCACGAGTATTCACGATTCATTAACTTATTGCCCAAACGTGCAAATACCAAAGGTTATTTTTAGTTTACAATGAATTTAGTTAAATTGCCACGTTGCTTTTGACTCTGTAAATGTATAAATTAAATATCGTGGCATTGGGTATTGATAGCTTTTATGAAAAATATCCCGATACAGACATGCGAACTCTTGACTACCCAGGGGTTGTTACCACTCCCCTGTTTTTGTTGTTGTTATAACGTTGTTAATAATGTTTTAATCACTACTTGGTGTTGTTACAAACAAAATAGCCTAGGTAGAAAAGGGGTTTATATATATTCAAAATCAATGTAATAGCGCTAGAAAGATAAATGCGTAGATGTACTTTTGAGCTTTCAATAACGTACCTCGCTGGACATCAAATCTAACCCATTCCATGGCATTAACGAACAGTAATTTGCAAACTTGACATAAATGTTGTTGACCTAAAAGTGTTCATTAGTTTAAAATAATGGTGGAAATCGAGTATTTAGATTGCTCATAAGAACCTTTAAAGGGGCATTTAGAGATACGTATGGGAGTGCGCCCTCAATTTTCCTTGAAATCTGTTTTTTGCACATATATACTAAATACCATCTGAAATCGTTCACCTTGATTCGCCGTCTATCATGTACATTTTCACGATTTGGTAATTTCGATGTAGATCACATCGTAATTATCAGCATCACTCATCACAACTCGCTTCAACCAAATTTCAATCTAGCGCCATTATTCAACTGTTTTCCCATAAATCATTACACTTCGGGGCCTTATCTACTTATCTACTTATCTACAGTACCTTATCTATTGAAACAATTCCTTTTAAAAAAAATCATTTTCTCGGCAATCTCTCAATGCCCCTTTAATCAAAGTGAGGGCGCTGTCATGGCTCTGGTGCGTCGTAGTGCCATCAGTATGATTCCACACCACTAAATTAGGCGTAATATACGCCCTCGCCTGTTCCCCTCCAGCCCAACACGTAGTATTATCAACCAAGCACAATACCTGTTCAAATGGCTCAAATGATCAGTAAATGAGGAAAATAGCGAGCCCGATACCAGTGTTAAACTAAAGTCATGAGCGTAGTCTTTGCCGACGACAATCGGATTTTCTCTCTTTTTAGAAGCCTGTGGCCCATTCATAATTAGAAGAAATCAGGATCAAATTAGATCTGTTGCCAAGATCTTTAAAATGATACTTGTTCTGTTGAATTCCAAATGAGATCTTTTCAGTCAACTGTTCACATTTTTGATGATAATAAATGAGAGCGATGCACCAAAAATCGGCGGCTTATTTCTCGGAACTTTCAGGGTTACCCTATATAAATGTTGTACTTTGATGATCACAAATATCATGGTCACTTTTGAAAAGTGACCAATTTTCTTTAAATGGTGCTAATCATGGTTTATCTTTGTTGTTAGGGGACAATTTTGGTATCAAATTATGCCTACAAGATTCATCTAAATGCCTATATAGCCTGTTTGGTAAAAAAAATGAATGTTACTCAAAATTACATAAACAAAGTGGTATACTTTCTTTTGTTGACCCTTTAGTATTTACTTCTATAGTTAATGACAACTATGTCTGTTTTGAAATGTTACAGATAGGCCTACTATTTTCATTTATACCGTATTACCTTTGAGTAGGCTATTTTAATTTCATAATTCTGTATTCAATAATTAAAAATACAATAACATTAATAACAAAAACATACATAAAACCCCAGTTGGCCCGTCAATGTCAGCACTGACCGACCAATATACAGGAACATAGCCAACATCAAGTTGTTCTATATTTTATAATATATATATATTTGGGTATACTTTATTTTAATATCGTATTTTTGTTTTATTTGTAACATTTTCTTTGTTCTAGATTGAACGTGAACAGACATTGAGAATGAGCGCCAATCTTCAAATGGTAAATATCACACATAATGAAGGCAGAGTGTTTAGTTATGTAGTTTTAAACCTTGCTTCTTAGTAATTGCACCAATATCTAGTGACGTTGAATCCTGTCTAAATGCCATGTCACACTGTTGCGTATAGAGCTAACGTGTGCCCGACCATTGTGGATATGTGGGTAACGTTCGTGTTAATTTCACATTCGTTCGTGATATTTTTGGCATACGTTGTATCCGATAGTGGTTCGTTGGGGTTCGCAGAGGTACGCTGGGGTTTATGAAAATGAGCATGTTCAAAATATGTTGAGCGGGTATCATCGTAGTGATCAATGCGTTATGGATTATACGTTGAGCATTCGCTGTGTGAACGTTTCGCACGTTAGGTGTAGGTTGTTTAATCGGCCATATACATACGCTCAAAATGTTAAGGCCCTGTCACACCATAACGTATCGCCTCAACGTATGCCAACGTATGCGAAATATCGAAAAATACGTTGGTGTACGTTGGTGTACGCTGATATAAGTTAGGGGTACGTTGGGGATACGTCGTTTACGTTAAGAGCACGCTGTGATATGCTGTGACAATTTGGAACACGTCGAGCCCGCGAAAAAATATTGAGCATGCTCAAAATCTCTCGACGTACTCAACGTGTGCTTAATACGTTCTGCATAAGTTCCCGGTAAGTTTGTGGTACGTTAAATATATGTTGACATACGCTGACATACGTTAGTGGTACGTTACTCGTACGTAACTCGTAAGTTGGTATACGTTGATGAACGTAGGCTGACGGGGAAACGTACAGCCAACGTAGTGATAACGAGTTGATAACGTATATGTGCCGTATGTCTAACGTATGTCTGACGTATTTCCAACGAGTTTCGACGTATTCTCACGTATTTACCTTATGCCGGGCGATCGTGTAAGGCCCTGTCACGTATCCATAGCGTATTGAACGTATACATAGCGTATGACTAACGTATTGATAGCGTATCACTAACTTATAACATATATACTTATGACAGCGTATCACAGCGTATGCGAGCGTATGCGAGCGTATGACTAACGTATGCTTAACGTATACTTAACGTAGCGTAGCGTATTCGTAGCGTATGATGATGGGTTGATGTGTTCAGCACGACAGACCATGAAGAAGTGAGGATGAGATACTCAAGGGACCCATTTATATACTCAAACCCTCCATAAATTCCCAAAACGCCGAATGCTCGCTAGCTGTACGGTACATATGCTAGCAGTACGGTAGCCCTGTCACACCATGGCGTATCGCCTGAACGTATGACAACGTATGCGAAATATCGAAAATACGTTGGCGTACGTTGTTGTACGCTGATACAAGTTAGGGGTAAGTTAGGGATACGTCGTTTACGTTAAGAGCACGCTTGATACGTTGTGAAAATTTGGAACACGTCGAGCCCGCGAAAAATTATTGAGCATGTTCAAAATTTCTCGACGTACTCAACGTGTGCTTAACTTACGTTCTGCATAAGTTCCCGATAGGTTCGTGGTACGTTAGACATACGTTTACAAACGCTGACATACGTTAGACATACGCTGACATACGTTAGAGGTACGTTACTCGTCGTAAGTTATAGGTTGGACCTTTTAGATTTACCCTTCTAGATATTTTAATAGTTATCATCTAGGCTGCGTTTACTTGAACTGGCAACACTTGTCACACCGTGTACGAAACTCAATTTCTGCATACGGCAGCGGCATAAGTCACGTGTTCGTTGTACGCCGAGGATATGCTGAGGATACGTCGAACACGGCAGACATACACTTCGAATACGTTAAGCATACTTTGGTATACGCTCGCCGATCGTGATACGCTGTCATAAATTTGTTATAAGTTAGTGATACGCTATCAATATGTTAGTCATACGCTATGTATCCGTTTAATACGCTATGGATACGCTATGGATACGTCCATTCCATCACCGATGTCGACTTTTCCTACGCAATTCGTTGGGAAGTTGGACGTTCTTGGACTCTGACAATTGTCGAGCTATTTTTTGAATACGTCGGCATACGTTCAGGCCACGTTCAGGACATACGCTATGGTGTGACAGGGCCTTTAAACATGTTTAAAATGTTAAGCGTGTGACATGTGTTGTGATCAAAACGCTATGTACACGTTGATCTTTCACCGTGTGAACGTTTCGCACGTTGGGCGTAGATTTCTTCATAAGCGCCGTATATGGCCGAACAGCTGACGAATAAGCAACTTACACCGAACGTATGCAGCGAATGCTCACCGTGTACATAGCGTATTGTTCATTACATTGACACCCGCTCAAAATGTTGAACATACTCACAAATTCGTGAACCACAGCATACCTCTGCGAACCCCTAGGGAACCGCTAACGAATACAACGTGTGTTAAATATGTCAAACACGAATGACAACTTACACGAACGTACACCCAAATTTCTAAAACGTCGGGCACATGTTAGCTTTACAGTGGTAAAAAAAGTAATAATAAATATTAAATTATAAAGTTGTTAAAAGATTTATCTTCTTTCATATGAGATATTGCACGCTAGGATCGGTTAGATATTGAAGAAGTGACAAATCTAAAATGTAAGACAAGAGTCGCAATTTCATGTTCACATTTTTCTTTTCTACACGCGGACCCAGCTATGGGTACAATCGATTTGGACGATAGACGCTTAAAGGGGCGTGTTCCTCTCAAGTGTTTATCCTGGACAAAATTCACATGACTCCCTACGTATCTGAGTCTCCGTGTTCCCATGTAATAATACCCATGGTGCAATAGATTTGCCGCGAATTTTAATCGACAAAACGTAATGGTGAAATTATTGTACGAGCGAACTATGTGTCTAGAATAGTTTCAAAAAGAAGTGGAATGCATAATAATGAAATCAGAATTACAATCTCCTTCAGCATATAATCAACTTTTGGGCGATAACCTTTGATAAAAACGCACAACAATCGAAATATAAAGCATTTTAGCCTCCGATTTCAGTAATATTCGTATTTTAAACTCTATGTAATTTTATTTTAAAAATGTGTCATGTATAGTCTTCATTAGCTCAAATGGTAGAGCGCTGGCTTCACAATCATGAGGTCAATGGTTCGAATCTTGTAATTTTTTCTTCTTTTCTTTTTGTTATTACACTTTATTTTTTTTAAATAACAGGATTGCATATAATCGTTCGCTATATTTATTGAATGTTGAATGATACTTTTTCCATTTGCAATGTCACTACGATAAAGAATGTCCTGTAAATATAATTGTGTTGATTGAACCATGAATGAACTATGACGTGAGTCCCTAGCAAGTCTACAATGGACATGGTCTGCAAAGACCAATTGTTATGTAAATAAGAAGCCAGTCGGCTTGTGTCCTTGAATCGATTTTGTTTAGTTCCTTCAACACAGATACTCCAATCTTCAAAAAAGAGAGTTGTATCTTCAAAACTACATTACGTGGTTCACGGCTTACGCGGCCTGGTATGGGCGACAGTATTTTGGCGTAGATTTGATACCGTGCTGAACTCATCATGCTCATTGCTGCAAAAGCGAAATTATAAAACGCTGTCCGCTGTCCTAAATCTCTCTTGTCTTGATCCCCGGTCTTGACCACATCATAACACAATATTTGTATTGTGCCACTACTGTGACACGAAATAAGTGGGTATGCCGACTATAGTTTTATGTCAAAACTCAACATAATTGAGGCGACCGACGTAACGGATGCGCCAACAAGTGGCTCAATAAGTTGTAAAATAAGCTGAAAACATCTAAAAATGCTCATTTATTGTCTTGTTCATATATACAAAGACCGTTTGACCCAATGTATCTATCCATTAATCTATCCATCTGTCTATATATCTAAACACGTTCTTTCGATACCCTTTTAAACTTCAGTGAAATAAGTCAACAAGGTAAAAAAAAATCTGAGGCCCCATGGCCATATGAGCTAAAATGTTTGATCGCATAACTTAAGGGGGGACTTAAGGAAGTTTTTGATTTGATTTTTTGAATTTTGTGAGTGCTGTAATTATTGAACTATTAATCAAATGTATATAAAAGTATACATTTTTGGAAAGGAAATGGATCAGAGAATCCAAATTTGGCGTCAATTTTGACCAAAAAAGTAGATTTTTTGCGAAAATCACAAAATTCACTTTTTTGACCCAAATTTTTTTGAACAAAGCTAACAACAAATAATTTTGAGTAAAAAATGGCCAAATCACTTTATAATGATTTTAAAAAAAAGTGCCAAAAAACGTGAAAAATGGATTTTTAAATTTTTTTAAACACTTTTTTGTCAAAATTTCAAAAAATATTGGATTATATTTAAAATAAAAAAAATTCATCCCTTCAGTAGTGTCTTAACATCATCATCAAGTGATTTGGGCATTTTTAACTCAAAATTATGTTTGTTAGCTTTGTTCAAAAAAATTGGGTCAAAAAAGTGATTTTTTGTGATTTTCTCAAAAAATCAACAGTTTTGGTCAAAATTGATGCCAAATTTGGATTCTCTGATTCATTTCCTTTCCAAAAAGGTATACTTTTATATACATTTGAGTCATGGTTCAATAATTACAGCACTAACTAAATTCAATGGACAATCAAACAATTTATTTTATTGGCCTTATTTATGCTACACCAAAGACCATCTACCCATGCTCTATCATTCATACTTCGTGGGAAAAAACTTCCTTAAGTCCCCCCTTAAAATAAGATACATTGATTCAACGTTCAAACATGGTAAACACGTGCTGCTAATTTTTCAGATTTCATTTTTTATTTTCATGCGGCTTTTGCAAAAACAAATTGCCAACAAACTTCAGTTTTATGCTAACATTAAATACATGAGACGTACTCTAAAGTGTTCAAAAACTTAAGTTGTATGCTAACACTAAATAAATGACGCGTATTCAGAGAGCATTTCAATGTAAAATGCGCAAATTGCCCAGTTTCCAATTTGGTGCATTTATTCATATACAGGCTGTCCCAAAATGATATAGTAGGCTGCGCCTACCCATCGATGCCCATCATTAAAATCAATTCAGGTCCAGGTATTTTCACCATCTTTGACATAACCATTTCATTAAAATGTTACGATCATGAATATCGGACTTATTTAACGGTTACACTCCATTGGGTAAGACATGGTGATTTCACCTCTTTGGCAAAGTGCAAAGGGTGGGGTGTGTGTGTTAACACTTTCCACGCGGCAGGCGTCTATGAACCGAACAAAATGTTTCAAAAATATCAAAATGATTGAATTTCCATCACCATATTTGGAATCACCATAAGAAATGCATTAAAATAAGTACAAATATACCTAGTATTGATTCACTAATTCTTGAGATTACTTGAAATTTTGGAAAGGCTTTTGAAACATCTGTTTTGTGTGGTAAAACTGAAATAGCCGCGTGGAAAGTGTTAAACTTGTTTGAAAGAAACATAAATAGACTCTCAATGCCTTGTCTGCTATTGTTCCCTTCTATTCTAAACTGTTGTTTGTTATGGTTGTTCATATCATTAACATTCTTCAATTTGAAGAGTAAAAATGGATCGTCACACATCACTTAAGTGTGACGAACTTCTTTATGTGTTAGGGTGTACTTTGTTTTACTTTGATTTCATTGCAATATTGTAGATTTTTTACAGTGGGTGTGGTTTTGGATGTCACTGCACTGTGATTGATTTTTTGCTGATTTTCATCCGATACGCAATATATATTATGAGACAATGGTGTATAGTTTGTGGGGCGGGGCTTGATTCGTTTGAATAATGATACATGCGCGTGTGCTTAAGAACGCAATTAATTCGAAGCAAGAAGTTGGTAAACAGCTCGATGGATTTTATAAAGGGGGAAGTTGTTGTACGTTGTTGTTTGATTATTATGTTTGTTGTTAAAATAAATCTAACAAACTCATAAAAGATCAAAATAACCAATACACTTAATATGAATGAGAATAAAATATAGTTCTTAGCTGTTTTGCTATACGACTTCATGGTACAGCCTTTACATTATAAGACCATCGTATACAACATATAGTAAGAACTATATTTTATTCTCTAAATACAAATCTGATGTTGGTTTGTATACAGGGTGAGTCAAAATATTCAGGTCCCGTTTCTAGAAAATCACAAATACTTCTTGTTAAAAATTAGCCAATGTCTTCATTGTATGGAGTACACTAGCTACTTCTTTATACTTGGTGAAAGTGTTCCAAATATACCCCCATTTTCCATTGTAGGCATTGTGAATATCAACACGCCATTGATTGACATTTCAAAATGCGTGAGTTAAACGTTTGCATTCATAGAGGTACCTCGGGAAATTGCATATATCTCCCGTTTGAAATGGCCAATTTGAATTAAATGAAATTCAAGTTATAGCTGACATTTCGTACTGTGCATATTAATAAATATATTATTTTTGTGCATATTAGCTAGTTTAAAGTATCGGTTGGGCTTGCTGATACTAGGGGAGAGCCTCGCATTTATTTTAAAATAGGATTGCGTACAAGTAGCGTATAATCAGTGTCATAATGCTATGATCAACTCCATTCTATGCGTGCGAACTTGTGGGGCATTTGTATGTGCGTAAACCCAGAGGTGCGTACCGGGCACATTCAAAAATTGACCGCGCGTCAATCGTGATATCGTCACGCACGTTAGTTAGCACATTTCAAGCATCTGGACGCAGCTCCGCGAACAACGACAAAACATGCTCGTGTAAAATAGCTTGAATTTAGTAATATGTCATTATAGCATTATGACAGTGCTTAAAGACAAGCTAGATATACCTTATGTTTGGTGTAGGGGTGGGGGGGGGGGGCAGTCATAAAATAATCGCCATATGAGTTGTATAGGGGGTCATACAATTATTCGCTTTCGTTTAGGTGATAAAAATGACATTGATAAATGACATTGCTGGGAAGAAAATGACCGCCCCTTATAGAATACCATTTCAATATGATTTAACAAAATGTTTGCTCACCTCTTCGAATAAGCTATAGGCCTAACTAAAATTTAGTACATTAATACATCATGAAATTAAAGAAAGGTATAATTGGATTTGGGATGAACTGTATGTAGGCCTATACACATGATAATTGTGCGTAGTGGGTAACGTATATCGTCAGCCTGCTTCGATAATTGCCTAACTCATTTTTTCTAGTTCTTAGAAAACAACAAAAGTATGAAACCTATTACCTGTGTACCTGTTACTCATTTTGCATTATTGATGGATGGATATTCATTATGTGGAATGTGACTTGTATTGTTGATGCCTCAATTGGCGTGCATGGATGCACTAATCCAAATCATAGAAACAGATGAACACAGCCATACAATAATTTGATTAATTCCATGGATCTGTCAATGCAAATTCAATAATGCAAAATGAGTAACATGTTGGAGTGGTCTGGTGGCCCTTTTGCAATAAAGCTCTTCATTTATCAACACTTTTGATTGGTCAATGACTTAGGTATTATGACAGCATGTGCATAATGTAATGAAGTCATGATTTATGCAAAAAACTCAATTTTGCTGAAAAGTGAGTTAGGCAATTATCGAAGCAGGCTGACGATATATAATGTTCATTGTTTGAATAATATGTAACACCGATATAAATAGCCGCCCATGGAATGGCAGGAATGAAAGGGATATTGATCTCTACAGTAAAACTGCACGGGAGCTGGCTAACTATATTATTTCATTTGCGTTACACTCACTAAAAACATCCTGTGCAAGTTTAATGGTGCTAAATGGCTACCCATTTATAAATCATGCTTATAATAGGCCAGAAAAAGATAATATTTACTATATACATTCGGTCGCTTGAGATTTTCAACAACAAAAACCCGTGCACGTGTTTCCCCAACTTATAGGTTGGGCGGACCTACGTCATGCCGGTGAAAACAATGAAAACAAAAACAAAACAACTTGCGCAGATCAATCAATCGAGGCAACCGCACATTGCGCCTACTGCGAATCAAGTGCGTAACGCTCAGCGTTGAGTGCGTGCGTGGAATGTTTTGCTTTGAAACACTGGTTGCCAAGCAAATTTGCTACAAATAACTCAAAGTGCCCGTATGTTCGCGCCGACCTTATGACAATGAAGTTCTAATTATTGAAAGACCAAACGTTTGGTAATATGTTTGAATAATAGAATGCCGTGTCGTGTGTAGCCAAACAGAACTGAATATTTTAAAAATTCAGACCTAATGCCTCAATGTTACAAGACGGACTGATGCCCAATTTGGAAGAATTAGTTAGTATCTGTTTGAAGCTTAGCATTCATTCTGTAAAAGTGGCACAACATCGGTTTAAGGTAACCTTAGTTAATTGATTGGAGTGCGTGTGTCACGGCAGTTAGCATTTGCGCAAACGCGGCACGCGACGCGTTACCACGGTATGATTACGCGGAAGTACGCGCAACGCACAATGTTGTTCAATTCTATACTCTGTTTAGCCATCTCGAGACAGTGACGTATCCGCTTATTCTACTAATTGCAGCACATAACGCGTGCGCCTACTCGCGGCGCTGGCGTACAAACACGAGCGTTGAAAGGCGGAAGATACACACACGCGTGCGTAAAAGCTGCGCCTGTTAAGTTACGTCACTGTCTCGAGATGGCCAAACAGAGTATAGTGGCATTTTAGAGCCAAATCTGAGAGGTTATTAGGTGTTTTTGGAGCCAATTGTTAACCAATTTCACTGGAATAAACTTTAACACACCGTTATTTCCTCGATATTGCATGCAAATTATGCGCCACTTTGATCAAAACTAACGGAGAAATAAGGATAACAAACACACACAGATTTATAGTAAGATGCTCGCAGCAGCAATGAACATGATGAGTTTAGCACTCAGTCAGTGGCGTACCCAGCTTTTGGAAACTGGGGGGAGGTATAGTTACGAAAGGCATGATGTACCGACAAAAAAAATCGCAAAAATGACCCAATTTTCTTCTACCCGTCAGTAGCTGAAATATTGATAAGTGGGGTTGTGGGGGGGGGGGGGGGGGGGGGGGTGTGGGGGTAGCGATGACGTTATCAAAAATGGCTGAAAAAATCGCATGGTAGAAATCGCAAATCTACCGACGGAAGCTCAAGTTTACCGACGGGGATATTTCAGGGGGCACGGTATCAAATCCACGCCAAAATACAGTCGCTCACACCAGGCCGTAAAAGCCGTGAACCGCGTAACGTAGTTTTGAAGATACAACTCTTTTTTTTTAAGTTTGGAGCAAATCAGCAAATACAAATACCGGTCGTATAGGAAATAAGAAAATCGATTCAAGGACATATTAGCCAATTGGCTTCTTATTTACATAACAATTGGCCTTTGCAAATCATGTTCATTGATAAACTAGCTATATAGGGTCTCCATAGTTCAATCGAACGGAACGGAATAGTCAACACAATATATTTATAGGATATTCTTTATCGCAGTGAAATTGCAAAAGAAGAATAAAGTATCATTCAACATTCAATAAATATTGCGAACGATAAGCAATCCTGTCAATTTCTAAAAATAAAGTGTAAATAACAACAACAAAATAGTACAACTATTCTAGGATTCGAACCACTGACCTCATGATTGTGAAGCCGGCGATTTGCCGATTGAGCTAATGAAGACTATACATAGATATTCAGAAAATAAAATTACATAAAGTTCAAAATACGAATATCACACGAATGGGGACAAAATTGCGGGCTAAAATGATTTATATTGCGATTGTTGTGTGTTTTTAACATATGGTTATCGCTCAAAAGTTGATTATATGCTGAAGGAGATTGTAATTCTGATTTCATTATAATGCATAACACTACATTTCGAAACGATTCTAGACACCTTAGTATTTCGTTCGTACATACTGTAAATGTTACCATTACGTTTTGTCGATTGAAATTCGGCGCGGCAAATCTATTGCACCATGGGTATTATTACATGGAAACACGGCGGCCGTAATTTAGCAAAACAGCGTAACTCGAAATATTGACTTTTTGAGTTACATGCATTTCTGGGGAAATCGAGGGCGCTCTTTTCATCTGTGAGAGTCTCAAAAGACCTCGACGCACCGTTTTAAAGATAGCGTAACGTATCTCAGCCTTATTTTGCAACTCTTAGCATTTCAATATGGTAAAACAGCGTAACTCGAGTTACGTGTTTCAAAATTTAGTATTTTCTTGGCAAAACAGCGTATCTCTAAGTTACGCGTCTTTTCCAAACAACTATTTTGCTACGAGATACGCGGGTTTGGCGAAAAAATAGTAACCAAAGAATTACACGTAACTTGAGTTACGCTGTTTTGCAAGATTAACTCTGCATATAATTAGATGTCGGATTGGCAAACCCGCGTATCTGGACAAAATCAGCTGTATCTTTAGTAAAAATAGTTTACTTTACTTAAGTTTTTAAAAATTAAAGAAATTAAACATAATGCACGTTTCCATTTTTAAATCAATTTCCTCTGTAAATAATAGAGAAAATACAAACACTCAAACTTTAAAGTGCTCATATCTCAAATATGTCATTTTCGAGTTTTGCCAAATTACGGCCGCCGGAGTCGGAGACTCAGATATGTAGGGAGTCATGTGACTTTTGTCCAGGACAAACACTTGAGAGGAACACGCCCCTTTAAGAAGCGTGTAGAAGCGTCCGTCGTCCAAATCGAAAGCTCCCTATTATCGATTACCGGTAGTGCAGTTGCATGGGCATGCATGCGCAGTTTGGATAGTCGGCCGTATTGTTCCGATGGATCAATGCACCACACACACGCTACCTGTCATACTCTCCCCCGTGTTGAAAAGTAAAATGTGAAACTGAAATTGTGACTTTACCTTACATTTTCGATTGTCACTTCTTCAATATTTAACCGATCCTAGCGTACAATATCTCATATGAAAGAAGATACAACTCCTAACAACTTTACAATTTAAAAAATATTTTTAGGTAGGAAATATATATTCTTAGAGTTACAAGCCCATGTATTACCTGTATAGTTACTTTTTTACCACTGTATATGCAATTTTCAAATATTGGGGGGGGGGGGGTGTTCCCCCAATTCCCCGGGATGTTAACCTATGGGTACTTCATTGAGGTATTTGTTATTCCAAATATTTCAATGAGATATGTTTATTCATCTATAATTAGGGTGAGTCAAAAAAACTGCAATAGTGGAAAGAAGCCATTTTGTTTTCAAAACCACAATGAATTTTAAAACTTTTTAAACGTTGCAAGAATGATGTATTTAATCCTAATTTTGTGTGAAAAAAATGAAGTCAATATCATTTTCCGTTTGCCTTTGGTGAACCTTTTGACCAGTGCACCCATTCCACACGCTTGTCCACGAGATTCCCAAAATGTGGATCTCGGCACGCATGCATGCCATCAGATCGCAAAACGTGTCTCCCATTCAAATTTGGAAACTTGAGTTCATTTGT
Organism: Ophiura sarsii; assembly: GCA_035610835.1. Classification (NCBI taxonomy): domain Eukaryota; kingdom Metazoa; phylum Echinodermata; class Ophiuroidea; order Amphilepidida; family Ophiuridae; genus Ophiura; species Ophiura sarsii. The sequence goes on along the minus strand of CM069451.1, from coordinate 21,866,601 downwards.
GATGTTATTGGAATTTGATGCATCCTTTCTAGTTTACACGTGAGTTAGCATAATCAATTATAATCATACCCATGCTGTGAAAGCGTATAGTGTTCTAAATTGTAATACAAAACTGACATTTTTCCATTTTGTTGTTGGCGGGATTTTCAAATATGAAAATGCAATGTGTGCCATTTCAAATGAAAATGACTGTGCTCGTGGAAAAACAGGTACATTTGGTTGTGCAGCAAAGAGGGTCACCAAAGACAAACGAAAAATGCGATAGACTTCATTTTTTCACACAAAGTTAGGATTAAATACATCATTCTTGCAACGGTTAAAAGTTTTAAAATTCATTTTGGTTTTGAAAACAAAATGGCTTCTTTTCACTATTGCAGTCTTTTTGACTCACCCTGTATATGCATTCATTTACTCATTCAGACAATATTAAGGCCTACACCTTTTTTAATATATTATTATAACATTCCCAGTATTCCCACAAAGCCAAATGTATCTAAAAATACAAAAGTGTATTGTTTGAAAGACAAATGTTCATTCGAAAGGGTTGGGTTCATACCTTGTATTAGTCACACTATCCCTCAATAGAAGCACTCATGCATCATCCCATACCAAGATCACTTTCATCATATATTGACCGACCCTGAATAATTTAAAGAAAATGAAAATATACATGAATTACTCATGAATAGGAATGGAAAGATGAGTATCTAACGTGGAATACCTCAGAATATCCAGGCGTAACAGCTCTCTATATTCCAGCATCACTAATCTGGCGACCGGACATACATCTTTATGAAAAGTAAGTTATTGTTTTGAAATACAATGAAATGTGATTGTAAAGTCTCGTCAAACCAGAGATACATTAGATTGTGCATGAATCACGAAAGGATTAACGGATTGTTTAGAGGCAACTGTGAAGAATCAAAATATGTTCACTTTGGAACCGATGAATTGCACGAGAGGCTATTCTCAAAGTGAAATCCCCAAAATAAAATGTTTTGATTATTGGCAGTTAACTGACAAAACAACTGATCACAAAATCATTAGTCTGATTCAAATCCGTCAATTAAAATCGTAATAATCATATGGATCTTAGTTGTACTATTGATTACCAATGCTTCACCAATTACAAATGTGTGATCAAAATCGTGTAAGCGAACCACTCCCCCTTTCGCGTAACTAATGCGCTGTGCAAATACGCCATGCGTTCGTGGCATTACCCGAACTTGTTTTGCTGATCGAATATGATACGCAATATACGCGGGGTGACTAAATGTTTACGCGGTGGTACTTGATTCTACGTTTAGTAACATGCGCTTATTTATGCGTATCAGTAAAGGAAGGCATTTGATAATTAATATCCCCAACGCGAAAATGACCACGCAGCGTTCGAATTGTTCCAAAAAGATTTGGAAAAGTCTAAAGTAATGTATAAGGAAAATAAAAGATGGCTGCTTTTTGAACGTGTCCATTGGTGTTAAAAGTCAACTCCTATCCAAATTTGTCCGACAATAAATCTTTAGTTATATCCCTGTCACACATACGGCGATCAGGCCTTACGCTCTCGTTGCAATGAAAAAAGTATCAAAAAGTATCAAAACGCCATGCAAAACGTAGTAAGGTCTCTCAGAACCTACTGGGGACGCAGTGGACACCATCTAGAGCGGGTAAAGGTCCTCACGATCGCCCTTGAGCGCCATACAAAGCGCCGCGCTTGTTAACGCTCTGCTGCGATCAAGCCAGCTCTTGTATTGCGCTTATAAATCGCTGTCTGCGTTACTAGTACCTTTTCAACACGTTTTCATAACGTTCTCTGCGTCGGCGCGGAGAGTACAGAGCGAGTGCACGAAGGGTATTAGATTGACAAACATAATAGAAAAATAAGATACAGATGGAATAACAATGATCCATGATTAAAGCTCTAATCACATGACCGATCTTTAACATTGATTGTTATTTAAATGCTTAGAGAGCATAATCCTAGCTTAGCGTAATGCGATACTGCCACTTTTGTATAGCCATGGAAATAGGAGCGTGTCTTTTCGCGGGAGTTTTGAACAGGTGTATCAATAACATTGCTGAATCTGAATACAAATACAATTATATAGCGATAGTATCATGATGTGGCAGAGTATGTTTGGCTTATAAAATCCGATTGTCTTTGATGCATTATAGTTGTGGCGGTGCACCCAATACAATAGAAGTACATACATATATATACATGGAATTGAGATACACAATCCCATGTTAATTTATATGACAGATTATATTCTGTTAACCTAGATTACAGCATCCCATGTTTAAAACAAAAACAAAAAAAACTCTGAAACGATATTCAAGATATAAGTTTTGGCAGAGTATTGGCTTATACAATTGTAATGACGGGAGAGGGACGTATATGACGCGTAATGACGGGAGAGAGACGTATAATTGTGCGTAATAAGGTCAGGAGAGACACGAAGTGAGCGCCTTATTGATCTTACTGTAGTCGCAGTTTATGTGCTTCCTTGCTACGTCAACGGGACGCTCACGTCGCACGCTTTGTGCTGCCACGGCGACACTAATTAGTCATGTCAGCGCTCTGAACAGAACGCCGAACCTTCACGCTTGTTTTGTGTAAGCATACAACAAGCGTGGTACACTGGCGCTCAAGGGCGACCATGGGGACGCTCTCACGACCCGAGGGGTCGTGAGAGAGGGCACCACGAACCCCACGAACCCCACGAACCCCTCGGTTCGTGCGCACCACGAACCGAGGGGTTCATGGTGGGGTTCGTGGTGCGCTTGCCTTCGCGTTTTGATAATGCTTCAGCGTAATCCAAGCGCCGGCCTTATCGCAGCAGAATGTGAAAGGGTTTTAGTGACCTTCATTTAGAAATGGACAATTTTGGACAGTTTTCCGCGTTCTTATTGCGTGTTATTCATATTTTGATACTTTTTGAGCGCAGTGGCCTGATCGCCGTATGTGTGACAGAGCCTTAAGTCTAAATTCATATTAATATTTCTTAGTGTATTTTACTTTGCCATGAAGCTTATTTTACTTTACTAGATGTATGTATTTTCATTAACTTAAATAGGACAGTTATCAGTCCAGGCAAATTACCAAATCTGGCAATCGGGCTTGTATTGATACTAAAGCATTCCCTATATTTGTATATATTTACCTTTATTTTTTATATTATTTGAAAATAGTGTGTAATATGTTTAAGGACGCATCAGTCGAGAAGAAAGATGCCACTGTTCCAAAAGTGTATGTCCAAATAAATAAATACAATTAAATAAAATCAGCATAATTGTCTAAATGTTGATCGTGGCGTTTTATGTACAATTCGAAGATGATTTAAACCTCAATGTTAAGGGAGACCGGTCTAGTACGCAAACGTGGCAGGTTTGCCCACCACGTGATTAGCATCATTGCGGCCACTGATTGAATTGTAGATCACGCAATAGATAACAGCAGTCTGATGCTACCTTCCACAGTAACTTGGCAGATCATGTATAATTAAGTATTCATTCAATTGTAGTTTCAATCAACGTAACTTAATAAACCTGGTATTTGACCGGATTTATTGGTTTATACCCCTGTCACACGTACGGCGATCAGACATTGCGCTTGCGTTGCGCTGACAAAATATCAAAGCGCCATGCAAACGCATATGAACCAATTGGTGACGCAGTGGACACTGGCAAGAGCGGAAGAGGGTCGCCATGTTACACGCAAGACGACGCGGAAACCTGCTCAAAATTGTGTAAAACAATGTAGCTCTTAGTACGCTCCTATCCCGCTTATCACATTTTCACGGCGCTCTTATTGCGTTTCTCCTTTAAAGTCTCACGGGCTCTCACTGCGCTTCCACTATGCTGTAAACATTCTATAGTGCGTCCAAGTTGCCATCTGCGTTACTAGTAGGTTGTCAATACGTTTGCACAACATTCTCTGCATGTGTGCGGATAGTTACAGATCGATTGCACGAAGTGTATTAGATTCAAACAAAGAAATAGAAGAAGCTATAACAATATTATCCATGATTAAAGCTCCAATCTCAATGCCGATCTTTCACATTTTGTTATTTAAATCCTATTAGAGAACATTATCATATCATAGCGTAATGCGATTATACCACTTTTGTATAGCCATGGAAATAGTAGTAGTGTGTCTGTTGAGTTTCGAACAGGTGTATCAATATCACTGTTGAATCTGAATACATACAAATTATATAGAGATAGTATCATGATGTCCCTGCTCAAATCGGTCCAATAAGAAAACCATATTGAATTACTATATGGACCACTTGATAGTTGTGGCAGAGTATGTTTGGCTTATGAAATCCGATTGTCTTTGATGCATTATATGAGGAAGGGGCAGTCTCGGGCACTCATATGGCAAATGTGATTGTGTGTTTTGTTAATTTAGCTATAATTTGCGAGCGATTTGATTACCCGCATGTAAGCGTTATATTTAATATTATTATTTAATGAAATTTTACCACAGGTAATTTGTCAAAACAGGCCAATATTATCGGTATTGTGTTATTCAAGAAGCTATACTTGTTGTGTGTCATTTGTTTACATTTCAAATTACAATGTGTTGGCGCATCTCTTACGATTTTGAGTATTTTTTGACGTAGAAATGTATAAAGTAAAATTCTATGTACAACTTTCGAATTGCTTATTGTCGACAATATGATTCAACACGTATGGTAGCAATGTCCAATCCTTTTGTAAATTTGAATAGATAATCGGATTAGGTTATCTCGTTGTTACTCCTTCCTCCTCTACTATTTCTATTATCCAAATCATCACCCAAAGTACACAATACCAAACACCTGTTAAACTTAATAATCCAAGTGATTGGAAACCATCCATGCATGTCTTTGTCTAAAGGATTATTTGAAATAATGACCCCCGTGCAATCGCCATAATATAAAGAAAGCCTCATGCCTCTTCAGTCTGTTCTCGGGATTTGACAAGTGAACACCATACATGTACATATATAGAACGACAGAACAGGACAGCGCTCTGAAGGCGCCGAACCTCCGCGCTTGATTTGTGCGTGCATAAAACAAGCGCGGTGCAACGGCGCTCAAGGGCGACCATGGGGACCCTCTCACGACCCTCCCAGCAGGTCCCATCCAGTTCCAACTTCATCACCGAGGGGTTCGTTGATGCGCTTGGCCTTGGCGTTTTGTTAATGTTTTAGCGTAATCCAAGCGCCGGCCTGATCGCAGCAGAATGTGAAAGGGTTTTAGTGACCTTAATTTAAACATTGACAATTTCGGACAGTTTTCCGCGTTTTCACTGCGTGTTATTCATATGTTGATACTTTTTTGAGCGCAGTGCAATCGCTGGCCTGATCGCCGTATGTGTGACATTACGGTGTGTATTAACGATACCCAAATCACAAGGTACACAAAACAAGATTGTATCTAATGTATTTGCCGGGACTGATTATAAAATAGTGTCTACAGACATCTACGAGCATCTATAACATAATTACTATAATATAAGTTGCTATAATATTGTTTCATTCTTTTTCTTATCATATTCAGTATAGACAAGAGTAATCAACACTACACAGATGTTCACACAGTTGTACAACCAGACGGACGCATCTCATGGTTCCCTACAGCCATATTAACTACGTCTTGTCAAATTGACGCACGCTTTTTCCCTTTCGACAACCAAACGTGTCGACTCACATTCGGTTCATGGGTTCATGGTATTTCTCAAATGGATTTGTTACTATCCCAGACGACGAATCCGCATAACTATTACGTACCTAATGGCATTTGGGATCTGACTACTATTCGCGCGGAACGTGTGTCACAAAGATGGGAGGGTTTCGAAGAGGTCTATCCTGAAATCGTGTTTGAACTAGTGCTAACCCGTCGACCATTGTATTACATTCTGACGGTGATCACACCGTGTTTCATGTTATCGCTCATCAATTTAATGGTGTTTTTACTACCTACGGAATCTGGGGAAAAGGTTTCGCTGGGAATCACCAATGTTTTAGCCTTGGTACTTTTTCAGCAGCTGATAGGGGAATCCATACCACCGGTGTCTGATAAGTCGCCATTTATCTGTAAGTATATCGCATTGCATCACTTAATTAATACCAACAATTCATTTTCAATACACGTACAATGTTTAACAACACTTAAGAGTATATAGAGTCAAGAAATGTGCGCCATTTATTACACTTAAGAGTATATAGAGTCAAGAAATGTGCGCCATTTATTACGTAAAGCTCTTTAAACACAATTACTGAACCTACGCTTTATTTTTTTGTTTCTCAGCTAGTTACTATTTCACCCCGATGATCATCATAGGATGCGTCTCTGTCATATCTGGCGTTTCGGTGGCATATCTACACCATCAACCGACAACATCCAAAGTCCCAGCTTGGGTAGGGGTGCTGCTTTGGAAGTGTACAGTTAAACCACGATGTTGCGAGTTTCGAGGGAGTGATGACATTCAGAAGGCAAACCATGAACAAAGGAACGAACCTGCTAATCATGATGTGTCAAACAGCGCCAACAACGATAACAACGCGGAGGACAACAAGAAGTGTTATACTTGGGTCGACGTGGCTGCGCAACTGGACAGGCTAATGATGATAACATGTATAAGTCTAACTTTACTCTCTTTGAGTGTTACAGCATTGATGTTTGTGATGCACCAATAAATTAAAAGCGCCACATGTCGTTTGGAATAACGTCACGAGATAAAGACAAAAACAAAGTCGATTAAGAATATTTCTGGAAAATGTGAAATAATTACAATCTCTTTAGTTAATAATAATAATAATAATAATAATAATAATAATAATAATAATAATAATAATAATAATAATAATAATAATAATAATAATAATAATAATAATAATAATAATAATAATAATAATAATAATAATAATAATAATAATAACAATAATAATAATAGAATCAGTCATTTATTGAGCGCCTTTCCAAAAGATCAAAGCGCTTTACAATACACATAAAAATACATACATTATGTATATGTACATATAAACTGACAATAGATAAAATATGGGAATATTTTGAAAATGGAGTTACAACCCAGCATAAATATCATAAAACATCAGTAAAAACAGCAAGGAATATAGTACAACTGCTGTAGCAATATCACAAACACTGCCTACCCTTTGGAAAAGAGCTAAGCTTGTAAAAGTTTTTTTAAAACCTGCACACTCGGGAGTTACAACTCACGGGGGCAGCGAGAGCCATCACTATATATTATATTGCTCAATGGCTGCTTATCGTTTGATAACCTAACGGCTTAGAAATGCCCTCAGCATGCTCAGATAGCATCTGAACTCCCCGTGTTCTCGGTGCCCTTCCCACACCGTAAATATTTCGTCAGTGCATCACTACTTTCGTGGGTACATCTGCATGTTGTGCCCGTCCCTAGGCCAAGACTAGGCCAAAACTATAGGCCGTGGCCTAGTTGGTTACACTGCAACAAGGTTGCTTAAATATTTACTCAACATTTTACACAACGTTGTTGAAGTATGCAACCGCTTAACAGTTGCGTAAAATGTACCCAACAACGTTGGATAACATGTTTTCACCAACAGTTGAACAATTCTAGTTACTCAAAAGTTAGGCAATTATATAATTATATATACACACATGCCTAGTATCGGTTCAGTAATCATTGAGTTAGACCTTGAAAGTTGTGAAAGGTTTCTGAAGAAAAACAGTTTTGTATTTTGGTAAAACCAATAGTGTATTAAAGTATTAGACGGATACACGCCACGTATACGTATAACCATGCATACGTACCGGTTTAGTTATTTGTTACATCATAACTCTAACAGGGTATGGGAGAATATGGTTTATAATTAAGGAGGCTAAGTAAATAATGTAATGTTTAGCGTGCCATTGAATTGGCACACAGCAGAGAAATGTATACGTAATTTGTAATGCAATATCGACACCCATTAATAGTTTCTCTATCGACGTAGGAATTCAATGCATTTCATATATTATTAAGTCGTTTGAATCATTAGCTATTGGTTAATAATAAGCACGTCGCGTGCTTTCAATTCAGCCTTGTTTTTTATTCTTTTCGACATGTTACTTACTGCATAACGGCTGCTTAATTCACACATTTGACAACAATTAAATGGGAAAAAATAATTGATTTCACGGGCCCGCGCGTCTCATATCTTTTATAAGAACGGCCAGTTGTCTGCCAGCGTGATAATATTTTATTCAAGACTTTCTTCTTATACATACAATTCTATACCAGAATGAACAATTGAACATTATAAATGTGTCAATGTGTATAGAAACTCCATGGCGACCAAATGAAAATTATTTTGTAACAGGCTGTTACATTTCTTCATCACTCGCAGTTTTGTTTGGACCAAGGGTGAGTTTGCATGTGTTGCGTTTTCTACGACAAAATAAACGCACACGAACAGCACGTTTACAATGCGATATTATCATCTTTTATCGTGAGAAATATGATGGAATTGTTCAAAATGCGATTTTTACTTTATTATATATTTTTGGTAAGTACCACGTAGTTTTAATTATAACCTCGCCATATAAACTATATAAAAATGTTCGGAAATGTGTTTTTTTCAATCGCCAAAGTTTCGGATATTCGGGTGTTTCATATCAATAAAAAGATGATGTGTTCTTCTTTCTAACGATGCCTCATTCGTAGCAACCACTCGCGATAAGCTATCTGCTTAAAAATGCGGGAAAATCCCCAATTAATTAAAATGTCAAAAGTTCATTTCTTTAGTAGATTCATAATCTCTGGCATATCGGTTTCGATTTTGGAACTCGTCCATTGGGCGTTAGAGGAACCCATTTTGACCAATGATGAAACAGCGGTACTTGTATTGATGTGCTGCATAAGGCCAAACAAAGAAGAAGGTCTGTCTCAGAAGCCCGCCCGCATTGGTATGTGAAATGAGCGATGGCGCGTAGGTCTATGCGCTGGGGGCGAAAAAACTTCTTCTTTTTTTCCTTCTTTTTTTTTGGGGGGGGGGGGGGGGGTAGGATTTTTTTTTTTTTTTTTGATTAAAAAAAAAAAGTTAAAAAAAGTTCTCCATAAGCTTGGATAAGCAACAACAACAAAAATACCCTTTAAACAACGTTGGTGTACAGTCGTTTAAGCAGGGTACTTGCACAACGCAAGTTGTTCAATGATTGTTGGTGCTCATAATAAAAATGGAAGATAATACAAAAGTGAAACTTGATTATCCACTAATAATTATGAATAGGTAAATGAGCCACACTATCATAAATAGCATTTTATTAGGCCAAACAAAGAAGAAGGTCTGTCTCAGAAACATTGTGCAAAAAAGCTAATTTTTTTAGAAAATAGGCTATGAAGTTTGCGATTTTTTTTTTTAAGATTTTTATTTTTTATTTTAAATGTCATTGAATATTAAATTAAGTGTTTATAACATATATTTGCGGCTCTTAGAGTGATTACAACTTCTTGTTGGTTGAACTTTGAGCTTCCGCTGGTATAAGAAGAAGAAAAAAGGAAAAAAAGCTGTGGAGGACAACATTCCTTCTTCTTTTTTTGGCCTTACATTGCTCGTCACTTAGATTGATAATTTCCAAGAATTAGTGGCCAGCTCCAAAAATGGGTTCTCATCTTGTATTAAAACAGGCATAACTATTGATAAATAGGATAAAGTTCAGTGACTGTTTTCTTCTTCAAATGAGCGGAAGAATATGCACCGTGAATTCGCGCTTCATTTGCTTATCAAATTTGTTTGCTCTTCTTGAAAACAAATATCGTCGCTATTCTTTCAAAACCTTGTATGTTTTCCCGGCCCTTTGGCATGTATAAAGTAAAACTGCCCAACGGTTATGCATAGGAAGATTTGCTTTATACATGTTCCGGACAAGAGAACTTACAAGGTGTTGATAGATGTGATTTTGTCACTTAGAAATGTTTAGAGCAGACCGCCTAAAGGTCACACATAGAAAGTGTTATTTTATACGTACATGCTGAAGAGCTGGATGGAGATACAAGGTTTTGAAAGAATAGCGACGATATGTATCATCTTGTACTCGGTAACTTATCAACATGATCAAAGTAAACTGATAAAAATAAAGGATTCTGAGTAAGTATCAGGTTGTATGTGTTTATTTTTTTCCAGACAATGTTTACGCGCATGGTTTGGTGTTAATATGACGTCTGTCATAAAATATCTAAAAAAGCACCTCAAACTTGGTACAAAAAACATCTTTTGCATTCATTATTTGTTAATAGCGACTGTTGTTATGTTAAAGGGTCACTGAGAGACAGACAGGGGTGAGCTCGTTCGCGAATATTTAAGGTTAAATTATGCATAGCCTACGTGGTTACGTTAGCAATTGAATACCGCGAACGGTTAGTGACATAAAAAAGTATATAAATATATTCAAAAGTATACTTACACTGGCGTTGACTTTCCAAGCGGTTTTAGGATGAAATAAGTTTGGAAATAAGTGTACTTAAGGTCCCAAATACTGGTAGGTCTATACCAGTATCGTTCAATACTGGAACATAAAAGGTGCCAGTATCGAGGTTGCAGTATTGGCCGATACTGGAGCACCAACGTTTTTATGTTCCAGTATCGGGCGATAGTGGTAAACGTGATACCAATGAGATTTCCCCGATAATGGAATGTTTTATATGTGCCAGTATCGACCGATACTGGAACACTGACTTTTTTTCCAGTATCGAACGATCGAACGATACTGGGTGTTCCAGTATCGGACGATACTAGTACAGACTTAAAGTATACTTTTCTTAATTTCGTTCCAAACTGTGATGCATTTTCTGTAATGAAATAATCAAAATACATGTTTACATTGAAATCAATGGGAATTTAAAATTCGTGCCCACCGTCGTCTGCAGAGAGATACGCCGAGGAGTTCATCCTCGGTTTTCCTGGGTTGTTTACACCTAGACCTACGTACTACTTAGGTATATACCAACCACCATCTAAACCGTTTACCTTAATTCGCCGTCTATCGTGTACAGGCCCGTAAGCAGGTTTTTTTTTACGGGGGGCGTATTTTCTGGAAAAGGTACATCTCTTAGTCATCTCAGACAATTTTGAGAGCGGGGGGGGGGGGGGGTTCCATCCCCGTAAGACACTTTTGCCCAAGGGGGGGGGGGGGGGGGGGGGGGGGGGGGGGGGCGTTTTTACCTAAAATTTTCGTAAAAGGTTGCCCCAATTTTTTTCCAAGTCAGTCACCTCTCGTGAATTTCACGTAAGTGTGTGTGGGGGGGGGGGGGGGGGGGGGGGGGTAGAAGTCAAAATATTTCGCACGTCAACATTTTTCGCACGGACACAACATTTCGCAGTCCAAAAAGCACTGTAGTCAATGTTTTATGAGTAGTTTTACTATCATTGATATTTGAAACTAAGAAAAACGCCATTTTTACCTTAAAAAAATCAAAGGGGGGGGGGGCGTTCGCAACCGTCGCCCCCCCCCCCCCCCCTCCCCATCTGACGGGCCTGGGTTACGACATGTTTTAGTCTAAAACGGCCCGAAAAAACGCTATACACAATGGGAAATGGGGCGTTTTCCGGAAAATTAGGGTGGGTGGGGGCGTTTTCACAAAGAAGGTGCATTAGTACCAAAAAGGTACATTGGTACAAACAAAGGACCTTTTCAGATGTAGATCACATCGATATTAATTCAAATGATCAGCACCACCCGCGAAATTGATTCGTCGAATTGCTTCAACCGAATGTCTATCTAGCGTCATCTTTCACCCATTTTCCCATAGATCCTTACATTTCATGGTTCCTACGTACCTTACCTATCCAAAGTTCATTTCTCGGCAATTTCTCAGTGCCCATTGAAAGAAAGGACGCGTGGTATGAATCCATCGAGAGGATGCTACAGTTCGACATCGGAGTATATGAGTTAACGGTGAAACATCATTCTATGATTGAAATAAGATAAATTTATTTAAATAAAATTTCATTTTTATCCAACAGATTACTTATTCAGAAGCACAGCCCGGTAAGTTTCTCAAACACTGCCATACAATAAATACTATCATTGTTATTACCTGTTATTTCAGTGATCACAAGGTTCTAATATATATTTTGAATTTTCAAGATTTACAAAAGCCGACCAAAAGTGTGGTTTTCTATTTTGTTTTTAAGATAGCCAAGTCACATATCATTATATCAGTAAACTTCACTGAATCAAACATGTAAAGTGTTAGATGTTTTGAAATCTTCGTCTAGGAATGCTATTATTATAATTTTATTTAGTTAGACCTAGAGGTATTTTTGTACGCCACATTTTGAAACCATGTTTGCTAGAAAAAATGAACATGGTTCGAGATTGGTTCAAAACTAAGTTATAAAAAATGCGAAAAAAACTTATCTATCATTGTAACAATGTGCATCATACCAAATAATATAAAATATCTGATAAGTATTATCAGATTTGTCAAATTCGAGTATTTATACCATGGTATGATGTTAGTAGAAGCAATATACCCAAATATTGATATAAAATGTAAGGCAACCTGATAAATATTGACGACACTGACACACGGGTTAAAACACGGGTTAAGCTTAAAACCTTGTCGAACTCAACTCGTGTCTTAATTAAACGCAAGTGTATCTTTTAAACGAAGGGTTTAACAAACCCCGATTTGAAACTCAGCAAATATCGTCCCCAGAGTGGTCGTGCGTTCACTGTATACAGGTATTCAATTTATTGTGGCCCAAATGGGTTACAATAGATATCGAACGAATTCCTCAAATGCACTGTATCTTTAAGACTACACGATCTGGCAGGCAGCTTGCACTGGGCACGATTGAGTAATCATTCAAGGCGTTGGTGCACGAGTTTAGTTAAACGCGCGTTAAACTACCCGCATACCCATGTTTAAAGTTATACACTTTTCAGTGAGTTAATATACGCGTGTTTAAAGTTAAACGCGTGTTTAGCTTAAAACCGCGTTTAAATACGTACGAGAATACGGCACATAATATTTAAGAAGGGTGCTGATACTCCGTTTGCCGACCGGAAGCAAGAGTTAGATTTCTTTGGAGCACATTAATAGATGGTGCTGTAGTAATAGCGATTTGAATTGCTGGACATATTCACCAACCAATGTGCGGTTTCGAAAAGTATGATACATTGTTACGTGCTAGACGGGTTTACAATCATGAACTATGAGTTTCATTGTTTGTTAATACACCTATCAGTTGTAAGACGCACTATACGACCCCCGGGAGAGGTGCGTCGTGGGTGCGTCGTTTACCAATAATTCTTGACGGAGGGTACGTCAGTGGCAGCCTTTTGGTCCGTCAAAAAAATGACGGAGGGTGCGTAAAGGTCCGTCACTTTACATGGGTGCGAATGGGCTGATAGTTGACTGAGGGTGCGTATTTGGATGGCAATGGTCCGTCGTTTTTTTGACACAGGGTGCGTCATGGTACATGAGAAGTTGACGCACCTCGGTAAAGTGACGCACCACTCCCGGGGGTCGTATAGTGCGTCTTACAACTGATAGGTGTATTATACATTTGAAATTCGTTTTGTCACTCTCCATTGCATAGGCCTATACACCATAGCGTCAGTGTTTGTTTCGGACGAACTTGATGAAATTATACATAAATTCCTCACATATATTTTCGGAAGGCTATTGACGAATCACGGCTCACGTGAACATAACGTAACATTAACTCTTGGGGAGCATATTAATAGATGGCGCCGTGAGCTAATATCATTATTTATCCTAAAATATATCATCATCAAATTTGTATCAATAGTCTGTTACAAATGCAACAGTAATCACTGGGGTTATATATTAACATTTATTCCTTCAGAATTCACACCACTAAATGGTCTCCCTGTACGTTTACCTGTAAAAGGGTTGTTACAAAAAGCCCATTTTCTCGCTTAAAAAGCGACTGGATTTTTCAATTTGAAATTTTCCTTAAATTTCACGATATCTTTGATCATTTAATCCAAACAATTATACATGCTATCCCCGAAAGTTCCGAGAAATTTGCCCCTAGAGTTGGACAACTGGTGTAGCTCCCTCATTTATCAGAAAAAGTTGAGAAATGTTACCAGAACATTTACAATCAAAATGCTTCCAAAATACCTACCAAATGCATTGAAACTATTTCTTTTTGCACTGTGATATTAGGTAATAGTCCTAAAATCAGGATTAAACTACAACTTTAATCATTTGGGAGCAATAAGTACCATTTCTGATTAATTCTATAATCATTGGGCCACAGGATGCCCAGCTGATAAAAAAAAAGTGTGATTGACTTCTACAATGACTGACATTAATTACCGGTGTGGAATCTAAAGTAATTTTTCAAAATAATTCAATTTCGTGGTCATTTATTACCAGGGACCGCAGAGTTCAAAGGTTGTTATCGCAATAACAACGATCTTGACATTTCCGGCGATGTCCTATTGGTCGACCCCTTAATGACGAATGAGATGTGTCTGCATCACTGCTTTACCTTATCGATTAAGTATCAATTCGCAGCGACTCAGGCAGGCACAACGTGTCGATGTGGACTGAAAAAAGCGTCAGATGAGGAATATCTCTCGGGTTGTACCGACGACTGTAAAGGCAGCGGTTCGCTTAATAGAAATATATGTGGTGGAGAATCGGCACATACATTATGGTTTCTAGGTGATCAGTTTATGGGTGAGTATATATATGTATTATAAAGATTAATGAAACAATTCTGATATGGATGATAAACACCCTAGGATGGTGTGGATGGGGGGTAGTCATATGTTACGTTGTAAGAATGAGTGACCACCAAAAAAACTTGTTTTACGGGCGGACGGACCTGTCAAGTGTGGTCGGTCGGTCGGGTTTTTGTTTTGTTTTGTTTCTGGTTTGTTTTTGTTTTTTACCTAAGATTTTCTTTTTTAAATGTGAAGAACAAAAAAATCGACAGATTTTCGTCCAAAAAACGCCTGATTTCATATTATTTGAGAAAATAAATTTTAAATAAATTCTAAAATAAAGTTCTTGAAAAACACAAATAGTGGGTCGGTCGAGCCCGTAAAACAGTGTGTTTTTCATCGCCTAAGGGGTAGTGTTGGAAATGGGTTGCGTTACGCGCATAGCGCGTTAATGGGACCAACATTGATATTTAACTCGATTAGGGGTGAAAAGTGTGGTCGATAGTATTTTAGCCATTTTCACTAAAGAAAGTCAAAATGTCCATACCAACAATCTCATTTTATTGCTTCCAAAAAGTGGTCAAAATTGACAATGTTTGTAAAAAAGTGTTCACACGTTAGGCCAATACGAATATTGTTTATGGAATCAGGACCATGTTTCACCTTTAAAACTTTTGAAAACGTCCCGAGCAAAAGTCTGGCTATTCACTCAAAAAATTGGTCAAAATGTACCATGTTGGTAAACAATGATGTAAACATGTAAATGTCCAGAATTTCACAACTTACATACAGTAAACCTTTAAGAATATTTTGTTCATGGAATCAGGATCTATTTCCACCTTAGCATTGTCAAAATTTACCTTGTTGGTAACAAACGGTCTTAATGAGCAACATTAGTTAGGCCAATGAGAGTACTTTTTTTTATGGAAACATGACCCTTTTCATCTTCTTCTTTATCAACATCTATAGAAAAATGCTGATTTTATTATTTTACCCAAAAATGGCCAAAGCGACCAAAATGTCGTGAGTGTGGTCAATAAGAGATACATTTTTTGGAATCAGCGCTTTCATTTCCATGATTACACACGATAGGCTCGTCAAACCTTCCTAAGGACACATTCTGATTATAAACGGCACTTATCTCCTAAGGTATTTGTTTTGATAGGCCCAATTACTTCAATGAGCTTTTATATACTTGTCCAAAGAAGTTCCTTGCCACTTACATAGTAAAGTCCAAATATTTCAAATTAATATTTAATAGAATATATATAATTGTATATCAAAATAAGCTGAAAGTTATCCTCTAACAGCTTAACATGGAATTTAGACATGATCACTCATGCATGGCAGATCCCATTCACTTGACAATGGCAAGGTCTATGGAAGAAGATTGCAAACAATTGGATAATCCCTCCATTCAAATGTTAAAGTGAATGATTGAACACAATATGAACCTTACCATTGCTTAATGAATGTGCTCAGCCATGCATGAATGCGTACATCTTAATTTTATACAGATATGATAGAGAATTATTGTCTGCTTATTTTGACATGCGATGGTTTAATTTATATTAAATGTTTATGTGAAATATTTGAACTTCAATATTTGAACTTCTTTCTATGGATGAGTGTATATCGAGAGTGTCTCTCAAAATATAATAACGCACCTTGAGCTGATCCTAACTTCCTAAATAGGTGTCGGAATTTAAAAAAAAAATTAAACGAGAAAATTGAAAATAAAATTCAAATCAAATCAGTTGGCCATATTTTGAGGGAAAATGCGTTTGAATCGGTTCAGTAATTACGGAGAAATGAGCAATTATGTAAAAGTTGTCAAGGAACTCTTCCTTCAAAATCCAAACAGCACAGGCAAGAGATCCTCCTACACTCCTCTCAATTATAACATTTATTAACTTGCAAAGAGTAAAAGCAAGACATACCAACTGAGTGTGGGGAAACAGGCAATTACGAGTGAGAAAAACGCGATAAACTTTTTCCCCACACCCAGTTGGTATATCTTGCTTTTACTCTTTCTTTGCATTTTACATTTTCGAGACATCCTCTTGTATCAGTTTTCTGACCCTTTGGTGTGTTTTGTTCCTGGTTCCGTTGGATTCATCTTTTTACCTGTTTTAAACTTGTTTTCTTGTTATAAATTTTTCTTTTCAATTAAAAAAATTGCCAGATATTTACAAATATCAACATAATATTGCACATAAACTTGTCGAGGTTATTTTCATCACATTTAACATTGATAAAATTATTAATAAATGTTGAAATTTACTATCGCCAATTTGCACGATACATTTTTTTTTTATCACAATTGAAAAGAAATGGATGTTAAAACATTAACAAAGTTCAAGATAATAATAATAATAATAATAATAAAACGGTGCTTCTAAAGCGCCTCCCACCGAAGTCTCAAAGCGCTTAACAAATAACATAACAACACTGAAATTACATGACAATATAAGAAAAATACAATATGTGGATGAACATGCAAAAACATTGTTAACAGGGAAATCAATCATCAAAAGCAATTGTGAATAAGTGTGTCTTTAGAGACGATTTGAAATGGTTAAGAGTTTTACAGTTCTTGATGTGAAGCGGAAGTTGATTCCAAAGTTCAGCTGAAGCATAACGAAATGAACGATGACCATAGGTTAAAGTTGACACCGAGGCAATGATAAGTTGTTGCTTTGAAGCCGATCGTAGATTTCGAGATGGTTTTTAATCCTGTATGAGTTCTTGAAGATAAACCGGTGCCAAATTATGGATGCATTTGTATGTTAAAACAATGATTTTGTACATAATACGGTAGGATACCGGCAACCAATGAAGCTTCTGAAGAACTGGTGTAATGTGATGAATACCAATGTGATCATAATAACGAGTGCGTGTAACAAGCCTCGCAGCAGAGTTTTGTATTCTCTGTAATTTTGCAATGTGTGAGTTCGGAAGACCATAATGGAGGCTGTTACATACGGAAGCATCTAAGTGCCATCCTACTTGACGACATAGCGAGATAATATATCTTGACAAGTCGACTTGAAATCGGTATTATGTCGACATAGTCAGATAATTTGTCTTGCCAAGTCGACTTCACAAAAAGAAGATGTCGTCATGGTGAGATAGATTATCTTGCCATGTCGACTTCACAAAAAGCAGATGTCGTCACGGCGAGATAGATTATCTTGCCAAGTCGACTTCACAAAAAGCAGATGTCGTCACGGCGAGATAGATTATCTTGCCAAGTCGACTTCACAAAAAGCAGATGTCGTCACGGCGAGATAGATTATCTTGCCAAGTCGACTTCACAAAAAGCAGATGTCGTCACGGCGAGATAGATTATCTTGCCAAGTCGACTTCACAAAAAGTAGATGTCGTCATAGCGAGATAGATTATCTTGCCAAGTCGACTTCACATAAAGTAGATGTCGTCATAGCGAGATAGATTATCTTGCCAAGTCGATTTCACATAAAGTAGATGTCGTCATGGCGAGATAGATTATCCTACCAAGTCGACTTCACAAAAAGTAGGTGTTGTCATGGCGAGATAGATTATCTTGCCATGTCGACTGAACAAATATAGTTGTCGTCATGGTGAGATAGCTTATCCTGTCAAGTCAACATAACAAAATGTAGCTGTCGTCATGACGAGATAGATTATCCTGTCAAGTCGACATAACAAAAAATAGATGTCGTCATGGCGAGATAGATTATCCTGGCAAGTCGACTTCACAAAAAGTTGGAAATAATGATTTCCAGTAATATACTTACCTACATTAAAGCAAGTAACGAAGCCATTTTGTTTATGTTCTGCTCCGGGACTAACTTGCCAACCGTATGCAGTGCACGCCGGAATCAATCTGTTATTTTCAAAATGGCGACATCTGTTGTATGTTAATGTCGACTTGCCAGGATAATATCTCGCCATGACGATATCTAGTTTTTGTAAAGTCGACTTGGCAAGATAATATATCTTGCTATGACGACATCTACTTTTTGTGAAGTCGACTTGGCAAGATAATCTATCTCGCCATGACGACATCTATTTTGTTCGAAGTCGACTCGATAAGATAATGGCTATCTCGCCATGACGACATCTACTTTTGTGAAGTCAACTTGGCAAGATAATCTATCTTACCATGACGACATCTACTTTTTGTAAAGTCGACTTGATAAGAAATCTATCTCGCCATGACGACATCTACTTTTTCTGAAGTCAACTTGATAAGATAATCTATCTCGCCATGACGACATCTACTTTTTGTGAAGTCGACTTGGCACGATAGTCTATCTCGCCATGACGACATCTACTTTTTGTAAAGTTGACTTGGCAAGATAATCTATCTCGCCATGACGACTTTTACTTTTTATGAAGTCGACTTGGCAATAAACATTATCTGTCTATGTCGACATAATACCGATATCATGTCGACTTGTCAAGATATATTATCTCGCTATGTTGTCAAGTAGGATGGCACTTAGATGCTTCCGTAGTTACATTGATCAAGGCGACTCGTGATAAAAGCATGAATAAGTATTCCCGTAGATTTTTGATTGACAAAATTCCGAATACGACCTATCTGTATAAAGCAAACGAAGCTGATAACCAATACCATTGCGCATGAATATTGTCAAGGTTTTTATCTTCACATTTTCAACTTGATGAAAATTAAGGCTGAAATCATGTTACTATTGCCAATTATGCACAAAGCTGAAATTAGTAACACAATTGAACACGACGTTAATTTAGATTAAAAGAGTGTTTGTAAATCTCTCTCCATACCAAGTGTTGTATTGTTGTCGTTTTGTGGTCGTTTTGAGTGTAACATCAATACTCTTATTAACATGACATAAATTGCCCGCTTAGAAACGCTATTAATTCGCTCTGGGAAACCTATTGTTATCAATACTTGGAGAGGATTACCCAGAGCATATACTTAAATTCGGGGCTAACTGCATGGGCAAGTTTCCATTATGTTGCAAATTACATCTACGCTCATGCGTGTAAACTACTCAATGAGCGTTGAAATATTGTACAGCCGGTTGGTTGCACACAACCAGCTTGGATGGAAGCAAGACAAATATTTAAATTTGTTGACGGTTTTTAGGGCATCAATTTATAGCGCTGCTAAGCGGGCCTTGTAACCTAATGCATGAAGAAATGCATTTATCAAAGTATTAAACAGTGGTACTGGCTAATTGAAAAGTAACCACCCGCGCAAATGAAAGTCTGTATAATACACACACTTGGATGGAAGTGTTCTTTGACAGCCGTTACACAATCTCTCCTTTTCTCCGTAATACTGCGGTTTGCTTTCAATTATAGCCAACTAATTTGACTTTATTTGTAAATTGAATTATTCTATTCCGACGCTTATTGAGGAAGTTACGATCACCTTAAGGTGCGTTGTATTTTATGAGACACCCTGTAGAACTCAACGTTTTCTCGGTAAAAGAATGCTGTCAATGTAAAAATTACACAAAATCTATATTAAAATGTTAATTCAGTAAGGGAGCACATCAAAACTCAACCGCGCGGCAACCGCCGGTTCCGCCCGGTTGGACCGCATATCATTGTTTAGAACAATAGAAACCGGCTGCAACCGCACGGAACCCCATGGAACCGGCGGTTGCCGGGCGGTCGAGTTTTGATGTGCTCCCTAAAACAATAAATATAAAAATATGCATTCCTTTCCACTTTTGGAATGTAAATCTACGAGAAACTCATAGTGAATATTAATTGACCTGTACGATATATTTTGTCAAAATGTGACACTTTCAAGATTCGCTCTTAGCATTGTATAACTTGCGTCACAAATTTAAAATGCTATTTTGTATCAGTATTAAATGTGTTCTTGCCCCTCCCCATGTTTGTCCAGCGCTTCATCGTGTATTAAATCTGTCCTCATCTCCCTGTTGTCACCATCCTCCCCAACCAACCACAGCAGTATGAATGCTTCCGCCGTCGTTAGTACATTAGAGAATCGTTTTAATTCATTCAATTTGACAGATACCTGCGATCATGCTGTCGGGGCCGATGTATATGAGCGTCAACACTACGACGACACTGGCGATTTGGTAATCATGACTTCAAAGCCATTCCAATGCAGTGGC